>WBMV01003910.1:6713-88297 GCA_013396655.1 Campylorhamphus procurvoides
CACAAGATATATATTTGGGGCACTGATTAAATGGAATAGAAATTATTAAAATAGACCTTTCTGAAAAAGGGAGCTGAAGTGTTCTACAACTTCTTTTACATTGCAATTTTTAATAAGTTGCAATGTCAGAGAGTCTGTTCCTAGTCTATTTTAATAACTACAGTCACCTGTCACTTATCTCAATTGAATGTTATCTGGTTACAATAGGTCAGCTAATTATCCTGATCATTAACCTTTAAGAGTACAGAGGCTATGATAATCAATGCCACCCTTGGTGTGTGCCACATCATCTAATGAGTCTGTGTCAGAAAATGAACTCTTTGACCTCCCAATGGTGCAGTTTTCATCATTAACTTTCTTTGTCATTTGGTTTCTTAAAAGAAGATGAGAAAAAGTGGCATCTGGCATGAATCAGCTTATTAAAAGGAACATATAAAACTGGCTACTGAAGATGGAATAAAGGAAGGAATAATTCCAAGAAGTTGTATGAATCATAGTACAATTTTAAAGCATAGGGAAGTTTTAATAGAAAAGTGGCAGAAAGTAGAGACCAGTTAATATGAGAAAAAATCTGTTGCATCAAAATAGTTTATATTACACCATTTTGTAGTCAAATGGAAGAAACTATCATAAACAGACTGCTGAGTAGAGATTTAAGAAATTTGATTAATTCATTATAGCAAATTTTTAAGTACAGTTTTCATTTAAGTTTCATGTAATACATAAGAAGATAATATTCTCCTTCACCTGAATAATATGTAATACAAGAGTATGTAAAGTGACAAAGAGCATATAAAATACACAGGTGTGCATATGAATCTCAATAAATGGCTAGAATTAACCATGTAGAATCAAGTCATTACCTAACAATCAAAGGGGTGATAGAGAAAGGCTTATCCAGGACACTGTTCACCCTCTTCATTTTACAGTCAGGTGAATCACTCTCTGGAAATACCTGGGATTTTTTCAAGTGTCTCTTGATTTTACTCAACTCTTAATGTCAATAGCTGTTTTACAAAGGGCTAAAGCAAGGAAGCTGAATCCCAGCTACACATGAATTGATGGTCACTGCCACTGAACTGAAAGCAGAACAGGTAAAATTTTCAACAATTTTCATAGTGTCAGTCCAAAAACTGGTTTTCAGAATTGTGGACTGATAATTGTGAACTGATTTTCTTTTAATAGGCAGATAGAACAGTATCAGAATTGTGACCTTGAAAACTATGTACCTAAGCCCTAAGATGGACATTGCATCTTTCAGGAAAAGTCATAGGCTACTGTGCTGTCCTTCCTGCTTCTGGCTCAAAAGTCATATTATCTGTCAGCATTGACATGGAGTCCAAGACAGTATTGGAAGTTCCATCTACTTCTAAAGCCATGTTATGATCATGACACCACCGTCAAATGTGATGCAATTCTACCGATGAAGAAACACTTTTTACCAGAGAATTCTTTTTCAGTGAACACTGGAACATCAAGAACGACGTAGTGCCTCTCATGAACAATGAACCGAGGAAGATATTTTATTTAGAAACTGATGAGGATAAGGGGGTAGTCATTAATCTGAATCTCAGTATGCTTTCCTTAGGAGGCAGGAATCATAATGAATTGGTTCCTGAGCAGCTGTATGAGTATGCAGGGTCTGGAACCATGTCAAAAGAACTATGATTATAGTAGAAGCTGTCCTTGATCTCTGCCTAGATCTTTGATTCCTCTCACCCCCAATTGCTGTACCACAAAATTGCATATTCCAGCAACTTTACAACAACAAATTTATTTTACATAAAGAATCTATCAGCTGGTGGGAGGATACTTCTAAAATAGGCAATCATTTATAGACATGGTAGACAAACAGAAGTTAAGTAATTTTCTTTATGCCTTCTGCTTGGTCTTATTCTGATCATGTGGTCCTGAATCTTGATTCATGACTCCTACTTCTCAGCTCTTGATTTCTGATGTATGAATAGATGTATGACCTTGAGAATGCAAAACAGGTCTGTCTTTTCATGATACAAAAAGAATATTTTTGATATTTTGCTCAATAATTTTAAAGATGATGGTATGTTTTAGAAATACCATTGTTGTATGTGGAAAATCCCTGAAAAGAGACAGGGTAAAAGTACCATTTTGATTAAACATGTAAATATAAAATCTTCTAGTTAAGGTTTTGCAAAGCTAAATTATATACAACTGAAATGTTTATTGTATGAAATTAGTTAAATTGGCAAAATGCTATTAGGTACTAGAAATGTAAATAAGCAAAAGATGGACAATAGACTAGGAAAGTGTCTGATAGAAACCTATGTACAAAGCTTTATTTAAAGATTGGATCATACATTAAAAAACTGAGCAAACGAAACCAAGCTGTGAAATACGTAGATTTTAGAGAAGAAAAAAGCCCAAACAACAACAAAAAAAAAAGGATGGACTTGGGCCCAAACTCCAAATAATTATGGAATTTTATTTAAATATATTTTAGGCGATTAACATGACCAAGGATAGTATGCAGCTTATGAAAAGATGTGTAAAATGTATCACCATAGAAGCTTGTTTGTGAAAATCAGGATCTCTCTTGGAACTCTGGCACAAATTTGCGTAATTCCAGTTATGTGAATGCAGAACTTTCACAGAGAAACACTGAAAATTTCATTAGTATGGGAAAGAAAAGGAGATAAATTTAAAGTATAAAATGAAGCTTTGCAGGAAATAATCTTGACTGGAAGATAGGTACCTATCTGTTATTTAAGATAAGATAAACACTTTGGCAATCTGTTCGGTGATGCAATGATAGAATTGTTAAGGAAAAAAGGTTATTTTCATGATCAGTGTAAAGCAAAATACTTACAAGGATTCTTTTACAATCCTTAGGTATATATTAAGGAAAGAGAAGGGTGTTTTATTTTCCAGTCAGTAGACCCTGTATGTCAGAGCTGAAACATTTTGTTGAATTCAGTGATTTAGTTTTAACAGTGACTTCAATTAAAAAGTCATTTAAATTTTTACACACAAAGCAGAATATTGGTGTTGAAGTCCACTTTCAAAATATTTTTGTTTGGTTGGTTTTTTAACTCAGTTTTATTTAAATTATAGTTGCTTGGTTCACTCCCTTAATATGAATGCTGAAATGACATGCATCTTCCAAGAAGGGCTATCAGAGGCTGTGAGATTTGTGTCCTGACTCTCTGCCACCAGAAAACTCTAAAAAAAGTGAGGTGAAATCAAGCATAAAAAAAAAAATCCTAAAAACAAATGGTCACCTTCCTGAAACTTATTGAAAAATTTTGGGGGAATGTGACTTTTCCCTAGGCACAATGTGGAATTGTCAAGAATTGTAGGGTTGAAATTCTCCTTTTCCACATCTGCCTCAGATTATATTAGCTTCCTTCCAAGTGAATTCCCTTTGTGAAATTATTTCTTCTGAAAATCTTTGTTTTTACTTTCTTATAAGTAAAATCATAAGGTTGATACTAAAAAAAAAATCAAACCAAAACAAAAATGAACAAACCCTCCTCCTCCCAATTTTATTTTTCTTCTTTTATTCATTGTAATACCACTTGATTAATCAATAACAGGAATCACAGTTTTTACTTCCGACACATTTCACATTATTGTCTCAAGTCTATTGTTTTCTACTTATTGATTAGACATTCATGACACCATGTTTCATTTTCTTTAAAGTATTCCTTAAACTTCAGCTACTCCTTCTGCTTCAACCCAAATTATGTTTATTGTATTTACACAGCACCTGCAGTCTAATTCACAGTCTAGGAAATACATCTGTGACTTGTTCTTGACAAGAGCCATATTTTTAGACTGCCTCATCTCCTTCTTGAACCACAACAAACCAATGTATACAGTTTTGCAGAAATGTGTGAGGCTTTCATGCTTATTTACCTGCTTGAAAGTCTAGGGATTTGCATTAATTACCCCAAGCTTTGATAAAACAGCCTTTTCCTGAATTTATGCATCTATAATGCTGTGCATCTCAGTGTTATGATCTTTGAAGTTTCTATGCTTCCAAAGACTTTCATCTCTCACAAGTGGAAATGAGTCTGTACTGATGGGGCCAGGTTGCAGTGGCGTAACTCCATCAGTGACAAATTTATTCCTTGATATTTGAAATATTAGCCACAATTATCTGTCATATAGGTTTAATCACAGTATATTGTAACTAATAAACTACAGGAGAAGCATGGATAGCTAAAAGGGACTTAAAAAGAGGAAAAGTAAGAATTCTTGTATGATCTCTATGGTTTACTATGTTTTGTCTGGAGAACAAATGAA
Organism: Campylorhamphus procurvoides; assembly: GCA_013396655.1. Taxonomy (NCBI): domain Eukaryota; kingdom Metazoa; phylum Chordata; class Aves; order Passeriformes; family Dendrocolaptidae; genus Campylorhamphus; species Campylorhamphus procurvoides. The sequence continues at coordinate 10,998 of WBMV01003910.1, forward strand.
GATATTAATTAAAAAAATAAAAGGATAGCTATTTTTCTTACCAGACCAAAACATATTTTTTGCCAGTGTTTTAGGTATTACTATAGCTTATAACAAGGTGTTTGAGAGTATCGTTCATGAATGATTAGTAGATAAGAAGGTAGTAAAAACATATAATGTAGTTCATGAATAATGCAATGCAGGAATGTCACAGTTTAGAAAGCCTTGTGAAGTTAGCATCCTGCTGGCCAACTCGATCTAGCTGGCGCTCAGTGAGTTCTAAACACACTCTTAAGATACTCAGATATGAAATCTCTGAATATGTTATGCCTCATATTCATAGAATCATCAAAGACTCTGCGAATCTCTGCATCTCAGATACAAATCTCTGAATTGATATGAGACTCAGATATGAAACTCCAATCCCTGAATTAGTACATTAAACCAATATATGGTTCAAATCACCCGTGATATCAAATAAAGGGAAGATGACTTTTATGACATGTTATTAAAGATAACTTTGTAGACCATTGTCATGCTTTGGTGCAAAAAGTGAAAACGAATATAAAGTATATGAATAAACCACAGCCAGCAGCTCAGCCCCATGCAACCACTGTGTCCCTCCCCAAAGGGAGATGGGGGAGAGAATTGGAAATTTAAGTGTGAAAATTCATGAATTGAGGTAGAGAGAGTTTAATAGGTAAACGAAAAGATTCACATGCAAACAAAGCAAAACAAGAAATTCTTTCACCACTTCCCATGGGCAGTCAGGTGTTCATTCACCTCCAGGAAAGGCAGACTTCCTCACACATAGGGGTGACAAATGTCATAACTCTGAACATCCTACTCTTCCTCCTTATTCCTCATAGTTTTTATTTCTGAGAATGATGCCATATGTTATTGGATATCACTTTGTTCAGTTAGTCATCTGTCCTACCTGTGTTTCCTCCCAACCTCTCATGCACCCTCAGCCTGCTTGCTTTCAGGGCAGCATGAGAAGCACTTGACAAGCACATGACATATGATGTGCTTATATGCTTATAAGCACTTATATGAAGAAAATTACCTCTGTCACAGCCAAAAGCAGTACATGAGCTAAGAGATACAGTCCTTCTGTGCCTTGGCAAGCAAAGAATGAAGAAAAAAGAATAAAACCAAGAAGAAATAGATTAATTTTAATGAAGTTTACCAATGTTGGAACCTCACCAGAATACCTGCTGAGACTCACACTTAGTATATTCATCAAAGACAGAAAAAAATAATGAATAGTGAGGTATAAAGTTTGGATATGGCATACAATTTCATGCAAATTTGTGATCACTGGCTTAAATCTGGCTGCTGAAGTGGTGGAATATTTCATAATGGTGTATGATAATACAGTAGAGAAAATTCATTGTTAACAACTATGGATAGTGTAAGAGACAAGAATGAACAATGACATGAAACAAGGCACTGACTTTGTTTGGAAATCGCAGGAAAAAAAGCCTGATGAGGAGCAGTATGAGAATTCTGTGCAAAAAAAAAAAAAAAACAACAAAAAAACAACAGAGTGGAAACTGAACACCAAATTATTACATATCTGTTATAATTAAAACAACAAAAATGGATGACTGAAATTACCAAACAATAAATTTGGAGCAAACAAAATTGGTTAACTCATGTATGATGTATAATTACACTGTGGAACTCATGAATGCAAAGTGTTGCAGACAATAGAACTGTAAAAAGATTTTTGAAAGGACTAGGAAATTGAGAGAAAAGAACTCATAGTTATCTAGTTAAAAACATTGTAAGGTATAATCTTTATTTCAGGAGGTGTTTTACAGATTGATTTCTGTAGCTGGAAGACTGACAAAATACCTGTGATTGTATCAGTTATTGAGTACATCTGTGATCTGTAACTGTATTTGCTTTGGTTATTAGCATCTTTTATTTTAACTTCTTCAGATTGCTAAAAAAAAAAAATAACTAGATGAAATGAATCTTTATTTTGAGCCAGGGGAACAGTTGTGTTTTTAGAGAAGGGAAGAATGGAGGGAAAATAGTGAAGCACAACAATTCTTGGGTTAGAAAGCTTCAATTTGACAACCCTTTTATTGAAGAAATTTTTCCTAATATCTAATCTAAACCTCCTTTAGCACACCTTGAGACCTTTTCCTCTTGTCATGTTCCTTTTTTACCTGTGAGAAGTTATCAACATCCTCCTTTCAAGTAAATGTAGAGAGGGATAAGGTCCTCCTGAACCTCCTGTACTTCAGGCTAGACAGTTCCATGTGCCTCAGCTGCTCCTCATAAGACTTGTGCTCCAGAATTTCACCAGCTCCACTGCCCTTCACTGGAGATGCTCCAGCATCTCAATGTTGTTTTTGTAGTGAGGGGCCCAAAACTGAAAACAGGATTTGAGGTGCAGCCTCACGAGTGCCAAGTATAGGGACACAATCACTATCCCTGCTGGACACATTTTTTTTTCTTTTATACAGGCCAGGATGCCACTGGCCTTCCTGGCTGCCTGAGCACACTGCTGGCTGATGCACAGTGACTGTCCACTAGCATCCTCAAGTCCTTTTCCTCCAGGCGTCTTTCCAGCCACTCTTCACCAAGTAGCATGGGGCTGGCACCCAAGCGCACCCGGCACTTGCCCTTGTTGAATCTCACCATTGGCCTCAGTCAACCAATCCAGCCTGTAGAGCCTTCCTATCCCAAGGAAACATCTACAAAGAGAATTGCATTCTGTTGAAACAGTATGATTGGAAGGAATATTCAGAACTAGAATTGCAAGTAGATTATTAGCTGTATTTGTAGCTTAAGCCTTAGACATTCTAAATCTTTTTGGCTTTAAATTTCTTCTAGGTAAGTCTCAAAAGCCTTAATGCTTGTCTCCCTGGTAAGTTAATGGAGCTGAGCTGTCGTCAAAGCCTAAAGTAAATTCATTGCCAGCCATCAGGCTGGTGTGATCAAAGCATATATCATAATCAGGAAACTTCCAAAGAAAGGGACGGTAATGGAAAATTCCTTTACTATTTTACCAGAGAAAATCATTGAGGCTTTCAGTAGTGATAAACTCTCACAAAAACCTCTTCTACATATTGAAAAGAGTATCATGACAAAGTTCTGGAAACAGAACTCATTACTGTGAATCCCTGAAGAACTTTCCATTCCACAGTTTAGGCTGAAGTCATAAGAACCATGGAAGTATAGAATGGTTTCTGTTTGGAAGAGACCTCAAAAATCATCAAGTTCCAACCCCCCTGCTGCGGACAGGAATACCTTCCACTGGACCAGGTTGTTCAAAGTTCTAGCCAATATGGCCTTGAACACTTGGAAAAGCCCTTGTATTCCCGTGTCTGAATGATTTTAAAAATATCTTTCTTGGTGGAAAGTCTCACCTTTGTTAGTTGTTTCTTAGTACTCTGTAGTGCAGGTGACGAACAATCACAGAACAAGAGGTTGGAAGGGTCTTTTAAAATACATCTAGTCCAAAACCCTGTTGAGAGCAGGATCAGCCTATACCATATATTTTAGAACCTTGTCAAGTTAGATTTTGTCTCTAGTTATGTGGGTTGTGAGATTCAACAACCTCTCTGGGGGAACTGATTAACTCTTTGACGTTGTGAGGGTTAAGAAAAACAAAAAGTCTTAATCAGCACTTTCTTTCTTTCAATTTATGTCAGTTACCAATTTTCCTAGCACTGGTCACTTCTGAGAACAGTCTGCCTCTGCTTTTTTCATATCATCTGTTAGGTAGTTGTATAACCTGACAAAATCTCCCTTTAGTCTCCTCTTCTTAAACTTGAACAAATCAAGTTATCTCATTCTGTCTTCATGTAAAAAGTATGTCAGTGCCCTGAAAATTTGGCCCCTAATGAACCTGCTCAGGTGTGACAATGTTGTTCTTGCACTGGGGTACAAAAATCTGGGCACAGTAATCCAGGTGCAGTCTCTCAAGTGCTGAGTATGTGTAAGTCACCTGTTACTTCCAGTGCTGGCTGCATTCCTGGTAATTCATGACCTAGTTGGCTGCTTTTGCTCTCAAGGCATCCCACTGTGTCATGTTCAACTTGTCCACCAGGGCATTCTGTTTTTTTTCTGTAGAGATGCTTTTTATTTCCCCTCCCCCGCCAACTAGTACCCAAATACAGTTTGTTTCACCTGTCCCTAGCAGAAAATTGCATTTGTTTTAGCTGAACTTTAGGAGGTTATTTCAGATATTTTCTAGCTTGTCAAGATCTCTTTCTAGCTTGTCAATGGTCACCTTCAAGAGCATTTATCCAGTCCATAGCTCACCAATTTAGCTGTAAGGATTCTGTGTAAGATCACATCAAGGACCCTGATTAAACCAACATCTGCTTCTCTTCCTTTCAAAAGACAGCTAGGAATCTCATCACAAAAGGCAAACAAATTGGTCAGATGCTACACACTCTTGGTTGGCAATTCCCTCATCTCTGCTCCAAATCACAGTCTTGTTCTTCATGTGCCTGGACATGGCTTCCAGGTGGAGGTTATCCATGGCTTTTCCAGGTGACTTCTTTAGGCTGATGAGCCTAAACAGTGTAGGGAACGCATAACTATGAACAATTTTGAATTTTCCTAGTGGAAACAGAGCAAATTCACATCTATTCACCTGTTTGTCCACATGCCTACAGATATGAATTAAGTTAGGTCAAAGAAAATTTATTTCTCTCTCAGCAACATTTTTCCTGTTGCTACCTCTTCATGTTGTCCATAATTAATTCAGCAGTTATTGCTCATCTGAAATCTCTCTGAATGTTATTAGATATTGTGCTGTCAGATATTAGTACTCAAATACTCTACCTTCAAGAACGACAGCTTCCTAGAGATGCATCATTTTAATATTTTCTCAAATAAAGTTCCAAGAGGTCAGTTTAAATGAGACATTACTGCAACATTTTAAGAAACATTAAAATAAAAATGATTTTAATGCATATGCTAAATATTATACATCCAGGAGTTATATTTTTTTATTATTATTTTGCTTTTAAGTACATGACTACTTAATGGAAAGTTGAAGATGGAGGAGAGATAAATAAAATTATATATATATTAAAAAGCAATCCGTGTCTTTTCTTGTTTGAATGAATTTAGTAATGATGCTTGAAAGATGAGACTGATAGGGATTTTAGAGAAAACATTTTTTTAATTAAGTTATTACTAGGATAGTGAAAGCTTGGAATGTCACTGAAATTCTCAGTAGAGATGTAGCTCTGTGGACAAGTTCCTGTCCACTTCTCTGTACTTGTACAGGAAGGAGAAGAGGAAGAGGAAAAAACACCAGGCAATGCCTGCTACATCAAGTTGCCAGTTTGCTGAGCAGGGGAGAACAAAGGCATCAGGACTCAAAACAAGCTGCTTTCAGAACAGCTATTTGTTGGTAAATTTCTTGACTTTTGCTCTCAGTATGTGTCAACATCACTTTGATATAAACATCAGAGCCTAGCCTTAAGGCCAAGTTCTTTCCCTTGAACTGAACTTCAGGGGGTTGCCAGTCTGTAGTTTAACACATACAGTAACCCTCTTAAAGTATGGAAAATTACTTGTATGGAAAATACATACTTCTGAAACTTGAAATGCACTACAGCACAAGAGTGACAGGTATCCTGTGAAACCTACTGTGCCCAATGAGATTTCCAATGCTCCTGAAAGAAATTGCCCATGTCCCTGGGAATTCAGGAATTGTTCTGTGAAAGGACCAAGCCCCTGCAATATAACACTATGTTTCTCTTAACTAATTCCTGTCTTCAACAAATGTAGCACTATCAATTAGATGATTGCATAGAAAATATTTTCTTTTCCACATGTTGAAATTCAGCTTTGTGAATTTAAAGTATTACACATTCTCTTCTAGACAAACTGTAATGCTCTTTTCACAGAAACACAGAGGGGGTCAGGTTGGAAAGGGACAACAGTGATCTGGTCCAACCTCCCTGCTCAGCAGTGTGTGCCCAGAACACATTGCTGCTACACACCAGATCAGTTATAATTGTGTCAAAACCACCTTGTGGGAGTGTGTGTGCATGCATGTGTGTGTCTGTGTGTGTGTGTGTGTGTGTGTCAGAGGAGGGGACCAAGCCTTTAGCACAGTGTCCACCTGGTCAGCTGGGATGACTGCTGGAGTCAGCAACCACATGGCATGAAGGCCACATAGGGCACCTGTCAATCAATAAGGTCTGTCTGATAACCTGCCAACTCCACATCCCCTGGAGCCCTTGACTGGCTTTGGCATCCCTCACTTTGGCTAGGGGAACAGTGAGTGGCCAGTGAACCAACGGTCCTTCTTGGAGGGAGTGGCCACAATAGCCAGACCAGGTAAAGAGACACTCCTGAGGTCTCCATTGGGCCCTGGTCTGTTCTTCTTCTTTAAGCTATCAACATGTGCCCAAGTGGTAACTGTGATTTTCTCTCTTCCTTTTCTCTCTTTATTTTTTCTTCTCTTAATCTCTCTTCCTTTATTCTTTTCTTCCTCTTGTGGGTAACCTGAACACTTATTTTCTCTAAGGCCTAAGTTAAGTTGCAAGGAGTTTGTGTTTGCTGGGTGTAATGAAGGTTGTCTATAGCAATGCTTGTTAGTCCTGGTAATCTCTTGTAATGCTTTTGTGAAGTTGCATGTTATATTTGTAAAATCCTTTATGCCAAAATGTGTATTTTCTCACCAAATTCAAAGAATTCTCTCAGAGAAAATGCATAGTTACTCTCCAGATGGTACTCATAGTACCAAAGATCCAATGGCTTTACAAGGGCTAGTGAAATCTCTTGAAGCCTAAAATTAAAATGTACTCTGGGCAAAGTTGAGCCTTGAGCCTTTGGGACCAGGGTGTAACAGTTGCAGAGGATTGCATTGAGACAGTTCTTTAATATCTCCAGGTAGAGAAACTCCATAGCCTTTCTGGGCAATCTGTTCCAGTGTACGGTCACCTGCACAGTGAAGTTCTTCCTCATTTCAGGCGGAACTTCCTGTGCATCGGTTTCTGCCTGTTGCCACATTCCTTAGCGCCACTGAGAATAACCCACTGCCAGCCTCTTGACACCCTTTCTAAGACTTGATATGGTGCAGGTAACCAGAGGATGAAACCATGGCTAAAGCACTAAGGAAAATTTATTTCCAAGTAGAAAATCCTAAGATACACTGTAAAAGAAATCAGAGAGGGCAGAAAAAGCACAGGCCAGCCTATGCCCTGGGTGCTTTTATATCAACACATTTTCATGTGCATAACTTCAAAGCTGTGTTCTCCCAGAAGGGGCCTCGCAGCATGTCAATGAGGAGGTGTTCTCTCTACCTAGGAATTCTACTCGTCAGGACTGGCAGAGAATAAACATCATAAATGGAATTTTCCCACACTGATCTCATCTCTGGCCTTTCCAGATGCAGAAATCTCTTGAGTAAAGACAACTCTGAAGAACAATTCTCTTCTGCTTGTCTAATCTTCCATTCTCAGCCTCCTTCATCCCCACAATCTGCTTCTTATACACATTGATGTGTATATCACTTGTCCCTTCTTGAGACTGAACAGGCCTAGCTCTCTCAACCTATCCTTGCAAGAGAGATGCTCCAGTCTCTTAATCACCTTTGTTGTTCTCTGCTGGACCTGCTCCAGGAGCTCCATGTCTCCCTTGTAAAAAGGAGCCCCAAACTGGACACAGTGCTCCACATTCGACCTCACTAGGACTGACTGGTAGGATCTCTTCCCTCAATTTGCTGGAAGGGCTCTTCCTAATGTACCTCAGAATACCACTGGCCTTCTTAGCCTTAAGGGAATACTGGTTCATGGTGAGCCTGTTGTCCACCAGGACATCCAGGTCCTTCCCAGGTCAGTGCCCATCTTGTACTGATGCCTGGGGTTATTCTTGCCAAACTGCAGGACGCTGTATTTGCCTTTGTTGAATTTCAATTTGTCTCTGCCCACCTCTCCAACATGTTGAGGTCTTTCTGAAGGCCTTCACAGCCCTTTGGGGTATCCAGACACTCCTCCCAGCTATGTGTTGTCAGCAAACTCACTGAGGAGACCTCTGTTACTTCACAAACACTGATGATAAGTAAGTTAAACAATATTGGGCCCAGTATTGGACCTTTTCCTTGTGGAATAGAAATTTTCCTTGTGGATAGAAGTGCTGGGAGTAAGGGTAAGGAAGTAGCAGATAAGTAAATGTTTGTAATCGAAATGGGGTTTTTTTTTTAATTGGTTGAAGTTAATAATTTTTATGTATTTCAGACCTTATGTAGCAATTCGGTCTTCTGAATGAATTGTTTCCTTCATAATGGCTTATTTTCCCCCCCAACTGATAGATTGACCTTTGATGGATTTTTTTACAGCAATTTTAGATTACTTCAAAACTGAATGTAGATTTTGGAGAAGTGAGTATAGTTGTGCCACTGACTTTCCTCTACTTCATCAATTTAAATCAATGATAAGATCTCTGGTCAATTTGATTTTTTTTTCTGTTTTGCCAAAGAACTTATGCCTGACTTTTTACAGTTCAAGGGTTCACAAAGTACTAAATGTTTTCTTTTCTGCTTAAAAACAAAAACAGATCATTACTATTGATCAGGTATATTTAGGCACTCACAACTATTTCATTAATTGACATAAAGACTGTGTGGGTTAGGTGTTCATAGAGGAAAAGCATACAGCAGCCCCCTACAAAAAGAGAAAGTGATATTTGATGTTCTTCTGTTCAAGCTATTAATTTGGCTTATTAATGCAGTGAGTGAGAGAAGGGGTAATGACTGCATTCTCTTTATCACTGATTACTAATTGTCCATGAGATAGGACATGAACTCTCAGAAACCAGAATTAATAGTGTGATTTAAAGAATCAGGAAGATTCAAGGGCTGCATTGTAAATGCAAATCATAACACACCTCAGAAAATAATCAGCCTAAACAGGCTGACTTGTACTCATCGTGCTAAAAACTCAGCACATGCCTAAATTTTGTGGTGACTTGAGATCTCATGGAGTTACTGCAAATTGTATATCAGAACTGAAATAAAATGAGAGAATGAAACCAGAATCAGTACTGGTTAATAAATTAAGAAAAACAGCATGTATTTATTTGTGAATGGTAGTTTCCTTGATACTGTATAGAATGAATGTGTTTGTGTATATGCTGTTCTACATTGCAGCTTTTCAAGGGCACTTCTGAATTCAGTCACGTCATTATAACTTGGAAAGCTAACTGGAAACACTTTCCATTCAACAAATTAATTTGCAAAACAAATTGTTTCCTCACCATTACAAGGATTCTCAAAGAGCTTGTTATAAATGTTCTGTAAGCAACAATGGCAGCAAATAAAAGCATCATATATTTAACTCATCCTATTCTGCCTATTGTATATGCTAGACAATATACTGAGATAGAAACAAACCTCTGCTTTATTGACACCCTAACAAAGCAGATTCTCTTTTTATGTCTGAAAACACAGAATCAACAATTGCACCAGTCTGTATGGGGTTTGGCTTTGTAACTTGGAAAGATCATTATACCATTAAAAAAATTAGTAGCAATTTTACAAACACAAAACACAAATTCAACTCTTCTAAAAATAATGGCAAAAAAGCTATCAAATCACAGAAGCATTCTAATATGAATGTAAATTTAACTCCAGCATAACTTCCATAAAATCTGTTGCTCAAAAAAGTCTGATAGAAATTGAATAAAAATTAAATAAAAGAAATATAATTAAACAGTGTCACTTATTTGGGGTGAATGTTCAGCTTTGGTGACAGGTAGAGAGTAGAGATATCAACCTACACATAAAGAACCAAAATTTTCTTTCACCTAGATTATGCTAAGGAACATTAAATTTTACTTTGTATGGCTCATACAGGCAACGCTTCCCTTAATCAAGCCTTTGCATAAGGGCATACAGTATGCATAGATATGCACAAAGTTTTCAAGGGGGCAGATGTGTGGTACTAAATTTTCCTTCCCTAAGAGCATGTAAAATAGTAGCTGTGCAACTAAACTAGTTGAGTGAAAGGTAATAGAAATTAGTCTATACAGAGATACTCAATTTATATGATGACAAAGTATAAAGTGCCTGCATAGAAAATTAAATAGGCACCCCTATGTGTATTTATGTTGTTTATCTACATTTCTAAAAGACAATTGGTAATCTACATATTATCCTGTGGTTTAGGTAGCAACATCTTACAGTTTTTTCTTAGAGTATTTAAAAGAGTTCTCAAAATCAGTATTTGGTTATCTGAAACACATTTTAAAGTGCCTTGCAAAAGTGGCAAACAGCATGTGGATCTGGGAAGAGTCTGAGTTTGACATTTGAAGGAAGACAACGGTGATATGGATGAAAAGCATAGGAAGAAATGTAGAGTTTTGAAGGCGGGCAACAAGGTGGATTTCTTGTCCTGCCTGGTTGTCAGTAGATGCTCTGTGGCTCTGAAAACTGCCACCCACTAAGAGACAGAGTATAGAAGTACAAAGGTAAGTATCATTCTATTCTAGCTTACCAGACTAGAAAAGCACATATAACTTCAAAAAAGGTTTCGTTTAACAAATATTTTGTTTCTTTAACCTATGGATGGCTCTGCTACAGAGATTTTGACATTGCTGACTGGAATTTAGAATTCCAATCTAAATTCCAATCTCCTTTAGAAAGGAATTGTCAGGGGAATTCTGAAAACAATTTACTGTCTTAGTTTCCTGTGTCGTGCATGGGATGATCTGAAAAGCTGGCTTACAGAAACAGGGTTAGTATGAGGTTTTTTCACTGATCCAGGCAGATAAAAGATAATTCTTCTTCTTGCAGTAACAGATCAGTATAACAGCAAAAACCTTGGAGTTATAACAGATACCTCCTAATGTCACCTACTTGAACTAATGCAGAATCCTGGAAATCACTCTTAAAGCCCAGAACAATGAGTGAACTATTCCATAAAGTAGATGTGGCTCAGGCATAACTGTTTGGGGAAGGAAATTTAATTTTTATGTAGCAAAACTGACAAAAACATTGGAGGCTGTGACACACCAGATCAGTTATTATGCTGTCCGAACCACCTTGTGGGGGGTGTGTGTGGAGGGGGCAGGGATGGTGTGGTGGTTGAGTTTTCTTGGTTTTGGTTTAGGTCTTCCCTAGTAACAGGGTCATAACTAACAAAATATTCCACACCATTTCTTCATGTAATCAGGTGTATATAAAGACAGGAGGAAGGTTTCCTCCCTTTCTCTCTTCCTTTCATGTGCTTGGAGGACATCAGCTCTCTGTGTAGGTTTAGCTGTTATCTCTGTGAGCTGAGGTCTACCTGAGAAACTGTTGTCCCAGCTGCACGGATGTTGTATACAGATAACACACACAAAAAGTTAATAAATATCCCTCCATCATCTAACACCAGATCTCTGTTAAAAAAACATCCTGTTATAATGAACTGTGTCAGCAAAGCCCTATAAAAAACATCATGCTTCTGAAGATTCTCACAAAACAAAACTTCTCAGTTCTACAAACAAACATCCTGACAGAAAATCCTGTCATTGTATAGGATATCTTATCGTTTTGAACATCTGAACAAGGCTACGTGCCAAGGTATCATGTGCAATCCTCTTTTGAATGCTATAAAACCTGAAGACAAATTTTGGGGAGTTAGGAGCAAAGAAGGGAGACAAGAGATGGCTACTCCGGCTGGGAATCACTCCCCAACCTCTCCTCACCTCTTTTCTTTGACACCGCATGCTGCCTGACTGACAGGGGAGACCGAGACTGTGCCAGCCTGCAGAGAACTGAGACGTGAGTTTGCCTTATCCTTCTAACTTTCCATATTTCTGAGGACCAAGAGTGCCAGCAAGACCCAGCTCTGCACAGGTCGCTGCAGCGTCCCAGCAGTGTGGCTCGGTGTGGACAGCAAAGCCCAAGCACCCTGGCTGCTTTCCAGAGAGCTCAGATCCCCTGCTGCTAANTAGTTTTTGTTGTGGTATTCTTTCTCTCTGCTTCTAAAAATTAATCTTGGCTGGCATTTTTCCAATCTTTCCTTATTCTCTCTCTCTCTCTGTATCTCTTAGTAATTAATTAATAAAAAATTAGTTTCTGAAATAAATGGTTTGAGTTTTAATTTTGTTGGGGAAAATATTCGAATCTGAAGTTCTTTCTGCAATATTTAAGCAGATTGTAACAGTGGAGGGGAAGGACCTGCTTTCTCTTAAGGGGAGTTTGGTGAGAATTGATTGTATTAATTACTTATTGAGTTAGTTACTTATTTCCTTGAGTTTACGAGTATGTGTATCTGTTTTGTTTGTTTTTACCCATTTTTGTCCCATTTCCCTTTCTCTTTTCCCCTTTTCCCTTTTGGGGTTGCTCTGGGATTTGCTCTGTAGATTCATAGTGTTTGATTGTATATAATCATATCATATGTGAATATATATATATACTCTTACTACAATTGTCTTTTTGGGTACTTTTTTTTCCTCTCTCTTGTTGGGGCAGGAGAATCTGTGTGACAGGCAGTTGGGCTTGGCAGGGAGCTAACCCAAACCTCCACAGATGGGTTGAACCTCACGGAGATGAGGTGGTGTTGTATCCCTCATGGCAGCCCCTGAGCCCACACGGTGAAGCCCAGGAGCAGCTGCCAGTCACAAACAGCCTTGGAAAAGGATAACCTCCCACACTTTCTGGAGCCACTGACCCAGCCTGGATTGGCAGGGACAGTGATGACACAACCCCTCACCCTGGCCTGAGACCAGAGTGGCCAGGGGGGACAGAGGCCCCACTTGGGGAGTTTGACTATGGAGACCAGAGCAGATAAAATCAGAGGTTTTGGGATGCCAAGTGTTGCATCCCTGCCACCTGGACATGTGCCAGCTGGTCTGCCACAAAGTCTCAGTGGTAGCTGTCTCTCCCACTTTCTCCTTCTCTGTCTTCTTGCTCCCTCTGTTTCCTTTTCTTTACTCCTTTCCTGATGCTTTGGGTGGTTTGGAGCTGGAAGGATTGGATTTGACTTAAGTGTGTGAATTGATTGAATATTGACTTGGGTGCTGTTGATTAGTATGTGCTGAGATGGTATTGTGGCGGAACATTTTGTCTAGCTTGTGCAGTGCCCTCTTTGAACCTCTGCCAAGTTCCCTTATTTTCTCCCCTAAATTAATAAAGAGACCCCTTGGGAACAAGTCTGTGGCTTATTCTCTTGACGTTCTTTCCACTTATTAAAGAACCCGATATATATAAATATTAAAGTAAAACTCCTAGCAGAGCCTGTAGCTCCAGGTCTGGAGTGTTACAGGGGTCTTGAGGGTGGGGGAAGGATATTTATTTATTTATTTATTCAATGAAAGAAAAAAGTCATCTTCCCAGACTTATTGTGCATATAAAGCATTGCAGAGTTTGGCAGAGTTTGTAAGTTTCTATGAACTTCTGACCTTCTCTTTTGGGACTGAGTAATTTCAGACAGACTCCTGAAACCTTTAGAAACAATTAGTAAGGGTTTGGAATGGACTGTCTTCGTTAAGGTGGTTCACCCCAGATAGAAGGGCAGAATCCTTATATAAGTGTGAAAGAGAGAACAGAGACCAAGTAAGTCTTCTCTTGCAAGTGAGAGAAACCCCCAGTTAGGTTTTCCTGAGAAGCAAGTAAGAAAACAAAACAAGTGAAAAAAAAACACTAAAAGAAAAAAAAAAAAAGAGAAAGAAAATAGAGAAGCAAGTGAGAAGCAACTTAGGTATGGGTATTTTGAGAACCTGAGAAAACAAAATATGGGCTATATACATATATTACAGAATCTAACCCATTAGATTGTGATAGAAAAAATAGACAGAGACTTTTTAAAGTCTCAAAATATATAAAAATAAACCAAATGTCAATATTAAAATATGTGTAGGATTTATATATTATTCTTTCCATTTCAGATGTGACTGTTTTCCTTTGTGAAATTAAAGTGTAATATAAAAGAAGCTAATGTATCATCTTACTGGTTTTGTTACTACATTATAAGTTAAGATTATTTGTAGGGATTTTGTATCACTCACATTGGAATTAGAGAGATTGATTCTGTTCTCACATTCATAAATGAGGATAGCATTTGGCTTCCCCCCCATCTGTCATATTGACATATAAATAGTAGCTGTTTATGCCAAGCCTGAGTGAATCTACCTACAAGCAGAGGTTGTAAAGTAAATAGCAAAGATAGACCTATAGAAAGAATAGAGGAATCTCATGATCAGGAATGATGACCAACAGTCACATATTATTTTACATAGAATAAATGTCCGTGCTATTAGAGTCCAGCAAGACAGAAGGCAAGGGAGACAAAGTGAGTCAAGGTGAGACAAGGCAATTTAAGGCAAAACAGAACTTAAAGTAACTATGAGAGATTTGAGTACCAGGATATAAAATATTTCATTATATCAGGACTATAAATCAAGAGTGTCTCATCTGCTTTTATATGTAGGTTTCTTATTTTGAATTCTTCCTTTTTAAGAACTTTATTAAAAAGTGCATTTTTGTCAAGACACTGTCAACCATGAGAGCCTCTTCCTTTCACTCTGCCATCTTAGTTGTCTCTCTCTGATAAATGTCATGAATAGATATAGGACAAAACAAGACACATTGCTCTTTTTTATTTTCATATTTGTCCTCATCATACCTATGCTTCATTTTGCTTATTACTTCTACTTATCTTCACATGTTTTTTTCTTGGCATAAAATGGTACTACTGGGATTAGAACTCTGCAAATCAGTCTTGTGAAGCAGTAGGGATCTTGATTCCCTGCAGCGTTCAAGGTCAGCAACAGATGTGGCCCGAAGTTCTGCTCTTTGAATCTTGACCTTCACTGAGTCATTGTCTAACAACTTGGGAGGGACATCATAATTACATAAAACTCTTACCTACTTTTATTGAAGGGCACCAGATTAAACTCTCTGCATGTTTGATGAGAAGTGAAGTGATTGTTTTCCCACTTCAAATGCTTCAGCATGCTTTTTCATTAATGTTTTATCACTTGTGTACTGAATTCTGATGCTTTTCATAGTTTCTAAGAAAAATGAAAAAAAACCCACAAAAGTTCCACCCACTTTACAAAAGCTTAAATCTTCTTTTGATGAAAATTCTTTCAAAGATAGTCTTATTTTGCTTATATACACTTTGTGCACCCATTTGAAAAAGGTGGCAGTTTACCTAAGGGAAGTAATTAAAAATCAGTATTTTAAGTAAACCCCAGTCAGAAACTACCTCAAGCTTTCAACATAATAGCCCATGTAATGTAATCAAAGTTGAAGTGAATTAAATGCTTTTACTCTTTGAATTGTTCTATAAACTCGTTGAGTTACAGATGAGCTTTTGAAGAGGGGTGATAAAATATTTATTCAGTTGCAACTGAAATGGCAAACATCCTGCTGCTCATTTTATTTTAGTAAAAAGATTTACAAAAATAATTTAGCTCCAGAACACTTTGCTGCAGGCACTCATCAGACAGATCTTTTGGACAGTGTATTATCAGTAGAGCAAGAGGTGAGATGTTAAGTAAAAAGCAGAAAAATGCCAGTGAAGTTATCAAGTTGGAGAAGAGAATGCAATTGTTTAGAGTGTGAAATTTGTTAGAAAGTCCTAGTCATAATGTACTGTCAGTAGTGAACATTAGTCACTTAAAGTCACTTTCAATTTATGTGCCTCCTCATTTGTGTTCCCTGTACTCCTTTAAGCTTATTTTTCTGTGTCAGATTAATGCATCTGTAAGGCAAAACTGGCAAGATACTCTTTGGAATCTATTAATGATCAATCTCATATCATATAGAGCTTATTGTGCCCTATTTACACTTGTGTCTTGAAAATACTGGGATGTTTTATAAATGCTCAAACTTTTAGAAGTCAAGATATTTCAGGTTTATCCACCTGTCCTTAAGGATTAATAGAGGATGACTTCAGGATGGTTATCCATAAAATATACAAAGCAAAAGAAACACTCCAACACTCACATTTCATTATTGTTGGAACTATTCTTTTCCATAAGGTCTGTAGGAGACCAAATTCCAGGAGACTGGCTTGGGCCTGTTGCCTTACTGCTCTGTCCCACAGGGAGCCTAAATTGCTATGTATCACAATTTCTAGCTCTCCTGTCTATGTCTACATCTATGTCTTATGTCTTTGCTTAAAAGAAAGCAGTCCACCCAAAGAAAACAGAAAAAAGCTCTTTCTGGCTCTTCGAAGGAAGGTGAGTGGTTTGCATTCATTGCTTCTTGTACTTTCCAATCATATCTGGAATTGGCACACTTTAATGGCTTGAATTTCCTCTGTCTCCTGTGCAAGGTTTTTGAGTAAATGCCTGTCAGTGTACTCTGCCTTCCAGTCTCCACAGTTCTTTTAACTCATTTAGGTTGTTACAGCCTATTGAAATTAATAGAGATGTTATATTTGCCTGCCAGTTAGCTTTTACTATTACTTTTGGCAAAATTTGGCTTTCCTTTTAACCACTGATCCATGCTACTTCTCTCAGACAACCTTGATCTACATCTTCATTCATCGTATCTCTGGTTGCCCTATTAAGCCAGTCTTTTCCTTCGCCTTTAATATGACTACATAAATTAGTTATATGACTTGAGACTGTCCATTCTTCGAAGGTCCATAAAGGTTTTGAGCTTACTTCACTCATCTGAAACCCTGCTAACACAAGGTCCCAGCTCTTTAAGAGGACCAAATCCAAGTGATTTAATAGGCATATCTGCAAAAACATAATACAGTAGATTCAAAGAAACTTGGCATTTTTGAGCTCAGGGAAAGATTGTTCTTACCTTATGATCCTTCTTTACGACATCTTGATTCCTGTTTTTAGCCATGAAGATTTTGTGAAGCCTGGAGGGAGTTACCTCAGTTAGAAGTTAGTAAAATGGGAAAAACACCCTACTTTCCAACTGAAAGAAATAAAATTCAAAGGTATGTATTTTAAAGAATTTTAGAAATTGATGACAGAGTAGGAAGAACTACACCCACTCCAAAGGTGAATCAGGTAACAAAACTCCATACGTATTCGCTACTCAAACTTCTGTCTGTTTTCGTGGTAGTTTTTGTGTCTTTAATAATTGAAGAAAGAAAACTAATTGTCCAGCATTTCCTACAGTTAATTTCTCACGATTTCTTTCCCAGTATATTGCATGCTAAAAATACTGTTGTACTTAAAAATTCTTTACATAATAAAAGTAGGACAGTGAATGTAAAAGTAGATTTTAAAAAAGTGCTCTCATAAATCTCACTGTTTATAGTCCACCCTAGTAGCCAAAGTTGTTCAAGTTCAATTTTTAAGTTGATTTGCTATGCGTGTCATACAGAGATATATTGTCACTGATTAATGATAAACAAGCTAAAGGTTGTGAAACTTGATGTCTTTACAATACTGAACCAAGACGGTCTGAAGAAAAGAGATGAAGCATTTCTACAGCACACTTAATTAAAGAAATGTGGAGCTTCTTCAGGTTGTTTGTGGCTGCAGCTTTATCACCTTCACAATGTCAGCATAAACATATGCCCTCCCTCTCTGACCTTTAGTGTCTAAAATAAGAATGAAAGTACAGTAAATATTCTTGATCTCAGATTTCATCTAGCTTGAAAAATACTGTATGCTGAGTTTAATGTCATAGAATAAGATAGAGCTATTTTGTAATTCGTGATTTGAAAAGAATTACATTGGTGAGATGGCAATAATTCTAAAATGTCTGTTTTCCAAGAGCACTAAGGTAAATTTGCTACCACACTTTCTCTTTACAGCTGCATTAATGTGATAGCTTTAAATTTAAATCCTGCAATCAGACTCTATTTTATGATGCTGGAAATTATTTTATTTTTCAAACTTTTAACAGAGCCTATTTTTCATTATTTGATTCTTGGCCTTAATTGGTGCCATTTCTTACCAGTAAATCCAAAATACTGAGCAGATATTCCTATGTATGTGTTAGCAAAGAACACCAGATAATCAGGTTAGTTAATTAAAAGAAAACCAAAGCAAAAAAAAAAACCAAAAAACAAAAAACCAAAAAACCAACCAAACAAAAAAAACACCACAAAGATTAAAAAAAAAATCCCCAACTTCAATATCTATTGTTTTATTAATAATAAGCAGTATTTTATAAGAAAAACGATATTTTTTTTAGTTTGTAGTCCAGGTCCAGTGTTGCAGCACTGAGCAAATGTGCCTTTCAAAGGGAATCTTTATTAATTAGTGTCACCTCCTGCCTATTTAATAACGTCCCCCCCCCCAAACACGCAGAGTATCTAATTTCAAATGCAAATATTAAACCTCCAAACTTACTGTATTAATTTCAGATTAGTTGAATATCATAGAATCATGGAATCATTTAGATTGGAAAAGACTTCCAGGATCGAGTTCTACTCTGACTAATCACCACCTTGACAACTAGATCAGATCACTGAGTGTCACATCCAGTTTTTTCTCATACACCTTCAGAGATGGTGACTTCACCACCTCCCCGGGCAGCCTATCCCAGTGCTTGACAACTCTTTCAGTGAAAAAATTCTTCCTGATGTCCAACCTGAGCCTCACCTGGCGCAGCTTGAGGCTGTGCCCTGTCATCCTGTTACTTGCATGGGAGAAGAGGTCAACCCCTCTACCATGTACAGGGACACCTTCCACTAGACCAGGTCAATCAAAGCCCCATCTAACCTGGCCTTGAACACTTCTAGATATGGCTCAGCCACAGCTTCTCTGGGCAACTTTTGCCAGTGCCTCACCACTGAGCAATAGCAGATCATTAGCTCAGCTGCCAGAGCCTCTTGGGTTCCTGACTTCAGTGTTGTGAAGGTTGGAGAGAGACAAGCGATGCTGATCACAAGAGAGTGGGTAGTTGTAAAGCAGGATCTAAATGAAGATAACCAGCCTCCTCTCCCATGGCTCGCTGACAAACTCCATCAACTGGAAGCAAAGTGACTTCCTCAAGGCCATGCAGATAGTGTTGGGAAATGACCCAGATCTGTTGATACCTTGATATCAACCCAAGACTATTCTCCCTCTGAAGTCAGTCATGACAAATAGTCATAAATTAGTTAGGTTATTTATAATAGTGTTCCTAAAATTACATTTTTAACAAAAGTGTCAAAAGCATTGTGGGTTTTTTTCTGCTTAGATTGAAATGAATTATGTAATAGTGTTATTGAGGCATTAATGCAAATTGCTGGCAGCTCATAATTATGATTCTTACATCCCAGTACATATTATATACTGTCTTCTGCAACTTAATAATGTCAAGCTGCTTGGGGAATCTTTTTAATGTAGCAGTTAGCATTCCTTTCACTATAAATTTACCTCTCTCTCTATTCAATGTTTGTATGTTTGTAATCTTCTATTCAGTCTCAATTTTTTTTGAAAATAATTATTTATATATCCCAAGAAAAAGACTCCACAAAAACCACCAGGAAACTAAGCAGTTCAAAATGGTTTTGTTTTTTTTTTTTTTTTTTTTTCTTTTTGTATCCTTACCTGGATATTTCCTTTAAAAAAAAAAAAAGGGAAAAATCATAATGGACTTTAACATTTCAGATTTTAAATTGCTTAATTGAATTAGAACATACAAGAGTAACTTGCCAAAAATGTTATGTACACATTTCTGTTGTCCTTCTCAATGAAATGAATTAGCTGTGCTAAAGATAGTATCTTTATTTACACCAGTTGTAAACAATTGCAAGGCCATGGAGGTGAATAATTGACTGGTCAACAGGAAGAAAATAAAACTGCTAGCAGTTTCATGAAGTTTCTAAAATTACCTAAGGAAATTGGATAACTATACAGGAAATGACTGCAGCTTCATGAACACAAGTTTTAGAATTCAATTGCATAAGTATCTCATAAGGAACATGGCAAATAGCCTTGCAGTGCAGTTCTCTATACTCTACTCTCTATAGATTGATTCTTCTTGTTGAAAGTAGCACTGCTGAAAGTAGGGCTGATGTGCCACATCCAGGTGAATGAATTGTGTTGAAAGTAAAGTCCAGTAAAATTCAGTATACAGAAGTACAGAGTATACTATTATCATCATTTCTAGGCTTCGCAAATGAAGAGTTGGGAAGGGCTCTACCTACACTTGCTGCAAGCACGCTGATGTCTAAAAAGGCCAATGCAAGATAGGCAAGTCTGATTGCAAAAGGCACAGCGGAACGTCTCCATAGGCACTACTGGTGAGGCACGGTTCTTCCTGCGTTGCCTTTTTTCCTCCAGACTGATTCTGCGTGTGCTTTCAAAGGAAGTAGCAGCGTTATGGATGGTGTGTCTCCATTTCTCCAGACTGGAGGCCGGAGTGGACCATTGATGGTGGTCAATATGGCCAAGGTTGAGGTATTGTTTCAGGGAGTCCTTGTATCTCTTCTTTGGGCCTCCTCTCTTGCGGCAGCCGGTGACGAGTTCGCCATAGAGCACAATCTTATGGAGGAGGTGATCCTTCATCCTGGAGAAGTGCCCTGCCCAGCGCAGCTGCGTTTTCAGCAACATGGCCTCAATACTGGTAACCGCAGCCTGTTCAAGGACAGACAAATTTGACACGTAATCAAACCAGTGGATGATTAGGATTGTACAGAGGCAGCGCTGATGGAAGCGCTCGAGGACTCGCAGGTGGTGGCAGTAGATGACCCATGATTCAGACCCATATAGGAGAGTAGACAGTACAATGGCTCTACAGACACTAATCTTTGTACTTTTCTTCAGGTGTTTATTCCACCAGACTCTTTTATGGCATTTTCTGAAAGCTCTGTATGCCTTTGCTAGCCAGTTGTCTATCTCTTTGTCAATCTTACCGTCTGCGGAAATGATGCTTCCCAGACTGCTGGACTGACTTAAGCTCTTAGTTCACCTTTGGTGAACTGGGAATGATGGAAAACTTCCTGAGGCGCAGGTTGACACAGAACTTCACTTTACAAGTGTGGGTGAACCCTTAAAGCCAGCGTAGTGGATTTTTTAGGTGAGACAGAGCATGAGTGGAACTGGCCCCACCCTTTACTCCTAAGGTTCATCTGCCAGAGCCTAGCGAGCTTGGACAGTGACAGCAAAGTCCTCAGGACGTAAGTTTGGTTAGAGTGTCCTCTTAGATGGATGGCCTTACAGGGCTAAGTGAACTCCATCTGCCTGGGCTTGGAGTTAGAGTTGTCCTTCTCCTAGGATGATTGCTGGGGAGGCTAGTGAGCCCATCCTGCTCATGAACACACCTTGTCTGACCCTTCAGTTGAGACCTGACTATTGTGGGAGACCCTTCTGGAGGCATGTACCACCGCCAGCACAGCTCATAACCTCATAAGGGCACACAAACTTCTCCCCCATGACAAGGGGGTGTCCATGGAAAAGAGTATACTAATATACAGTATACAGAGATATCAATTTCTTTACATCTTCAAGATATCAGGGAGATTCTTGACTTCAACTAAGTGGGTAATATTGGTAGCATTAGCAGTCATTTCCTTATTCATTTTGGTTGTCCATTAGCTGTGATCCTTTTAAACCTTTTAGGCCTCTCTCTAAATGATTTTTGTACACAACCCTGTTTATTCCAAGCTTTATATAAGAAATAATAATATAATTTAAATAGTAACTTAGAGGAAATAAAGTTCATAACTCTTAAAAAAATTAAACTACAGTGGACAGAAATAGTATTTCAGAATGTTAATTCATAAATCTCATACCACTGAAAACTCCTCAGCAGATTTCTACTTTGGTTCAGACTCTGAATTTCATATGACAGAAATCCAGAGAAGTTTAACAGCAGGAAGATATTTTTCTCTGTCAAATCAAAAATGTACAGCTGTAATTCACAAGCCCCACCTCAGGGATGCCCAAAGTGGTGCTGAATCCACATACCAATCTTCCCAGCACACTGACAGAAACAGACCCCCAACACCACATAGCACTCTGGGATGTGTTCAACTCTGATGAAAAGCTATTATAAGTAGTAGGAAGATTTGAAGCTGAGACGTTATCTACTAAGTTTCTCGTAATAGGAATATTAGCACTTTATCCCAGCACACTGGACTTTCATGCTTCTTTCTGATTTAGGAAGAACATAAGTGATCCTAGACAGGATCTTCCTCTTGTTTATCTAGGGAATATTGAAGACATGCAAATTAGCACTCTTAACAAGATGATCCACTTGCACAAATGTTACCTCCAATTTGCTTTTTAGTTCACAAATCCTCAGGATTTTTTTTTTTATTATCATTCCTGGCATTTCAAGATTCCCCTTAAGAGAATTTATCACTTCTCTCCTCAGAAGGCAACATTTTGAGAGTTCAGCTCCGGTGTTAATAGGTTATCAAAAACTATTTGATTGCGTATCTTTTTAAAGCATTTTCTACTTTCCTCTTTTCTGATGAGAAATATGTGTACACAAGCCATTAAGTTTGGCTTGTTACAAATCTTCTCAGCAAATGTAGTCTTTTAGACAAAGTAATTCCTTTTCCATTATTTTTGATTGTCCTATTTTTACTTTTACTTAAAATGTGACATATGACAAATACTTACCAGGAAATGTTTGCCTAAATTCACAATATGGGTTAGAATTGCACACGGTTTATAAAAGAACAATATTTCATGTCCTATGCATAGAATTTTTTTCCAAACTATTCCAGCCAAATAGCCAGAGAGGAACGCAGAAAACAACTTACACTAACAGTTTTTTTTTTATTGCTCTGTGGGCTTTGCTATTGCTGTTGTTATTCATCTGCTACTTTGTTAACATTGGTAAAGCAACAGAAGTGATACACTTGATTTATAACTGAGCAGCCATACTGTACAAATACCACAAGAGTGGATGATTAAATGTATTCTCTTTGTCAGATTGATTTTCCAAAAAGCTGTGCACAAGCTTTAGTGCAATATCCCCTGTTCACGTATAGTTAGTATTTAGAGAGAAATTTTACATCTTACCCAGTTATCATTAGATATTGAAGACACAGAAAAGTGTGATATGTTGATCAATAGGGTATGGCAAAAGTTCACATATAAAATGTTATTGATGTAGTAGACTGCCTGCCAAACAATTGGGTATAATTGATTCATCAGCTTTTTTTCTCCTTTTGTTTTTTGTTTTTGTTTTCTAACAAGCAATGCTAAGCCTGCAGACAAGCAAAAAAAAAGATGTTTGAGCTTGCACTTGAAAAAAATCTAATGGTTCAGGTTAATAAATTGGCCTATGTCTGTGAAAGAAAATTGAAGCCATTCTTTCACTTGGTTTTGATACAGACTGCAAAAAGGAAGATATTATAAGCAATGAACAATCCAATCCCCCAATTCATTGCAATTCCAACTCAGAATTTCAACTGACCTTAAATAAAGACAACTATTCACTGGTTGTAGAAAACTGTAATGATGTTGGTAAGAAGACATCAAAGACAGTTAAGCCTGCTTTGTAATAATGAAAGGGAAGTATTGATACAACTTTTCAAAAGCCACATTCTTCAACAGAACTTGCTAAGAACTGACAGCAGCTGGAATTTAATCTGTTTCTCCTTTAGTGAAACAATACTTACAGGATGGGAAGTGTCAAGTAGAAGGGGAGAGCTCTCATTTTCTGAGAACTGCAAAGCTGGCTTTGGCAGTTCTTGAAATCTCTGTTCCCCTTTTGCACAGCATCCATCATTTTATCTTATTGGAGGTGACACTGTTTCCCAGACACTAGCAGTTTGAACTCTTCTGACTCCTAAAAATAGATTTACCCTTACAATTTGTCATTCTTTTAATTGACTCTTCACTAAGTGAATCTGTCTAGTTGAATATAGAGGCCAAACCTCTTATATTTAAAGTAAAATCTGTGAATGTGTGTGTGTACATACATATATAAAGGTCCACTCACCCTTTAGTGAGGCAAACAAGTAAGCAATCAAAAAGCCATTGTCAACAAATCTCTGTAAAGCACATTATGTGAGAATTGCTTTAGCTCTGACTTGCGATAATTATAAGCTTTTCTTACTGAGTGTTTTACCTTTGAAATGGCAAATTGAACTAAAACTTAGCATGGTTTAAACCCATTCTTCACTTTCACCTAAATCAAATTGTGGCCATGGAAAACAATTACTTCCTTCTTACTTTACTGAACCTAGATGGATCTCTATTGGTGTTTGATATGAATGTTTATCCTGCACTGATTTGAAATATGTTAAGATGGAGTTGGCACACAGCTGTTTATGTTTCCATTACTGTTAATGAGAGTACTTTGTGTAAATTTCCATACACACATGAAATATTTTTTTCTGCGTGTGCCTTCTACAGAAGAGGAAAGAGACCTTTAATGTTTCACAGACTTTTAGCCTACCGAAAGGGACTTCTAGTTGCTACAAAAGCCTTTTCTATATTAAAGGAAAAAAACCCTAGAAACTCAACTCAGTAGAGCTATAAAAATTTGCAATGTTGTTTTGTTTAGATTTATAACTACAAAGTGTTCTACCCTTGAGCTCCAGACACATTTTTATGTAGCTTAAAAAGCAAAATTTTGTTTCTTCTTTGTTTACTGCTTTTGTAAGACAACAAGCCTAAAGCAAAAGAAAGAAAATGACTGTACACAAAGATTTTCTGACTGGTTGTCTTAATATCAGTCACTCATATCTGATTAGTGTGAGCTGTTTTTCTGAAACTATGACTAATTCACTGATCCCAGAATGGGTCAGGTCCTTAAAGATTTGTAGTATGTATGTTTTTAATAATATAGCTGTTTCGCTTCTAACACTTCAGAATAGCGTTAACAGTTACTAAACGTCTTTCTCACACTTTATATCAAATTTTTGAAATCCTTGAAATTTTGTTTAATGTTCAAGGAAAAAGATTTTAGCAAAGACATCTTGTTTGGGACACATACATAGAAGGACATAATAAGATATCATTGTAGTCAAAGCAGAAGGCCCAGAAATCTTGGAGAAACTCCAAAGAAGGCATGTGATGTGAAGGTGAGGATGGTGATGGGCTCTTGAGCCCTCCAACTCAATTCCATGATTCCAGGGAGACAAGCCAAGGACCAGATCTGAGGGAGATCCTGAGGATGGACAATTCTCAGGTTGGATGCATTCAGTAGATATGATAATTAATCAGTGTTATAAATTTGTAAGAACCTTATACTATGTGTGTGCCTGTGTATTTTGCCACTCCTGACAGTGCTTTCATTAAAGGACCTGATCTCCATCTATACTAATATTGTCTGAAAAGATCTTTTCTTCTCTTTTAGGCATCATTTGGAAGGGAGCACAGTGGGTCATCTGCTGCAGTCTCCTTACTCAAATAGGGTCCTCCCAGAGCACATTGCACAGGATTCTATCCAGACAATTCTTGAATATCTCCAGTGATATATACTCAGCAGCCTCTCTGGGTAATCTGTTCCAATGTACAGTCACTTGCACAGTATCTTGTGACAATTTGACAAAAATTTCACCTCTTTTTTTTTTTTATTCCAGTAAGGAGAGTACTGTTGCCAACAGATTTAGCAAAATGAAAAAGTAGCTTGGGAGAAGGAAGAAATGACAAATCCTTGTTTGGGGCATGGATGGCAAGAATTTAGAGGGCAGCATGTTTCAAGAGTGACTTGTGTGGAGCAGTCCAGGAAATTCCCTGTCCTAGTCCCAGATGTTCCCAGCCCAGTCTGACACAGGTCTGAGCAGTCCACAGACTGACAAAGCTTCAGGCCAACATAACTCCCTTGGGGTTTAGACATGTTTATTGAAGAGAAACAACCATGAGGGAGGGGACACACATAAGAAGATACAAAAGGATTCATGGGAAAAAGAAGGAGAGACACACGGAAGGGGACATGGTTGTGGACGCAGATGGACAAACACTGGAAAAAGGCATTCCAGGCCAGAAAAGGAACAATAAACACCCACAGCAAGGGAAGGACACCTCTGAGGACTGCACCTCATGGTTGACCTATGCTGGACTGGAGAATGAGGCTGACCTTGGGAACAGGTATGAAAGGTGTTTTCCCTATGTTTTTGTTTAACTGCTTATATGTTCTTTTCTCTATACCTGAATCACTAGTTGGAAACAATTTAAATAATGTGATGGTTGTTCCAGCTCCATCAACAAAAGCTAGAACAAAGCAGGTGAAAAGTGACATGAAAGGGAACTCCATCACTTTTAATTCTTCATCTATTTACCTTTTCACCACTGTAAATAAGTCAGAAAAGTGATGCCCAGAAAGTCCTTGCAGCTGTTGCTGCTGTTGGAAACAGCTTGAGTCCCACTTGCCATGAGGAGCAGTCTGGGTATACAAAATCTGCATTCGTTCAGGTACTGCAGTCCTCACTTTTGATCACATCCCCCACTGTGCTGCTGCTGTAGTCAGCTATAAGAGTCTGTTTTGTCAAGAGAGATACTGTTTTTCTACATGTTTAATACATTCTGGAGGAAAGAATTTAATTTTTGCATTTTAAGGTTCACATGGCCTTACTGTTGACTCTGAAAAATCCTACTACCTTTTTCAGGTAATGTTTTTCAAATCTCGGAACATCCCTTGCTTTTGCTCCATTTTCAGTTCCCCTTTTAACTTTTAGCTTGTGTACTATAACCATTTAAATTCCTTCATAAACCTAAGCTATTGTAAAATATTTGACATTGATATATATATATATATTATATTTATTCTTATATAATTCATAAAAATGAAAATATACCCAAAATATCTGGGAATTAAATGTGCTTATTCATTTATGCTCTGAAAACAAAAGAGGTCAAAATTGCATAAATATGTAAGAGACTCTTCAGACCCTCACATCAACCCTTTGGTGTGTCTGAATATTCAGAGTCTTCCAAGTACTTTTCTAAAAATTAGTTCAGAAAACTGAAGACATTTCTAAACAGGAAATTTCATTCATTGTAGCCTTCTTGGGCGTAGAGACCTAGAGACACTATGAAGGAAGAATATTATATATTAAGGTTTCATTGTATATATCAAGTCATATGCAAACACACATTAGCACTGTCAAACTTAGCATTTGGTCCTTTTCCTCATGTTAACTAAAGAGAATAGCTGTTACCTGAAAGTTAAAAATGTAGCAGGACATAGTAAGTGCAGACAGAATGCAAAATTTATTATATTGATACATACAAAACAGATTAATTATTCTAAAATAGGAGCAGGTGCAAATTATCTTGCTTGAAACAAGACATATTCTGGGCTGCATCAAAAAAAACATGAGCAGCAGGTCATGGCACAGGAAGAACATCAGCCTGCTGAAGTGAGTCCAGAGGAGGGCTGTCAAGATGATTATAGGGATTGAGCAACTCTCCTATGAGGAAAGGCTGAGAGAACTGGGATTGTTCACTCTGAAAAAGAGAAGGCTTTGGGGTTACCTAGTTGTGACCTTTCAGTCAGTACCTGAAGGAAGACTACGGGAAAGATGGAGAGGGACTTTTTACAAGGGCATGTAGCAACAGAGAGTTCTTTACTTTCCAGCTGGTGAGGCACTGGAACATGTTGCCCAGAGACGTGGATGCCCCATCGCTGGAAGTACTCAGGGCCAGGTTGGATGGAGCTCTGAGCAACCTGGTCTAGTGAGAGGTGTCCTTGCCCAGCAGCAGATTTGGAACTACATAGTATTTATGGTCCCTTCCAATCCAGGCCATTTGATGACTCTATTAAGATTGCGAAAGAAAGCAAGAAAAAATTCCTTTGAAACCCTACTGCATGACTTACTCTTCTACAGACAAGTAGCTTCAGCTTATTATGTCAAACCCCTGTGTTTCATTGTTTTGGTTTTGGTTTTTTTTTTCTGTTTACTAGATAGCAATAGCAGGAATAGTTGAATAGCGTGATAGAATATATGTTGAGATTTTCTTAATCTGGATAGAGTGAGAGCTGTGGCTAGAATCCATTGCCTAGTGATCTCATCAGGGTGACAACTGAAGCCAGCAGTTGACTTCCCTGTTTATTAACACTGTCTATCTATATGGGTACTGCCCACTTTTTAATCCTGACCCATAATCTCTCAGTCTGTTTATGAATAGTCTTCTGTCCTCTGAGAAAGAAATGATACTCATCTTAGACACCTTTCATTGCTTGTTAATGCCATTTCATTAAGAATCAGAGAAAATCATAAAAGAGCAGCTTTGCACAGGTTTCTAGAATAAGGAAGAGATCACTTGAGGATGAAAAAATATCATTAGATATCAGCATTAAAAGATGCACAAGCATTTATTTTATGTCCATTGTCACACAGCTGGTCATCTAAGGACTAAATTAATAGAATGATACTTCACTGAAAAACACTCTGGACTGGAGGATTGAATGTCTTCTGTGCCTGTGGGTATCTACCTATAGTCTGTGGATGTCTTGCTGTCTGCAAGTCAAAATCATTCATTATGTTGCTTTAGTGCCTTCTTTTTTTATCTCTATTTATTCAACATTAGCATTAATAAAGTTCAGTTGTACAAGGAGAGAGGGGAAAAAAATTACTGGATTTTGAACAATGAAAAGATTATTTCATTTAAGTTCATGGAAATATTCTAATTAATTTTCTATGACTCTGCAGAAAGCTACTAGTGAAATAATTGCAGTTACAAATTTAAATTCTTTACAAATTGGAATTCACAACAGAGGATTGTGTATCAAAGAATCATAGTTATGGAATCACCAAGGTTGGAAGAGACCTTCAAGATCTTCTACTCCAGCTGTCTACCTAGCACTACCATAATCAGCCCTAAACTATAACCCCAGGTGTCACATCCAGATACCTATTGAACACTTCTAGATATGTTTATGTCATATTAATTATGAAAGCATCATTATGATAGCCATGATAATTTTATAAAAATCTAATATTTCACACTATAGGCAATTCATATTAAAATAGTATAAAAATGACTAATGATATTGATTATATTGATTTAGAATTTTCTTCTTTTTGACAGAAACTAATAAAAATTACTGAAAACAAATGAGTTGTAATCATTCTAATAATCTGTTACAAATATCCTTGTTTCAACAGCAGACCACCATTCCTAAAAAAAAAAAATCCTATGTATTTTTATTTTTCTTGTTTTTTAGCAGACAAGTATACATCTACTGGTCAAAAAGAGCAATAAAACTGTTTTATAATGATGGAAAAAATAACTGATTTGAATGAGGGAATGTATTTTATCTGTCTTTTACATGCAATAAATTCTTTCCTTCCCTCTTGTCTTTCATACCTTCCTTATCTTACTCACAAAAAAAAAAAAGCAGTTAAGTCTGTCTGTAACAGTTTATCAAGAAATTGGAAATGCATAGTTCAAATTAAGAAAGATATTCTATTTAAACATATGAGTATTTCACTGTAACATTAATTCCACTAGTAAAGCATTTTCATATGACTACAAACACCTGACTAAGTGATCTATAAACTGTATGTTTTATATTTGCTTTCCATTGAAGTCCTAAGACACTTTTTGTACATGGGTGGTTAAAAGAGATTTTTAATATTTAATGCACTTTGAGCCTGTGTGGTGTTCACATATCTAAAGCACTGATATTTTATTCATTATGCAACTTAACAGGAAGTACTGAAAAATGTTAGCGGCTATTGAATGCTTTATAGCAGACAAGCTGGTATTACTTGAAGTTTCTGATCTGTCCTGCTTCCTAGTAATGTGTAAAAATCACTTTCTGATCAAATGTTCAGGTTTATTGGGACAAAATGGAAGTACTGATTATTGAGATGGATTGCAGTGGTCAGATTCACATTTTTTTACTTTTACTTTTTTCCCCAGAGACGGACTTATGGTTATCCTTATGTAAAGATGGAAGAATCTTGTTCATTCTGTTCTCAAACCAGACCCTGACAGCCTGATACCTGATGTTAAGGGTAATCTTATTAAGCTATTGGAAGTCTCAGTTCTCTATCATGTCACTTTAGAAGGTTTAGGAGATTTAGAATGTTTCCTTTCATATCCTTGCTATAACAGTTTTTCATGATATACAAGTTCAAATTTTTGTTCAGATTTTACATATAACAGAAAAAAAACCCAAAACCAAAATACTCCTCACATCTAAAAACAGCTAGACAAGATGTCTGTTCTCCATGTCTCAAGTTTCTCAATAAATCTGTGTCTTACATAATAAATAATCACATTTAAATCAAATTATTTTTATTTCATTCCTTCTAAATGCTTATGGAATGAGATTACACTTTTTAGTGAGGTCATATCAATAGTCTTTTGCAGATGATTTCACTTACATGTAATGATTATTGAAAACATATGCCCACTGGGCTATATTCTGTTAGGTATCTAGGGTTAGAATAGAGCAGAATCCATTTAAGTCCATCTAAATTAACATATTCTATGATCCAAGTAGTGTTGCATGGAGAAAATAAGCAAGAGGAAAATGTTATTCTGGATATTTGTCTCATATCAAACTCCACTGTATCTTCAGGAAGAGGAAAAAGTTGGCTGACTTTTTTATGAATTCTTCCTTGAGCTTTTGTGTGAACTAGGAGTTAAGAGTGGTACTGACTAACCTTAAGTCCTGCCCATAATAACCCCTCTGTGTGGATCCTTAAGTGAAATCTATAATTGCACCAGCTTCATGTCACCAAACACACTATCCTAAGGTCTGGCACTTTACGAAAATCCTAAATTCTATTATCTATGCTTTAATCTTCCCATTTTGATTCAGGAGGAGAGAAGAAACTGGGGATATTAAAAGGAAAGGTGTGATATATTCCAAAACTCTGAAGCATCCTGGAAAAAAGAAGGTACAAAAGAGGCAATAGAAACATTTTTGTGTAAAAATACACTTGTACACACACATGCAGAGATCAGTTGAAATTTAGATCTTTAGAAAGGAAAGGTACCTTGGTCATGGATACCAATGATTTAAATAACATATCTGGTCTTTCAAAGTGACAAGAATACCTGAACTCAGTTTTGACTTTTGCTGTGCAACAAAGACTTACATAGAAAGTATAGTAAAAAGTACACCTCTCTGTCTTTTAGCTTATTCTCTCACATCTTTAATTTTCCCCTTATCAAATGAAATGGCAGTCTCTTCAGCATTTATTTTTAAAATAGCATAAAATACATACTGGTATCACAAGCATGCCACACATAGTTGCATGTCATTCAGTCAAAATAAATTGTTTACATAACTAGCTATTTTCTACCCAAAGTTATTAGTAAAAGAACAGAAACAAAGGAGTCTTTCAGAAGGGACATAAAGCAAATAATCACACTTACCCGAAGCTTTTATCTAACATTATTAGGCTCCAATTACTTCTGTTTTGAATAAGCAGATAGGCCAAAAATTCCCAGATGTTGAAAGATGGAGAAGTGCTATTCAAAGTGTGTATAATATATGTGTCTGTCTTCTGATATGCATGAACTTATTGCATGTTTTTCCAAATTCTCTTGTGCTATTATAAATAATTTTGTTATTTCTAGCTAAAGGAAAAAGTAGAGGCCAATAATAACAGAGTACTGAGCCTGTGAAATTAAAAACTAGTTAGCAGTGTTGGTGCTCAGCCTGTTATAGTATTTGCTCTTAAAAGTTAACCTAACATCCTAAACCACTTTTGTTAGATATCTCAGTTGATAATATTCTTAATTTCTCTTGGATGTGCTGACAGATTGTACATCAGTTCTCATTTACTCATGGTTTGTGACAGTCACTTTTTTGGCGTTGGTTTTGGTGTGTTACATTTTTGCCCCCTTTATTAAGGTAGAAACTGGTAAGAGTAATTTCCACATGGGCAAGTGAGAAGTTAATGAGGCACTACAGGATAGATATATACCTTTCTTGCAATACTTCTCAAGCTGAAGAATAATATTTAATTATTCAATATACACTTTTGCAAGTGTTTTGATATATATTTTGACACATTTTAGGAGTCAGAATTTAAAATATATAATTGGTCAGAGATCACATACATACAAAGACCATGTAAGTACTATGAATAGTAGAGGGTTTTTTGCAGCCCAGTTCTGCACAAGAAAGGTATTCATATTTTACACAAATAATTTTAAAAACACATATCCAGTATTTAGAAGCTGTGATGACCACCTGTGACATTTTAGGATGCAGATATGCTTATGTTGGTGTTGTTTCAGACTAAAGACTTCTACAACTGACATTGAACATCTGCCCTTCATAAGTGACTTGGAATTTTCTTTCATTCATCAGCCGTTTTGCTATACATAAGGATTAACTCTCTCTTTTTTTTAAAAAGTTTTCCATTCCCTATGATTTGAGACCTTTTTGTGGGGATATCTTTCCCATAAAAAATCATTCAAATGAAAACTCAATAACCATTCAAAACAGACATCTAACTGCACCATCAAGCCAGATGGCCTTTCTGATTTTGACTTTCCCATAACCTGCTTCCATGGCCTCAATATTAGCCACTGTTTTGATAAAAGACTGTTCTAAGATGAGCGACTGGAACAATTACAAATTTGTCCCCAGTATTTCTTTTTCTTATTTGATAAGTTACTGTATCAAAAGAAGGTATGAAATCCAGGGAAGATCCAACATTTCCCCCTGCAAGGAGAGCCAACTAAATATCTAGTTTTATTGTCAGTATGAATTTAGTCAAACAGTGGCAGCCATGGGACTAGAAAAATCATTACATTGTAAACCAAGAATCAGAAATTAAAATAAATAAAGTTTGCATATTTTAGTTTAAGTAAAGAAGGAGTACAGAAGAATAATAAAAATAGTAAAAAATAGTAAAACTAAGAATGCTACTAATTATCTATTTACCTTCAAGGCAGAAGCAACCAGCTTGTAGGTAATCATGTGGAGGTCACATCAGAAAACAAAACCAGAAATGGAAATTGTTATGTTCACATTTCTAGCTGTATCTTTCTCCTCTGGCCTTCTTCAGATATGCCAACTCTATATGCAGAAGCAGCAATCTGTACACGATTCTTGTAGCTTAGGTGCACCAAATTGGCCTAATACTCTGTTTGACAGTTTGCCTATCTGCAGAGTTTAACATCACACCTGCATGAACTCTTACCCTGCAAGTAAAGTAGGCTTCTACATGAAGAAAATCTTCAGTAGCTCAGCATGAAGAGTGATGGAGACCCTACGGCAGGATTCAGGATCTCCATGTGTGACAATATGTCTCCTCATACGACAGCTGTGGGGAGATGCTCCCCCTTTTCATCCCCGCCATCTCATGGCCCCCGAGATGCCCCAGAGAGACACACGGAGACCACAGGAGGAGATGCAGAGAGAGCTTATTAACATAGCTGGGGTGTATATATAGGTTTTAGGGGGATCCAAATTACTACCAATAAAATCAAGGGATAAATGACCAATGGGAAAGGGTTAACTAAGAACCAATAGAGAAACTAAACTAGACACCTCCAAGAATGAATTCCTTGGTGCTTAGCTACAGAGATAAGGGGAGTTTCAGGAGGTTTTGGGAAGAAGAAGGATAACTAAGTAAAAAAGACAGGAAACCATTTTACAACACTGTAAAAGCTTCAGGTTTTAAAGCACCCTGGTTGTTTTCTTCACTTTCCTCAGAAACCCATTTCTGACAGGATTTGTCCCATTTCTGATACTGCACGTTCTCTGCCACATCCTCATATGCAGAACAGACTTAATATCAGGAGTCATGCATTCAGGGAAGCTTATAGACTTTGTTTATGCTTTGCCTTAGCCATAAGCCACAGTTACCTGTAGGTCAATCTTACCTACCCATGAAATTTAAAAAATTTAAAAAGACATTTTAAATTTTCAGAGTTGTTGGACATAGGATTTCTCTTCGTTGGTTCGAAATCTGATTGAGTAAAAAAGTCCTTTCTTGATTGGCTAGGATTTAGTGCAGTCCACTATCACCGTTCAAGTCCTGGTGACAACATAAACACAGTTTTTCTCTAGGACTTTTTGCCAGTATCGTATAGAGACTGTGTCCTTACCTTCTTTTTCTGATTTTTCTGATTTTTCTTCTGGATACTGCAGCAAGAGAAGTGCAAAATATTTCCCTTCTAAATATCAATACAGGTAGTATCTAGAGTGAGAAGATCAGTGGAAAGAGTAGATTTGGCAGGAGGACCAGTAAGAGTGAAGTCAGGGTAGCTCTAATTTGCACTATCTTGGATTATTTGTATTTACTGAGACCATCTTTGCATAAAATTCTAACATTTTCAAAATGCCTAGCTTCCAGGCTATGTTTTCTTAGCAATAACATAGATTATAAGTTTCTAAAAAGAAAAACGAAAAATCATATTCTTGTTGAGAGACATAAACAGATTCTTGTTACCCAGCAGCAACACAGTATCCAGTATCAAGGAAGTTACTAAAAGGTTATACCTGCAACTGAGCCTGGATTTCCAACAATATTTATTCCATCTTCTCCAGACATAAATTTGTACATGACTTTTGGTTTTGAAAGCATCCTATCTGTAATATATTTGTGCACATCTAATATTCACTTGAGGTACACTGCAATGAAATGTATCAGTGTCTGTCACTCATCATTTGATTAATGTCAAATAGCTAGTTCAGACCAAAATTTTCCACTGCTGCCATTACTTCCACTACCTAAATCTTAATAGCAGCACAGTAATTTGCATGATTTTTCCACTGGATAAGATGCCAGATTGCTTCAGATAATTCCAGTAAGTAACTTTTCTATTCGTAGCACTGAAAAATAACTGAGAAAATGAAATCACAAATCTTTTAATTTTTCAAAGGGCTTTCTAAAGCTTCAACCTACTAGACAGATGATATGAGTTAGACACTTGTAGTAAATGGAGTAGAATCCTCAGAGAACAGATGCATCAGCCTTGCCATAGTGGCAGCATTACTTGTGTGGCACCTGACAACATTCAAATGAAAGACATACTTATAAATAGACCAAAAAAAATATTCTTGGAACAATCAGCTCTGGTTAGATAGGAGTTCCACTTGCATGGTTCTTTTTAACTCAATCTCCTAAGTAGAAAACTTCTATCTTCTTTTCTTAAAATTATTAAGATCCTTTGAAATGCTTTTTTTTTTCCTAAAAGAAATGTTTCCTCTTCATGTAAAGCAGGCATTCTTAAATGAATATTCACCAGACATGACACTTCAATACTCACTCCGCTGTTCTTATAAGACTGAGTGTGACTGAAAGGTCAAACTTTGACGGCAAATTGTTCTCATATGTATTCAAGCGATTTGAACTAGAGACAATATCACAGATCTCTAGAAGTTAAAAGATTTTTCTGCACCTTTGAACACTTAGAAACCAAATCTAGTTTTGTTAGCTTCTTTTCCTGGCATTTTAGCAAAGAATCTTAAGAGCTTTTATAAGTTCTTATGAAAATTTGTCAATGCTCCATTGAGTATATATATCTATTTTATGAACATACTCTGCAATTTTGTAGGTTTCAAAAGTTTAAGGGGAATGGGGAAAGTGTGACACTGCAGAATCAAATACTTTCCATAAGGATGCATAGAGAATAGTGTCTACACTGTTGGGAAGAATGATTCAGAGTCAGCTTGCTGCCATAGTTGAGTCATATTTATGACGTCCATAAGATCTTTAGGAATGATCATAGAAGATTCAGTCACAAGATCAAAAAAGAAAAAAAAAGTAAATCACAGAAAACACCACCAAACCTAAAGCATTCATAAAGAGAAACAGGTATTTTTTCACCTATATTTATCATGTTCCGTGTTCATCTCCAATTTGTTCCTATTTTTACAGTTCTTTGTTTTGTTTGGGTTTTTTTTTCTCCAAACCCATCTTGTCCCTTCTGTCAGCAAATGATTAATCTCGTGCTTTTAAACATCACCTTCATCCTTTTTGAGGTCTCTCTTGCTTTGTCTGTCTTTTTTTTTTTCTTTTTAACTTTCCTTTTCTGTTTCCTTTTCTTTCTGTGCTAAATCCCCAACCAACCACCTTACAAGCCACCCAGCTGTGCATATTCCTCACTCTGAATTCACTGTAGCTGGAATACTTCCCAGAAACAGTGGGTGTATAGATGTGTTTATGGAAAGGAAAAGAGTGAATGAGCTTGGTATGTTTTAGAAAAAATGCCAATTCTTTTTTCATTATTTTAGTGTCCTGTATCAGAAACAATAAGAATCAGCTTTCTTTAACAAACGGGAAGCCATAGGGTTGCTTAGATGTCCAACATGAAAATAAAGTATGCAACTGATCTTTCTTTCCCATTTAGCTAAAAATTGCTTTGCACACCACAGAAACTTATAATTAACTTACTGTGTGCATGATTTTGCTTATAACTTCTTGATTGCCTGTTTGTTGCCTGAAACATTCACATGTATCATTTTCTGTTTTAAAAGAGTGAACTCAAAAACAAAAATCAAAATCTGCCCATGGGGGCCGAAAATCAAAAAAATCTGTGGATTTTGCCAATCATTGAACTGTGTAATAGCCAGCTACTTCCTTAAGAGTTTGCTCTGCTCAAACCTGAACTTCTCTTATCCCACACATTTGGTCTGCCTGTATAAGTAAAAATTACACTGGGGAAGGGAGACTGATTTCTGCGACATGAACTAGGGAATAAGGCCAGCCATCAGATACCCTCATTTGTCCCATTTGTCCAAATATTGGAGACATTTGCAATTCTCCTTCTAAATTATGATGAAGTAGATGCTGACAGTAGCATGGAAAGCGATCTCTTATCGCTTATGGGATATTTTAAAGGTTATATGAAATTTGACCAGCAATTCCAATTCCATAGTGAATTCCAGTTTTAAGTAATATTTTTTATTTCTTAAAAGAGACTCATTTATGCCAGTAGCTGGTAAGCAATTAATTCTGAGATAAAAACAGTTAATAAGGATTTTGCCTTTACTGGGAAAATTGCAAAGTTAAAAATATTACCTGCAATCTAGCCATTCTGCATGCACGTTTGATTTTCTTTTGCTATGCTTTCTGTGTTAATGTGTGCAATTAGGGTTTTTTACATTTTTAATGTGAACATTATTGCAATATAAGATCACTGTAAGAGATAGGTACAGATTTCAAACATTTGTAGCAAGCTGTTTTTTCATGTGTCATATTGTTGCAAAGAGATGGTAGGCATAATATGAATTATGTGAGATAAGAAGTTTAAACTCATGAAAAGAAGCTATATAATCCAAGAAACACCATTTGCTTTAAGTAAAAGAAGCTATTGTTGAACAATCTTGGCTGTTAACACAGCAATACCGTCCATTTATTACTCTTGAAAAACGAGTCTGGGAACAAGGTTTTTCAAAGTTACACATATTGAACCCCGTGGAATCACCATCTAAGTAGAGAGATATTTTCTAATTTCCCAGTGTATACATACATACATGTAATTTATACACTCATTCACTAAAGTTGGTGTTTAATTGCAACGCTTTCTTAATTAATATTACATACATACACATATTTAGAGCAAAAAGCTATGAATTTCTATAACCAGCCAAAAAGAGATTGGTGTTTTTTGCCTGTTTGTTTCTAAGATGAATTCAAGTTCAGCTTCAGCTGTAACAAGAGCCTTTCTGAATTAGATCATGAACTGTTCACTATCAAGCCGAGTTCATCCCCACAACTTTTATGTGTTTCACAGTGACAGAAGAAAATATATTTGGGAGGTTGGTAGCAGCTGAGATTGTATCAAGAACATTTCTGTAACTAGCACTTATAAGGATAAACTTAGATTAATTCATTTGTACCATTTGATATGAGAAAGTGGTGATAACAGAGCAAGTATTACAAGTCATGTATTTTGAGACTGCTCTATTATCATAACACTGAACCTGAAATAAGAGCATGGTCATTTAAGGGATCAGAATGTGTCCTAAATGTATATTCAAAAACATTAAAACAATAGTTTTTACTACATAAAAGCATCAGAAATCATATACTGAATAAGAAGAAATAAGCGAAAAAGGAAATTGATAAAGCCAGGGGNAAAAAAAATAATCGCTCATGAAAACATGAGAATTAATGTTATATTTGTTCAGAGCTTAGGCTTCTTATATAAAGGTAATTATCAATATTAATACTTTCAGGAACATATATTATGCAATAGGACTAGAAATTCTTGTTTATGGCAATAGTTTTATACTATGTTTTACTGAGAGTATTACAAATCTCTAAAATTTGATAGTTTCACTAACATTGCATAATTCAAGATTACCTCCTTTATATTGAATCTTTGCAATGAAGAAGCCTGAAATTGTCAATTCAACACCCCCTGAATTGCTGTCATGGACAAGATAACTGGAGCCAATTGGTACAGCTCATACCTTGGTATTTTTAAGTCCTGTGCTTCAGTATAGTTTTTATCCCTCCTCAACAGCAACACTTGCAAATGAATAAATGAATAGTCCATTTTTCTTTGGCTGGCTGTCAGAAAAAGATGAGTACTATTTTGAACAAGTTTTTTTTTAAGCTGAGAAGATTTTAAAACAGTTTGTTTTCTGTATCAGTAAGAATCAGAATAATTTTGTTCTCTACTATGTCATGGCTGACTGTTTTCCATTTGACATTTCACTTGGACATCCCCTCTTCAGTATGTTTCTGAGAATAGTGGGCTATAGCAAATATCTCACAGGCTTGCCTCCTAAGTTATTTTCCATGATTTCCCCCACTTTCCACTCAAATTCTGTTGACCCTGATGCTGATTTTTATTTTTCCACATGACACTTCAGCCTCTTTGAGGATCTCTGTAGATCTCTGATACTAAAACATTTTGAAATTACCAATTTGTCAGACTGCAGAGCAGCTGTTAGTTCCTGTCAGCTGCCAGAACCTATATCACTTTATATTCACTCACCTGAAGATATTGCCATGGTCTTGGCAAGCATCCAGCACTTCTAAAACCTTTTCCAGAAGGCTGTAAATGTAATGTAATCTACTAGATCAATCTATCATAGTTTCCTACTATTTATTTCTATGTACTTCTTGCATATATCTGATGTTTTTACCACAAAGTAAGCAACCATTCCTCATCTCTTCACTTCACTGGTTCCCATCTTCAAAGACATCAAGAACTGAATTGAATTCAGAAGGAACATCTTCTGTATCTTTTAACTTTTAATCATGCCATTTTATCTCTTACCTTATAGGTTTTTCTGGATTTTCCCTTTCTCTCTGTAGCAAATCAAGTGATACTTTGGTGACCTTTAGCCTGAGAAGCAAATCACACTGTTTTCACAATGACTCTTCTATTGCTTGTTTTACAGTCTACAGCTGAATGTGATGAATATCATCTTATAAAGTTCAACAAATGTTTCAGACAGATAGACATATGTTATTCACATTGCAATAGTCTTAAGAATAATTTACCATAAGCAATGAACTAGGTATTTATTTGAGTATCAATGTATATGGTCATCACAGATTTTACCCTTGGAAAATGATTCTGTTTCTTCAATCTCCATTCAAGTGACACTGTGCATGTCGGCAGCAGCTTTAGCAACACAGAGCCAGATTCAGACAGGTCTGTGTATTTGTAGTCTTGGCATCTCTATATCAGATATGGCCTGATTCAGTTACCCACACATTTCTAGAACTAACTCAGGTGCCCTGGTGCCCTATTCTATGCTGGCCTTTAACTGTTTTGCTAGGAAGTGCCCTGTAAAAATCACAAATATCACTATACTACAGTGCTTAAAATTTTAAAAGAAAACCTCAGGACTTGGTCCTAATTAGTCCTACAAAAAGAAAAGGAAGAAATAAGAAAAATAAATACTATATAATTGGGAAATTAGATGTATTCTGGTGCCAGAATATTTGGAATTAAAAGTTTATTTGTTTGTTTTGGTTTGTGGTTTTGATTGTTTTATGGGAGTACTCATTGTGTGTCTTTAATGGTATAATGGAAGCAGATAGTACCAGCTCTCAGAAACTAGAACAGACTAGACAGACTCAATTTGTCTCCCTTCACTAATGTCTCAGGAAAAGGGGACATAAGGGGCATACATTTATGAAGGTACCCTAGTGCAATTCATTAAAAAAAAAAAAAAAGAAAAAGAATGCTCGACCTCATGGGCAATAACCAGCCCATACTAAAGGAGCTTAAGAGCAGATTAAACTATGGTCTAGTCCAAAGAATCCTCCAGTCTGAGTGTAGTGCTCTTTACAAATCTCTAAACCCTGAGCTTTCTACTTGTCCTCTAATCCTGGGCTGCACTTCTAGAAAGCATACTTCTAAAACCATGCATGCCCAATCATTGTTCCATGTGCTCTACAGACTATATCAGGTCCTGCCAGCATCAACATTCTAGGTCTCTAGTTTTCTCAAGTTGCCTGAGTATAGGCAATAGGAAAGAGAGACTTGAAAATATACAGCAACTAAACATGACATGCTTTAAAAAGCAAAAATAGCATTCTGAATGATATACAACAATTTCTGGAGCACAGATGTCAGATGGTTTCCTTGTAAAGTTCCTTCCTGTGCAGACAGACATTACCAGCATTATAAAACATGTAAAACTTCTCCAAGTCCTCAGAATACAGTTAAACAAATGTAGGTGCTGCCTAATCTCTGGGCCAGACCTTTGTCTAGGAAAGAATTCCACCATGGAGAGGAAAGTACTGACAGATTATTAATTACAGCCTCATGTTACACCAGGACACCAGAATGACATCTTAATAATCTGGATGGGTGCTGACAAAACAACAAATGACTGACTAGAAAAATTTCAATAGTTTCTATTTACATTCAATAGAACAAACAGTGTGCTCCAAAAAAACCCATATTTATTTAAGACTAAAGACACGATTAAAACAAATGTCAGGCAAAACCGAGCAAGCAAGAAGAATTTGTAGTAATTTCACTTATTTATAGTTGCAATTTATCGTCATTTATGATGTTTCTTTAGATGTTCTTGTTATTATACAACCCTTTAAGTCCTTCAAGCAAAAATCCTAATGTTTAACTTAACTGGTATCTTAACATCCAGTTTTCACATCCACCTGCAGCTTTCTAGGAACCTCAAGCCAAATGTCTTATTTTGTTCTCAGATGCACAGTATTCCCTTCTTCTTTCTATTCTTATCCACTAGAAAGAATTGCAAGCTTCATTGCAGATAATACTGTCAAGATTAATTAGAGATAAATGTTAGCTCTTATTAAGTTTAAGTCATCAAATTATTGAAAGTTTGCTACATTTCTTGATACCTACACCGGTGCAGCCTGCCTGTTTTCTTTCCTGCTTTGTGTTATTTCACAGATATCTGCACATGCATAGAGGTATGCAGACCAAATACTTCATCTAATTATTTTACCAATAATGACTTGACATTTCAAGACTTAAAATTCTTGTTTTGAAAGTACAGAAAGTATATGTCAGTGTAACTTGTTTCAGAAAGTAAAAAAAAAATAAAAAATGAAGAAGCTTGCCTATTAAACTTGCATTTTATTTATGAAACACAGCTTTGTCATTCTGTTCCTATTCTGGCTTTCATTAGAAGAGTAACAAGTAGATGATCACTGCAGTTTTATCTCAGAATTTTGTGAAGGAAAAAGAAACCAGAGACAGTGTCAACACTCATGACTCAAACTTATATGAAACAGGACTTTTTCATGCAAATGGATGACTTACTGACTTTTTTCCAAAGAGATTTTGGGAGAATTTACTCTTGCGTATTTTTTTTCCTATTGTGAGAAATTTTCTCAGTCCTGTAGGTATTTTTCCTCCCAGTTGTTTCCCATATATATTATTAAGCATTTTGCTAGATTACAGATCTATATATTTGAATTTAGCTTTTTTCTTGTGCTTGATTCAACAGGAAAATAAAATCCATGGCAAGAGACATGGATGTTTGAAACACGTGGTGTGTCACACAAAATACAGAGCTTTGGGAGAAATCAAAGCTACTTATTCAAGGGCAGATATATTCCCCAAGGAGAATTAATAACTGTACTGGTCAATAGAAGTATTTTATTTGTTTCCAGATTTTGTGTGGAGTTAAATATCTTATAAATCCCTTTAAAGCCCAGTAAAATCCAGTATTTAAAGTTTTTTATAACAAGTTTTCTATCAATTTTAAATTGAAATATGGTTTGAGTAGAGTTTCAGGGAACCACGGTAATTCAGTAATTTTTCTTCGGTAACATTTTAAGACTAGGAGAGAGAGCAGATATTCAGCAAGTAATGCTAAAGAGCACTCAATCATATGCTGCAAATACATAGCAAGATTGCATAGTCCAGTTGCCTCAGGTTTAGGTGAACAATATCTACAACCCAACTTAAATTCAACTTTACTTATTTCTAAGTATTATTGCTCTCTCTCTCGACCTTATCAAACATCACTGCTCAGAACTGGACATGAATAAGCCCTTTTTCACTGTACTTTTATAAGGATATCTATGCTTTGACTGTGTTTTGGCTTTGGATGCCGACTCTGACCTAAAATTCATGAAATAGCATTATTTTAGTAACAAGAACACTGAGGTTATTTATAAGCAGAAGTCAGCATAGTGAAAATGTTGTCCACTGGTGATACACTAGCTTCTTGCTTCAAAAGGGAATGAGATGTACCCTTTAAAATTAAATCTACCTCCAGCCTTAGCTAGAATCCACAGTGTTAAAAAAAAAGAGCACCTCCTGCTTTAACCCAGTAGTCTTTCATCATTTCCATACTTTGATATGAATTTGTTAAACATTTATTTTAAATTCCAATGTATCAAAATACTGACTGTAGCTGAAGAAGCCCTGAAAAGTAAGTTGCTAGTTGTTGAATGTGTTGGAAGTGTTCTGAACATAAGTTAAGATCTTTAACAAAGTCAAGAAGTCTTGAAAATAGTTAAATTTAAACAAATATTTACTTGTATCAATGGGGAAAATCGTTGTGATTGTGTACATGAAAAATCTGATTTAGATCAGATTTCAGAAAAGCGATACATATATTTTAACTTAATTTAAACAGTTCATGTTTAACTCCCATTAACAAAATATCAGATCAAAATAACTTTCAGATGGATTTATGTAAAAGTTATTATTTTTTGAAGCATAATAGGTCACAAGACTGGTATCTAATTTTATATTGCAATCCTTAGCACTGAGACCCTGTACATGTTTTGTAATAAAATGAGACATGGTGATGGAAAGTACAATGTAAATGTATATTATAGTTGATGAGTTTTTTAAATGCTTTAGTCATGAAAGTGTAATACTGAAAAATATTATTATATATAAATTACATATCATTATACACAAAAAAAATATTCTCAGGACAATTACAGGCAAATATGAAATATGGTCTGGTAACATAGCCCTTTCAGAAGAAGGCACTTAAAAACTGAAGCAACCTTTATATGAACCAGGGAAAGATGGGCACCTCAGCCCTCATATGTACACTTAAGAGCACCTATTCGAATATTGAAAATTTAAGTAAGTACACCAAAAAGCCTGTAAAACACAGATGCATAAGATCAAAATATGTGAGCAGTTTACTTTCTACTTAACATCTATCAATCTGTGGCTACATGCCTGTAACACTCATAAGGTGGAATCTAAAAAGTAGATTGTGCTGTACATTATTTCTTTAAACTTACTACGATATGAGTGTTTGATTAGTAGCATTATGTACTCCAAATGAATCCTAACATAAAAGTTACTACAGAATGACAGTTTTAGCTGTGAGAGTTTATTTTGTTTTACATTTGTAAGAGACATGGGCATAATTTCTATATTCAATATTTTCAATTACCTGAATTGTTTAAGTTTGGGTATCATGAAAAAAATGGTAGAAGGTGAAGTGTGAAAAATTGCCATTTTTCACAGCTTTAAAATGTTGGCTCTGTTGTCTGGCATAATTAAGTCAACAGTCTGCTGGTCTGCTTCCAGGCACTTTGACAACTGTTCT
Source organism: Campylorhamphus procurvoides (assembly GCA_013396655.1). Lineage (NCBI taxonomy): Eukaryota > Metazoa > Chordata > Aves > Passeriformes > Dendrocolaptidae > Campylorhamphus > Campylorhamphus procurvoides. The sequence goes on from WBMV01003910.1 coordinate 54,679, forward strand.
CTCACTGCCACCAGGAAATTAATAGGACTGTGCTTTTCCCAAGGGGCACTGTAGGCAGAATGAGAATTTCCTTGTCCTTTGGTCTGCTGCTGGTGAAGTAGTGATGGGTGGTAATGCTCAGTGTGCAGGAGCTGTCAGATCATTTGCTCTATTATAGTTGGACTATTCACATTATTATAGTCATATGTGATAACACTTACACCCTTTATCATCAGGAGTTTATTGTATCCCAACTGTTAGTGTGGTCTCTAAGGTAATAGACAACAGCTGTGAAGTGAATTCTTTTGCCACTAAACAAGATGAGAGGAGAGTCTTCTTAGGAACTTGAAAATACTTATGAGTGCTAGAGCTGCATAATATTCACCAGTTTTACAGGTTTTTAAGATTTAATAAAGTTATTTATTTTATTTTGACTCATACAGTTTTTCATACATGAAGGCTTGGGGTTTCTTGTTTGGTTTTATTCAGCTTTGGGTTTAAATTAGTCCAAGTGTTACCAGATTTCACCTGCTTTTTTTTAACTCTATCATACAAGCACTAGTTTTTATGTGATGATTTCACTAAGAAACTACAGAAAGGTTTAAATTTAGGGACTTTTTGGAAATGCAATAGTAGCCACAAGAGTCCATAAATACTGCCTTCTGTAACTAGCATGGCTGAAGTCAGGATTAGAAGTTTTTTAATCCTAGGTTTTATTACATGAGAGTAAACAAATCCTTAGTAGTAAAGGACCAAGTAGAAGATGACAACTACCTACCTAGAAAGGAACCTGGCAGAAAAATTGTAGGAAGTCCAGATTGTACTGGAATTACTATACTGTACTGACCTGGGTAAAAGCCTTTGCCTGGCTACTTGTGACAGAACCCAAGGCATTGAAGACCTTTGCAGCTGGAGCATAGCAAGTGCTGAAAAGTGCTTATTTGAAAGACTTACAAAACCCTTGATCCAGGCAGGAATGTCATTTTCATTTAAGAAGAAAACCATTCTTAGGTGAAACCATTTTCTATATTCATTGCAAGTTTTATTTGCATGTGTACTTCAACGACTAATGCTGGACTAATTGGGAGCTAATTACTTTTTATATATTGGCAATCATTTCAGTGTTAGGGATGTGAGAGAAATAGCAAAAGGTAGGGCAAAGAAACAAAAGATAAATGTTAAATGATTTCCTAAATGTCACTGTTAGCTATGAAAGTTAGCAATATCAGCTGTTCTTTATTGTTTATGCAGGACTTCATTCACCACCTGGACTTACTCTAATGATAGTGCAGTTCTCTAGTAGAAGATTGATACTGCTCCAACACCATCTAACAAATAAATCAGAAGAAAAAGGAACAGAATGATGTCACTTAGAGTTTTAAATTATGTGCCACTTATGTTAATAATTGATAATTTTTAATTATTTTTTTATTAATTTTACTTTTCTGGTAATTGGTTTCTGTTATTTTTTTATTGGCTGTTCATTACTCACAAGCAATAATAATTTTAAAAAAAGAATAAGGAAATCAAAATATTATGTGTTTACCAAAGCCTAGCTTGATATATATTCTCACCTGAACAACAAAAATAAAAGCACAAAGCATATTAATTGGTCAAATCTTCACACTTATTTGGGTTTTAATTTAATGGTTTGTCCTAGTTGCATACCAGTATAATGTTGTGCCATGACAGTGAATGTAGTCAGATCTTTAAATTTTTTGTTCGCCTTTATTAAGTTTTGAGCTCTATTTAACAGAAATTTTGCTTTTACAGTTCTAGGTGTTTACTCACTCTAGAGGAATTCTGAATATATTGGAATTGAGTTTTGCCTAGAGAGAAAATACAAGGAAGAACATAGAGATAGTTAACTTTCTACAAACACTCCCACACGCTTCAATTTATCGTTATCAATTTCTCTGGGCATTGCCCTCTAACTTTGCTTTACCTTAAAATACCACTTTAAATCTAAAAAAATATGGTCATATCAGTAAATAATCTGGCAAAAAAAAATACAATTTCAGCTGAAAATGCTCTCCAGATCTATGCAACACTTCATCTCTTCTTCCGAGTAAAAGTATACTGACACACCATTCTTCTGTTTATGCCTCTCTGTTGAAGTTGTTTCTCATGAAATGTCTTCAAATGTGCATTAATACCAGCAAAAAGACATTTGCTTTTTCCTTAAAAAACATACTGTAAACCCAAAGGCCACTAATAATGACAGCGATGCTTATGAAATCACACGTTCAGAATGATTCAATTAGTTGTGCCTTGGATTTGGCTTGGGGGAAGACAGAGATCAGTTCCAGTAAGACTCAGAAGGCATAAAGTGCAGACCTACCAAGGTCTAGGCAGATTCACTTTTGGCCACTTTGAGGGGTTTATTTCCTAGTTGTATGTACTTGAAGACAAAAAAGGAAGGTCATTCTCCTTCCCATAATATTCTGAGAAATGTCACCTGTTTGTCCTCTTGGGTACCAGATATCAAGTTTGCCTCTTTTGGCTAATCAGAAATAGGGAGTTCGACATACTGGGGAAGTTTTGATGCAGATACAAGGTAAAACAGAGAGATGATTCACTGCTCTGCTGTAAATAGCACTGACTTTGGACCAAGAATGGATTAAAACAGGCCAGGTCTACCTATGGTCAGATTAAAATAAACAAACAAACAAACAAACAAATAAATAAAGGCCACATAGAATCATTCAGTTGCTAAAAATTGTTGCTACAGTAAAAAGAAAATATAAACAAATAGAGTAGAATATAGAGTAAAATAATAGGTACTGAGGACCTGAAATCCACGGTGGATTTACTATTTCTGTAGTCCAGCCAGTCCCACAGAGTGCATGCCCATTTGTGCTTAGAGTAGCTTAGGTGCATTCCTGGATTTTCATTTTTCTATCCTAAACCAACCAAGTTTATGACATCCAAAACCTCTCCATGATGTTAAAACCAGAGATGATCAAGTGATTTGCTACCTAAACATACACTTGATCTAAACCAAACCACCATGTACACATACTGTAAGGTAGAACTCACAGCCCTGCCTGTACCAGGATGCTGGATCCAAAGTTCCAAGGGTGAAACAATCAGGTTTGCTCAGCAGTGGGAACTGTGAGCTTTAAAAAAGAATTGATGACCTTCAATATCAGTTAAATGGATTCCAAAGCAGAGGAACAGTTGTTCCTGTTGGGAAAGACTTCTGCCACAGTATATGCAGAGCAGAGTCAGAGGACTATCCAGACTGCATATCGTGGAGAAAAAAGCCCCTGGAGACAGGACCAGCGCTGTGACAGCTTCCAAAGAACCAGAGACTTTATAATTCAACATTACCTGCGTCTTTTATGTACAGGTTTTCCCTGTTTAGATTATAACCCCTAGAAATCCCTGCACACATGTGAAAAGAGTGTTCCTTTCTCCCAGGTACCAGCCCCGCCCCCCTCCCGACCTTATTGGATGTATCACCTGTCAATCCCTATCCCTGGGTTCCCACTGGGGTTTGGTCCTCCTGCTCCCTTATTGGCCCCTGTACCCCCCTAAACCACACCACTCCCCCTGAACCCTTACCCAATCACATACTACCTCCCAAACCCCACTCGAAAGGCTTAAATACCGTGGACACCGGTAATTAAATGGTTTTTCTGTGACCACTCCATGTCGGACTGCTACATTTCTTGACTCCCGACCACGTGGGGATTTCACAATCCCCTCTAGACCCCAGGAGGCCGTGGGACTGTAGAGGGGCCGGTTCTCCCCCACCACAGCTGTTATGTTCCTTTTTAAATACTCCAGTATTTAAATACTTATGGAAGTACTTCAGCATATAAAACCCCATCATTGATTTATTATCAAAGACCGAAATGTGATTGCTTAGTGATTGCCCTATAAATCTGAAGTTTTATGAGGAGTGGGAGAGAATGTGGGGAAGACCTACATATTTCTTTAAAACTGTCCCATTCTTTATAGATAAGATCTCCCAGAATCTCTCTGGGAGCATCCTTACACATTTCTAGAAGGCTTTCAAGTACACTTGAGATGTCCACAGATTCAGCCCTTCAAGTCCCCTTTAAATATATATGTAAGACTATAGCTAGATGAAAGATAAAGGAGTAGAAACAGATACTGTTTGCAAAGGGTCTAATTAGGCACCTTGTTTTGTTTTGTTTTGTTTTTTAATATTTTCAAATGCAACATACTGAGGTTTGGAGAGATGTGTGGATCTTCCAATATCATATGGAAAATTAGGAGGCCATTATATAGAAATCAAAAAAAAAAAAATTGCTCTTTTTCTAAAGGACTAATGAGCTATATATGTCAATGCACTTGATTAGATTGTCATTAATTGGGAAATAACTTCAAACAAGATATTGCACCAACTGGTTGAGAGGAAGGTGTTTAAAAGTAACAGTATACCATAATAATTATCATTTTAAAAATTCTCATTTCAATCAACTATATAATCTGGAGTAAGAAGGATAAATTTATGCCTATGTTTTACATGTTTTTATTTATCTTGCCACTCATTTTTGTTTAATAGTATATTAAGCCATAGATTTTTTATAACTTGATTAAATGGAACAAACTAATATGTGTGGTTTAAATTTATACTGGTTAAGGATTTCACTGGGAGGGTATCATATTATTATCTCATTTCTGAAGCACCCATTAAAATTTCTCTTTCCGTCCAAAAAAAAAAATAGATATATATCCGTCCTTTCTTAATATTCTTATAAATTTAAAGTTATACTACATAGAAAAGACCAGAAAATGGTCTTTTTAAACATTTTAATGGGTCTTAACATGAGACTAATTGAAATAAGAGTGCTTCTTGAAATGAAGTATGAAGTGATCTTTTGAAATTCTTTCTGTTCAGTCAACACTAATTCTGATTTTAATCTCTCTTTTAATCCTTTGAATTATTCATATTATGCCTCTCTGCTTGCTTGTTTTCTTTTTGTACGTACATCTTTTTAATACAAATCTCTTATTACTCCTGATTTTCATGAAACTTCCTTCTTTTAGACTTCCAGAAGGTTGTAAGAAAATAGCATGCCTAATGATTCAGCTAAAAATCTAAATATTATGGAGATTCATGCTCATAATAGGAAAATCAAATTTAAGACATTTCATCCAGAACAGTATTTTCTAAGAGAGGAAGTTCTCATTGCTGCCTTCTTATTCGTAGAAAAGTTCAGATTCAAAAATGCAGTGACTTTTGATAAGCTCCATTAGGAGTGAGTCTGGACTATATAATTCCATCTCTTCAGGACTGAGCAGGAGCCTGTTTTCACTCTATCACTTCTGGAGCAAGGTTTGTGTGCATGAACACATCTCAAAAAGTTCCCTTAACACTGAGAGTCACAGACCAAGGGCACGCATAGCAGATAATTGCTAATTTTTGGTTTCCTTTTCCTCAAAGTTCTATGACAAGCTGACTGGCATGCAGGTGATTTGAGTGTACAGAGTGTCACAAAACTTAGGATATGCCTGTAAGTGAATATGGAGCACAGTAGATCTGTATAACTGTCCTCAGAAATCTACAGATCTCTGATCAGTTCTATAGAATCACCCTCAGAAAATGCAGCATGGTTGATATTGTAGCTGACAGGAATTACACCTGAATTGCTCAAAGACAAAGCTTAGTATTTTCTTGTTTTGACCTTAGTCTGGATTTCAGAGCTGAAGTGATCTTCCATGTTGGCAGGAAGATACAGATGGTGGCATTGTTAAAATTTATCTTAACTCTCCATAAAGGTCAAGGAACTGAATGACTGTCTCTGACAGGGTCCAATGGCATTCTCCAAGAAAGATTGGTGTTTAAGTCCTCAAAGAAGAATCATGTCAGAGGCTCTTAATTCTTCTTCAGGTACTGTAGCATTAACAAACACCTCACAGCAACTAGGGTTATGGATCGTTCATGGTGATGTGAAGTTTTATTTATGACCTCTTTGTTTTGGACAATGCAGAGAAACATTTGCTGAATGGAGAAATATTTTTTATCAGACACAATTATTTTAGCAGGAAGTTAATAATGAAAAATCACAGGAGACTGGAGCCATACTGCTTAAACATACTGACATTATGTAACGTTAATTGCATTATTTTGTAGCCTAATACTATTATATCAGAGCATATCTAATCTGTGCAATTGGAAACCTGCTATTTATTTATCGTTTGCATCTAGGCCTAAAGAAAAACTAAAAACATGTACAAGATTAATTCAGATTCACCACAAGAAACAAACTACACAAGTACATTCTTTACCAAATCACGGGAAGACACTCTTTGAACTGTTCAAACTTACAAAGAAGTTATGAAAAGTAATCATAGAAAATGTCAGACTTATTCAGAGAAGGCCTTTATGTTATTTCCTAATATGCTAACTGCTTAATATCCTCATATTAAAAATCCCATCCATGATGGGCTGTCTCTTAGCTGCTAGATTATAAATTCCCTGTTTAGCCATGGACTCTCAATTTGTTCTCTCTGTGAGTCTTCCAGGGGAAGCTGCCCATATGAGAAATACACTATGATTTCTTTGGTACCACTAGCATTCCCCTCCACTACAGATACAGAAATGGCTGGGCCTTAACAAAGGACACTGACAGAAGCGGGATGGCCACATAGCTCCTAAGGGCTCAGACCACAACAGCGTTCTCCTCTCAGTGTCAGTAACCATCAAGCTTGACCTTGTATGCACTTTTTGAGAGGAACCACATCTGACTTAATTTGACCACGCATGAAAAAATTATACCATAATTTTCATCACGGTGTTAAAGTATGTCCAAAAATACTTTCAAGACTGGCAAACTCAGATTTGAAATGGAAGCACTTGATGGAGGACTAAGAGAAGAGTTACTTTTCTCACTGGTTTGTCATTAAAATACACAGCACTACAGTTCCTATAAAATCTTAAAATTACATTGAAATTCTGCTACCACTGTTCTGGTTAGCATAGCCTTTTAGGCCTCAAATATTGTAGCAGTTAGTTGACTATAAGTCCCAGTGAACAAAGTAAAACAAATATTTTATAATCAGAAGGGACATGGTGAATGGGGGAAATAATTTCCTCCATTCTCTATGTGCCACATAAGGGTTTTCTAGAATTAGACCTTGGCAACCATATGCTTATATAATAATGGTTTATACATCATAATATTATCTCTACTATATCTGTAACAGCATCATGTTTTTTTCTAATACCTATTTTCCTGTTCCCTATATCTGGTCTTGAGTGAGGTCTCACATATATACTAATAAACCTAAGAAGCACCCATATTTATTTATTTTCTGCCCTCTTAGTAATTTAGGAAGACATTCACGCAAAAAAACCCCACAAAAAAAAACCCCAAAACAAACACAAAACAAAAGAAAAAGTAATCTGAAAACAAGGTATTTTGAAAACAATTAAGGAATCAATGTTTGCTAAAATTTTCATAAGGTTGCAAAGCTTACTTTCAGACAAAGACATAACTACTACTTTTGAAAGCAAACAACTTCCATCTGAATTTAAATACTCAACTAAATGTTAATTTAATTACATGTGCATAATATAATTGAAGTATGTTGCACAGCCTTTTGTTATCCATTATCATAATAAGCAAATGAATTTTAACTATGCAAATTAAATGCAGTTAAATATAGTAATTTTAAAATATAACAAAGGAATGAGTGTTGCTCCTTCTTTCATAACAAGTGCCTTTTCTCATAATTAGAAAATAGAAACTATACAAAATGCATATTTATAGTGCTTCACAATATTTCTTAACAAAGTACTAAAACTTAAAAGCTAATAAAAAGTAAGAAAGTGGTATAAATTACTTTCTTTATATATTATGATTGTAATCTAACAAAATCTACATGAGATTTGGTATAATTCTGCTAACTCTCCTTTAAGAGAAGTCTCTTTTATTCAGAAACAGTTAACCTAAGCCATTACTGTAAAAATTCCAGGTTTATGCTGGTTCATAAATTTAAGAGAAAAACGAATATTTTTCCAAATTCAGCCATTCAGAATTTTTAACTAGAGAAAATATAGAATATGCATGATGTTGACTTAATTATAGCTGTTTAATTTAAACTTAATTGTCATTATTGTGATATCACACTTTTTTAGTGCTGTAAATGAAATCTGATCAACCCCACAAACAAATAAACAAACAAACTCCTCAACCCAGCAGCAATGAGAATTCAACATCAAAGCCACAAGCCAGAATCCAGAAATGGGAAGCTAGGCATTCATACAGTTATTTCAAGGTTTGTGGGAAAATATTTTCATTTTCATTTGAATGGAATTGTATTTGTAGTGCATTTACCCTGGCTGGACACCAGGTGCCCACCAAAGTTGCTCAACCACTTTTTTCTTCAGCTGGACATGGGATTAAAAATACAACAAAAGATTCATGGGTCAGGTTAAGGACAGGGAGAGAGTTATTATCATGGGCAAAACAGACTTGCTTTGAGAAAATTAGTTTAATTTATAACCATTCAAAATAGAGTAGGATAATGAGAAGTAAGCCCAAATCTTAAAACTGTCTTCCCCCTACCCTTTCCTGATTTCTGGCTTAACTTTATTCCCAATTCTGTACTGCGACAGCTGGGTGGAATGCTCCCCCTTCCCATCCCCTCCCGGTCACGTGATCCCCGAGATGTCCTAGGAAAGAAACAAACAGAGCCTGCAGGAGGGGGAAACAGAGAGAGAGTTTATTCACATGGTAAGTGGTATTTAAGGGGCCTTAGGGGATGTTGGTCACAACCAATAGAAATCGAGGGCTAACAACCAATGGGAAAAGGGTTAACAAAGGACCAATGAGGGGGGATTTCACATAGTCTTGCCAAGGCAAATTCTTGCATACTAATTAGGAAGATAAGAGTTTTCTCAAGGGGTCTTGGGAAGAAGAAAGTTGACTCAAGGAAAAAGAAAGTCAAAGAATCCATTTTACAATACAGTAAAAGCCTCCATTTTTAAGGCATTATGGCTGGTTTCCTCATTTTCTTCACAGGCTCACTGCTACACTGTACCCCCTCCCCTCCACAATGCAGAGAGAGGGGAAAGGGGGTTGTGTTCAGTTCATCACACTTTGTCTCAGTTCCTCCTTCCTCCTCAAGGGGAGGATCCCTTGCACTCTTCCCCTGTTCCATCGTAGGGTTCCTCCTACAGGAAACAGTCTTGGACCTCTCCAGTCTGAGTCCTTCCCACGGGTTATAGTTCTTCATGAACTGCCCCAGAGTGAATCTCTCCCATGGGGCGCTGTTCTTCAGGCACAGGCTGATCCAGCATGCGTCTGCAGTGTGGTCACAAGTCCTTCCAGGAAACCTGCTCCCGTGTAGGCTTCTCTCTCTCCACAGCTCTGCAGGTTCTGCCAGGACACTGCTCCAGCATGGGCTTCCCACAGGGGCACATTTCCTTCAAGCATCCACCTGCTTCAGCATGAGGTCCTTCACAGGCTTCCAGTGGTTATCAGCACTACGATGGACCTCCATGGGCTGCAGCGTGGCAGTCTGTCTCACAATGGTCTTCACCAGAGATTGTAAGGGAATCTCTGCCCTAGTGCCTGGAACACCTCCTCCTCCTCCTTCTGCACTGCCTTGGTGTCTACAGAGCTGTTGTTCTCATCTCTTCTCTGATCACAATTGCTTTTGCACCATAAGTTTTTCCTCTCCTTAAATCTGTTATCCCAGTGGTGCTACCACCATTGCTGATTGGCTCAGCCTTGGCCAGCAGCAAATCAAGCTTGGACCTGGTTGGCATTGGCTGTCAAACACAGACGAAGTTTTCAGCAGCTTCTCACAAAAGCCACCCCTGTAGCTCTCCCACTACCAAACCCTCGTCACCCAAACCCAATACACAATTCTTCATTATCTGAGAACATACTGAAGTTTTCATTTTAACAGGATGTTTTTGTTTTCCTATATATCATGTAGGGAGCATTTATTAAACTACTTTCTTTAAAACTTGAGTTTAATGGAGGCAATGAACCAAGTTAGCTTTTTAATGTAATTTCCTTTACTCTGTTGTTATCCACCAGGTCCCTGTTTGTTTTCTCACCTTTTCCATTTCTTTTAATCTATGTTTGAAGTGATTTCTTATTCCTTCATCCTGTCTGAGCAAGCTGGGTAACCAATAGCATAGTTAGTTTATTAGATAAAATTGCCTAAATCCACTGAAGAATCTTGTTTATATTTTAAAATACTTTGGCATTCACTAGATTGATTTTATTCTTAGTATAATTTGCATGGCTTATTAAGCTATTTCACAGAAGGGGCTTCCCTTAGCCAAGCAGTCATGAAACACTGGGGGTCTGTTTTCACAGTGACAACTACAGGGTGGTCTCTGACTTTATGTCACTCATTGCTGGGGCTGTACTTATTGTTTTATTCTAGTAGTTATTTATTTAATCATTTTGGATTCTTGCCATCACCCATCGATTCCTCAGATAATAACACAAAACCAGTAAGTGTTAAATCCAAGGAAGTAAGCATATTTTTGAAGGCTAGAATGTGCTTTCTTTGGCCAAAAGGAGAGTGTCAGGTTAGGGTACTTCTTGTCACATTCTGGCTAGAATATGGCAAAAGGCAGCCAAGATTTTGCATATGGGATATTATAATTAGATGCTAATTACCTTCCACTAATTACATTTGAGTAGGCACCCAAGGATGATTCATGTTTAATGATTCTGTGGGCAACCTCACTGTGACATGTTTTTCCAGATTCTTTTAAATTATTATCATTGTCATGAATATGTTTATCTATGTTCAACAGGAGCCTTCATAATTAATCAATAGACTAGAATCATAAGAAAGCTGACAAAAACTCTTATAGTCTAACATTTTCTTTAGAAAAAACATAGGTATCAGTGGTCTGTAAGAATAGGACAACACATGCCAGAAGGAAAATTAATCCATTCACACATCAGAAACAACAGGTCTACAGTGTATAAGACAACACCTAAAATTCTTCTGGCAAGCTAAAGAGGTAAAAATTCCTGTCTGGGTTATAAAAATTTTAAGTCTATCTACTCAGTAAAAATTCATATGTTGGGTTTGTTTTTATTTTCATTCTACTTTTTTCAAAATTTCTCCATCAGCACCTCCTCTTTCAGCTTATTTCTTTAACAAGAGCAATGTACTTGTTGAAGGCTATATGGAGACAAAATCTCTATAACTTTGTTTAGACTTTCTAACATGAAATGACTCTTTACATTTTTATGGTAGACTTTAGAAGAACTGGATACATTTTCTGGGGCTCCTGAAGCTTAAAGGAAAGCTCAGGCTGTTACTGACTCTGTATTCTGCTGTTGGTCACCTCTGCTATCCAGGGAACAGTTGTAATGAATGGGACCTTGAATTGTAGACGATGCAAACTGTTCCCTCTCTAAAGCAAATGCTGTCATTAACTTGATTTGTTAAAGTCATGCTTATATCTTTTTGCTGTCTGTCTTCTTCTCTTCAAATTATCCTCACATTTCTCTCTACAAAGTAGGACAACCTCAACAGACAGCTAATTTGCATTTCACCCTGACCACTAGACCCCAAAGAACACCTATAGAGGAAATTAATGCTTTCTTTCATGAGGTAAAAAAGATGAATGAGAAGATTGTCAGAATAAGAAGGGAATTGACCTCTCATTACTTTCCAACCATAGTAGTTTGACTGATAGGCACAGAAGACTAGTTGTCTCTGTTTTGGCTTAGTTGTAAAGTAGCAAGTGAACTTTGAATCTGTTTAGAAGTATGAATTTTAAGGTATCTACATGGTCTCCTCTTGTTAACATCATTTGAGCAAGTACAGAGGAGAGAGAGCCCAAACTCCATGAGCACAGTATTCAAATATGTCCATTCTGAGATGGTGCCTGCATTGATAGTGCTGGGTTAACGGCTGTCCTTTACAACCTAAATAACTCTATGAGTCTGTGATTTAGTTTTCCTGTCTGAAGGTTGCTTAGGATGCCTATTTATGAAGCAAAATGCACAGTTGTGGCAAGAGAACTTATAATGCGAAGAGTTAACAGGTCTACCACTCTAGCCTGCCATGAGTCCCTTACGCAGACAGTCTTGCCATGGCTCAGGGGAACAGGGACCCCCGGGATGGACAAAGGGCCTGGTGGGGGCTTTCTCACTGCTGCACAGGGCAATTAAGACTACAGAAGTTGGGACATGTTTTCCTGAAGAAAAATTTCAAATGTGTAAAGTAGTTCTAATAGGACCACGACTATCCCTCGAACAGAGTCTGTGTTTCAGGTAGATCTCTTTTTTCAGCTGTTTTCTGATGACAAAACAAGAAGGTTTCTTGTTTTCCTTCGGTTCCTCCTCTGGGGATGTCCCATTCACCTCACACTTGACAGGAATTTCGTTGCCGGACTGCTGCGGCTGGAGCCAGTGCTTCTCAACACCTCAGAGCTGCTTCACATCAACATTTCCTCTGGGAAACTCCACCTCATCCCTGAATCCTTAGAGAGACTCATGCTCTTTCATCTGTATCATTCCTGCAGGTTTATGGGAGAGAATAACCCATCCTCCTTCTTTGTATAGATAATGAAAAGTAGAGTTTTGCTGAGTGTTGGTGTCAAATGCAGGTCTGAACTTACTGTTTGAAAGTCTGTGAACAAAAGAACAAAGACCAGGCTGCTAAATGTACAGTGAAGTACTATACTTTTCACTTTTATTAAAAAAAAATAAATCATGTGAGCTAGATAAAATTATAGCAGCTGATGGAATTGATCATGATGTTTCAGAGTAGGAACCATTATGAAAATCTTAATTTAAAAGAGCAACCCAACCAACCAACAAAACCCAGCAAACACCCAACATCCTTTTGATAAACTCAAATTATTATTATAATTACTATTATTACTATTGTCATTATTGTTATTATTATTAATAATAATAATTGCCTTTTTGAAGTTTGAGAACCTTGAGGCACAAAAAGTTAATTTAGACAAAGATGATGTAAAATATGTATCAATTAAAAACCATTAAAGAAGAAAGAGAGAAAATTATTGCTGACAAGGAAGAAGTATGAGATGCATATATAGGTGATTCCATCATTGCTGATGATCTTCTACAGCTGTGTATGCAAAAGAAAGTGTATGAGTCCAGAACTAGGTACTTAGTTATTTCAGAGATCTCCAGCCTACTAGAGATACTAAGGACTGCAAACCAAGAAGGACATCTGAAAATTTGATGTTGACTCAATAGAGTTTAAAAGAATCTGCAATATTATATATGATAAATATAACATATGATAAAACCTTCAATAGTTACCACAGGTAGCCATTTCTTTGATGTATATCCCTTTATTTACAGAAAATGTTGCAGCCAGCTCTACATTAATGGAACAGTGCACAGCATACATTCTCATCAGGTTTTCATTAAAATTCAGAAAAGATAAGCAATTTTTTAAAATTTTTTTTAATGTTTTTTTCCTTTTCCCTCTCTGCCTCACTCCCTGCTTTAACGTGGATAAAGTTATTAAATTTATTTTAACAGGTTTGAATTCCCCCTAAGGCTTTTAGTGGCTAAAAATTGTTACAATATTCTATCTGTGTTCAAGTCAGATTAATAGCTTGGAGCTCTGGGAAGAAAACCAAAAATATAAACTGTAATCAATTAACATTTATTAAAGACAGCTTGTGGCTGCATAGATTTCCACTACACATTAGACATATTAATATTTTTTTTCTCTCTTTTTAGGGCTTTATCATAATCTTGATAAAATCAACTTCAAATCTGACTTTATATAAATATATGACACTAAATGTACCGTAACGTAAATATTACATTAATTACTTGAAATAAACAATAGTGTACAAGATAGAAGTGGGAGGAAAATGAATATGTATGACTTCTCAAACTTCATGAGGTCTTATGATCTCTTCTAAATAGCAATAGTCCTGATATGAACCCAAGTGATAGTCTCAGGCATAGATGAAAGAACTTGTTTTCTTTTACATTCATTCTCAATTAGTTATATATTGACTGACTTGAGTAATACCTTTGTTTGACTGTCATTTGGTGTGCAATGATGAATCAAATTTGTTATCAACTACAAATGTAAATGACCAACAAGTGACATAAAAATAATTAAAACTAAGTGTAACAGGGATCTTGATACCACATTGTGAGCTCAAATAGAACCTGACTCTGAATGTCTAAGTTATAGGCATTCCTTTGAGCTCAATAACAACTTTTACAGCAAATATTTCATGAAATTCCTGCTTTCAGATCCAACATTACACAAATAAAAAAAAATTTTAAAAAAGGAAATAAAGTCTATTATTTGAAACAAAAACCCAACAAAAGACCTCCTAGGTCTCTAAATCACATATAAATAAAAGGAATCAAATGCCTTTTAGTTATTGAAAAACAGTAATCACATACTTGTTTAGAATAAACACTCTATTCCTTTCATTATAATTAGTAGGACAGTTATATGCCTTTTTAAAGGTAAATTTAATGCACAAATTTAATGTGTAAATTTTATGTTCAATTAGCCATCAATTGTAAAAGTGCCTTTTCCAAGTACTCAAGGCAACACTAAATAAGTTATTTTTTGTTGTTTTGGTATTTGGTTTGGGGTGTTTTTTTTGTTTGTCATTTGTTTTTTGTTTTTGTTTTTTTTCTAATTACTTACAAGTTTCTTTTTCCTTACTTTGAAGGGTTTCTTTTTTCAAAGAAATGAAGAGACAAACTGGATGAAATCCCATGCTTGTAAAATATACTTAAGATTCATTGGCTTTAACTGAGTTGCAATGAGTTATACAAATGGAAGATATGACCCTTTCTGATTTATTTTGGCAAAGTCTCTCCTTTTTTGGCACTATTTTGCCATCACCAGTTACTAAATCTCTATCAGTATTCATGTGACTACAAGTGAACATACACTTGTAGCTGACAGCCTGAATAATCCAAAACTGTCTTCTTTAGAAATTTTTTTCAAACCTTCGTATAAATAAAAGTGATATTTAGAGAAGGTTCTATAGTGATACAGACCAGTAGTGAATTTTTTCTTCTTATTTAGTTTTAAATGTGATCCAAAAAGATAAGTGTTTTTGACAAGAAATTTAAAGAAATACATTCCTCTCTCTACGCTTCTATTTACAATACATATAAACTAATAAAAAAATACTTCAAACAAGAACACATAGATATTTGTGATCTGATTATCTAGTGGTTTTGTTTGGTTGATTGGTTGGGTGTTTTTTTTGTTGTTCAAATGCAGCAGAATGTGGGCAAGGTGTGGAAGGAAAACCAGGAAAAAACTGCAGAACAGACATTTCCTAAATGAGAACATAGTACCCAGAAAGACAAACCAAGAAAGAAAACCAAATTGCCTTTACTGTTTATGGGTAAGAATAACTGATTTGTTAACCGTATTCTGATATATACTGATAATTCCCTCATCTTAAAAATATGCATTGTCTGAGCAGGAATACTTGTTCTGTAGATGAAGAACTCATACACCTCTCACAAGTTCATAATGTATGAACTTCCTAAAACCTTTTAAAGGATGTCTGGTGTTTGTGTTTGTTTTGGCTTTGGTTTTGGTTTCTTTTTTCTTTTTTTTTTTATGCTTGAAATAGTCCTGTTATAAAAATAAAAGTGCTGAAAGTTGAAATGGCTTGATTGTGGATTTTTACCTATCCCTGAATCTAAGGCAAAGGCATACACATATGAATTCCTTAACCCATTCATTCAGAAGACGCTTTGTTTGAGAGCACAATTTTCCAGTCAATAACTTTGTCCTTGCTATTTCATAATATCCTCTGATATTCAGTTTCAATTTATACAACACAATTTTCCAAAGTTAGCTTGAATAGCTAAATAAATGCATAAATAAATAAATAAATAAACCTTGGGAGTTTGGGGCTTATAGAAGGTTTTTTCAATTCCTAACACTGTGTGATTGGATGAGTAGAAACACGATAAACACAATTAACTTTAAAAAATGCCCTTATGAGTGAAATTTCACAGTAGTTTAATTTACATAGGTCCATCATTTTCAACTGTTTAGGTTTACACCACTGAAAATTGTTATATTCTTTAAACATTCACTCAAATCACATAGACTTTGGAGGTGGTTGTCTCAAAGTAAATGAATCTAACTTTTCATTCAACAACCACAGTAATGGATACATTTCAGTGTTGAAGAAGGAAGCCAGATATTAACAGACAGTGACTTGAAGGGATTGTCCAGCAAACCCTGGGCAACAGATACTGAGAGGAGTTCCTCCCACTGATAAAACAGGAGACCGCTAGAAGACAATACCTTGAGAACTAGGACTGTTTTCGGTTATCTATGTGTATTAGCCCTGTCTCCCCATGCAAGATATGGAAGGACTTTACAAGATATTGCAAGACATCCCAGGTGGTCCCAGTGTGGAGAAATGCTTACCCTATTGTGAAATATGGTGACTGGATTTCCTAATCCCTAGTTAATATAACTTGCCCCTCTTACTAATATGTCCTGTCTCCTCATTAACATACCCTGCTCCTTGGTTCTATATATCGTAGCGTGAGTGTCCAATAAATGTCTATTTCCACCCCCAAAACTGGGAACGTGTGGATTCTTAACCATCTAACATTTGGGGAGATATGTATCCTAATTCTCAAGTTTTGTTCTAATCCAGCTTCTTATTTTGCTTTCTGATTGTTTTACTATTAGTCTAAGCCAAGGTAAGCAAAATCTAATATATTATCTGTAATTTCATCTGACTTGATTGAATTCCAGATCTATTCCAAATTATCTAAAGTAATGTTAATGAAAACCTTGAATGTTCTTTTCATCTATATTACAATTAAAAAAAACTTGCTAAAAATGTAGCAAAAAGTATTAAAGAATATCAATAAATACAACTGACAAATTGTGTAAAGAGTTGCTATATACTTCAGCTTTTCCAAATCAGATGATTTCCCTCCAATCATCAAACCAGAATGATTTAGAAATGTTGTAAAAGCAGGTAGTCTTGGTAATTTAAATACCTTCTTATCTACTTGAATGTTGAAAGATTTTTTTTTAAGAAAGGTGTGATAAACTTCCAAAGCCTGTATGACTATATAGTATCTGTTTCTTTAAGGAAAGATTTGAATTAGAAAGAAAAAAAAATCTGCACTTTATGCATTTCTGCTTATCTGAGACAGGTAACATCAAGGTAGTCCCTCACCAGAGAAATGTCATTCCTAGTAAATACACTGGGATCCCTTAAAAAAATCATCTATTCCTTAGAACACTGCCCAAAGACACTCTAAGAGGAACATTGGTGTGGGGTTTTACTTTCTCTTTACAGAGAAGAATGTTTGCTATGGTTAGGGACAGCTAGCAAAGCTTCTCTGAATCTTGGCTGTGGGAGCATGTCTTTATCTGAGGGGTCTAAATGTTACTGCTAAAAATTTTATTTGTTATTTCTACCAGCATTCAGAAGGGCATTACAGTTCTCCCAAAGCCAGACAGGGCATTGCCTCACCCAAGATTCTTTCAGGCTAGCTATTTTGGAGGTGATGACATGAGTGGGAAACTAGAAAGCTGTGTGGGAGCTGTAGAAGGAAAAATGGCAGTAACATCAATAAGATTATGCCACATGATATAGTAAAGAAGAGGGTGTTTTTAATGACTAAATGTGTGTGTGACTTACATGTTTTATAACTCTTAATTACTCAATAAATTACCATATGCTTCATTTATACAGAGAGGAAGCAGAAGGGAAAAAATAGCTGGAGATCCAAAACAAAGCAGTCAAGATTACATAAAAAACACATTCAGGATTTTGACTATAGTCTGGCCAGAAACTGTCAGGACATGGAAATATTTGGGAATAATGATATAGCTAAAAAAATCAAAGAATTATATTTTTTAGGCAGTCCTAAATTAGGTGAGATTCCAATTAAGGATATATATGTGCACTTGTGGGCTAGCAATACCCAGGCACATTTTTTAAACTTGAATTTGACCTCAGCAAAATTATTATCTTTCTCAAATTATTATACTGACACTGGCTAGTGTTGAAACTAAAGGTCTGTCAACTTTGCCATTATAAATGCCGGTATTTAGGAGTTTATAACTCAGCTGTAAAAATTTCCTTCTGGCTCAAAGTTGGAAGTGAAGGCTATAAACCAGGGCTGATTTTTCCTCCCCCTAAAACCATTAAAGAGCATGTTTGGACTAAATCTGAGGATATTGGAGTAAACAAAATACAGGAATTAAGTACTTTTTTGATCCTTTTTATGTCTCGCATGAAATACAATAACACCTTTTATCACTTTGTTGTATTTACTGCGTTTTTTGGTTTCTTTCCCCTTTCTCTTTAGTTGAGCTCACTGCTCATAAGAAATGCCAAACTGACATACCTGAAAGGTGAAATCTTTCACTTACTTGCAAAGCAATTCTTTTATAGGCAACTGTAATTTGGACACCTCTACAAATGTGTCTTTATCTTCCAGTAGCCTCAGGGATCATGAATTTTTAGTGATACAGAGGCAGACAAACAACAGACTATTTGTAGCAGCAATAATAACAATAATAATAATGCAGATTATATCAAATTAACAGCAAAAAAGCCCTCGACCTGAAATATTTATAAGACTGTGATGCAAAACTAGAATATTTTTATTCCTCTCTTCCGTTAGGCACTACCTCACCTTATATCTTTCACAATCATATTGATTTTTTCTTTTAAAAGGTGTTAATTTTGTTTATTATTTGTGTCTGCACTTGTTAGAAGATAATTTCAAAAAGCCATCATGGTTTGCAAACTTTTTACTTATTTCGAGGTCTTCGTGTTCATAGTTCATATCCTTTTTTATGTAGTCAATCTGTCTTTGTCTGGCATTAAAATTCCTAGTACTGTTGCAGAGATTGATCATACTTCTTTCAAACTGAAGTTTGAATTGGCTAATAATGTCAGGATCCTTACTCTGCCCTGGTTTCATAGCTTCATTTATCTGTGATCATAGTTGCAGAAAAGAATAAATAAAAGATCTTTAAATTAGAGATAGGAAAGAACACAACTGAGGGGATTCTTTGGTGTAATTGGTGTGTGTTGAAGGTAAGTTGGTACATGCTGTCCATTCAAAAGCAAGGGTGACGAGGTCCTAGAGGGAAAGAAAGGACAACTCACTCCTTTGAGGGTCAAACATGGACTGGCAATTTATTGAGGGTGCATCAGACTTTTATAGGGTTTTTCAGGCAAGTTCCAGAACAGGGGTGGAGATTGGGAGGAACATGTAAATCCTCTCACAATTAAGGTAAAAGGAGGAAGGCCAACAACAGTATAGGGAAAACTGGGGAGGAGAAAACAATATATGGTGAGACCGCATTGCGGCAGATCTCAACCAATATGAAAGCAGAGGGAACATGAGGGAGAACTAGGGAGCCATTTTGAACAATATAATATATATATAACGATGAACAAATAAAAATGTGACAACATATAGAGACATTGGGAGCCACTAAAGCATAGTCCAGATACATATATTCTTTCTTGCTGAGGTAGCCTGTTGTTTGGAATCTACTTTCTTCTGTTTTAGCCTCAGTAGCTTGCTCCATGGTATTTCTTCCATTCAGTGAATGATTGTTCTCCTACACAAGGGGAAAATGAATTCAGTAGCAACAAGGCACGTTCAAAATGAGTAAAAGAATTTTTTTTAGTTTTGGAAGTTACAGCTAGATGAGACTTCATAGTTAAAAAGGTACATGAAATGAAAAAGTAACAGGAAGATTACTAAAAGTAATCCACTAAGGCTTCTTGCATATAACATACAGCATTTTGACAGACAAAATTCCTAACTTGCCATTTGGGAGAGACTGGAAGAGAATTTATAGGAAGTGTTACTACGTATTGGTCCATTTTGTATACTCTGTACTAGAAAACCTAAACAACTAGCAGTGTGAGTGTGAGAGAAAAGTGATTGGGAAGTGAGTCATAAGTTATGTGCAGAGGTACACAGCATCCAGCAATGTTCTTACCACTTGAAACAGAATTTTCCAGTGTTGCTTTCATATTTAGAGTAGTTAATCTTGTAGTCCATGTTACACTGAAATGATTTTCAGGGCATTTATTTTGTTTCAAACAAAGCTTATTTAAAACAAAACAAAATTCATTTCCCTCAAATTTACAACATTAAATATTTGTGCCAGAAAAATCATAATTTTATGCTTTCTCACAAACTAATAATAGTCCACAGGACATTTAAAGAGCTTAAATATTATTACTGACTATCTAGAGAAATAGTATATTTGAGCTTTGTATTTCTATTTCATGCACTTTTTATTCAAACATTTAAATAAAATAAAAAATATTAAAATGATACATTATGAATTTGCAAGAAAACCAAATACTAATACTAGAAATGTACACATATTTCACCTCATTACAGCAAGATCTTATCTCTTGCACACACAAGATATAATAGGACAAGTTAAAAAAATACTTGTATCTTGCTTTTGACTATATCCTTCATTCCAAGCAAAAATTTGTTCAAATGGCTTTTGGGAAGCTTATTTTTTTTATGGGCCAGTCAGTATTCAATATTTGATAGATGAGTGAAAGAAAGAAAGATACTTCCAAAATGATTCCAATTGGAATAACTCTTAGTTAATTAGAATCACAGAATCATAGCATATTCCAGAATGGGACCCTGAAAGATGATCTGATCCATCCTTTCACAAGACAGGAATTCTAGGTGAGATTATCTACTATCCAGTCCAATCACATCTTTAAAACTTACAGGGATGGAGACTCCACCATGTCCCTGGGGAGGTTGTTCCAGTGAATGATTAGTATTATTGTAAAAAAATTCTCTCCTATGTCAAAATAAAACCTCTTCTGTTGCAACCTGTTGATCTTTGTCTTCAGCATGTGACTCCTTGTGAAAAGAGAGTCCTGGTTCTCTTTGCATGCACCTTTTAAGTACTAGAATACTGTGATAACCTTCCCCACCTGTCTTCTCCAGGGAGAAAAAATCCACGTCCTTTAGTCTTTCTTCGTAGGCAGGCTCTCCAGCTCTCTGATGGTTTTTGTGGCCCTTCTTTGGACCCTCTAGGGTCTATCCATGTCTTTCTTGAATTGTGGGGACCAGTACTGGACACAGTACCCAAAAACCAGTATAATACTGAATAAAATGGTATGATCGCATCTCTGTTTCTGCTGGTAATGTCCCAGGATGCAAACTGCCTTTTTTTGCAGCAGCACACTACTGACTTTTATTCAGCTTGTCCACTATACTCCCAGATTCTTTTAAGCAAGGCTGCTCACGAGCCACAGCCATTCTAACCAGTACTGGGATATTTGGTTATTCTGTCTTATGTTCAAGACCTTGCAGCTTTTTAAAACTTCATACTTCATTCTTACTAGTCCACTTTTCTAGCCTGCCAGTTCTCTCTGTAGGCTTTCCCTTCTGAAATGTCTGCCTCAATGACCCAGATGGGTGCCATTAACTAATTTGGTGAGGGTGCTTTCAATCCCATCATCCATGACATTTATGGGTAAGTACGACAGCTGGTAGGGTTCACTCCCCCTCTCCCGTCCCCTCCTTGTGGCCGGGCCACCCGGTCCTCCAAGGTCCCAGTAAGGAAGACACCCACACGCTGGGGACAGGAAGCAGAAAGAGAGATTTATTCACCTGGCCAGGTCATTTATAGGCCTCACAGCTCATAGGGTCAAAGGGGAGGGATACAAAAGACCAATCAGGGAAGGTTTCACATAACCTGGCTGGGGCTTGCATACTAATTAGGAAGGTAAGGGGTTGCTTCTCCAGGGCCTGGGAAAAAGGGGAACTTTCAGTTTACAATACAGTAAAAAAAATCCTCAGGTTAAAAAGGCACTTGGTTGGTTTCTTCATCTTCACAGGTTCACTGTTACATATCTGTTACAGGTAAGTTGAACAGTATGGGGCTCAATATTGATCCCTGGGGGACACCACTTATGACAGGCTAGGTAAAAAACACTGAACATCACCATCTGAATGTGATCTGTTAGCCAGTATCCTGCCCATATCACAGGTGACCATCTAATCTGCATGTTGCCAGTTTGCCCATGAGAATATGGTGGGAAACAATGTTGATTGATTTACTGAAATCCAGATAAACAACATTCACTGATGACCCCATGTCAACAGAAGGTCATATTTTGTTATAGAAAGTAATCAGATTAGTTTGGCATGATTTGCCCTTGGTATATCCATCCAGTTTTTTCCCAGCCCTGCTCATGGTTCCCTCCCCATAGCAGCAGGCCTTGGACTATATGATTTTTAAGGTTACTTCCAGCCCTAACCATTCTATGATTCTATGATTCAATCACTTGCTTAACTGGCTAGTAATAGTTACTAAGTTTCTAGGAGAACTAATTCCATTACTTTCTCAGGTAAGAACTCATTAGCTAGTTTTGTCAAATTATAAGACTAGCTCATGAATAATTAGTTGGGGGGGAAATTATCAAGTACATATATTTTTTATAAGCATTTAAACTTAATTTCTTAAATTGTATTTGAAATAGCAAACTGAATTAGGTGTAACAATGACAGGTTAATCTGTTATCTTAAAACACAAAAATTAAAATAGAAATAGGACTAAAACATCTGATTTGTAGAGAATCTAGTTCAAGAAAAGTGCTTGAGATGAAGTTTTTTAGAAAAGCTTGGGTTATATTTTGTAAGTTAACAAGAGGAAAGTTACTGTAAGAAATCCTAATGGAAATAGAATTGAGATCTTGATTTCTGAAGACAAAAAGGCAAGATTGAAAAGTTACAATATCAATGAAGGATTGTTTTATGAACAGTTCTCATTGTGTCTAGAGATGGGATCATTGCTTGTCGTTCCTCAAAGCATACAGACAAATGTAGTAGTGAGATGATGCCTGAGGAAACTGTCAAGCATTTTGTTGAATGAAGAGCTGGAGTAGCCTCCTAACTTGTGCATTTTAGTAGTTTACCCTATATTACAGAAATGTGCTTTGTAAATTCCATTGTCCTATTATGATCTGAATTTGAAAATAAATTACTCTAAATTTTTTTGGGTTTTTTGTTGCTCTTGTAAAATAAATCAGTAATTTAAAGCTACTTATTGTCCTCAGGTTTTCTTTGATGAAGATATAAGTGTAAGATGAAATGCTACTACTTGATTTTATTTGCATATAAATCTATTTTCAATAAAGTGATAAATATTAGTTCCTGGAACTTTCAAATACAGATGACTATTTTAGGATCTCTGTCAACCAGTGTACATCTCTGATAGGCTTCTAGGTAGGCTCAAAAAAAGCATTTTTAAACCAAATCACTCAGTCATCTTTTTTATTCACAGCAATCTTTCATTCATATGATGGGGAGATCTTGAAGTGTATGAACTAAATTTCTTATGAAGAGAACAAGGCCAGAAGGTGAATTACAGGAGCACATCTAATCACACCTGACTTCATTAAGTGTTCAGCCCACAATAATAGACTAGAAGTAGCATCATCTCACAAGGAAGTGGGATCCTTATCAGTAAGTGTGTCACTGCACAAATCCTCCAATTTTGGTACTAATTAAGCATACAAAGTCATGGATGGTTAGAGAAGATGTGGAGCACCATGCAACATTCAATATTGTGGTACATTACCTGCCTTTAATTTGCTTAGAAACTGCTGTTCAGTCACAGACATTCGGGTTGGTCAGAAACAAGCGTTCCCCTTTTGTGATGGTAAATGATATGTAAAACTATTGAGAAGTTTAAACAACTTCACATTCAGATTAGGACTTCCAGGACTGACTCTCATCTGGTGGAGCAGCAGCTTCACAATTCTTAGAAGAGCGGACTTGTTGAAATCAAAGTGTCAGGGTCTCCAGTGAAACAACAAGGCTCAAGGTCAGTTGTATTCTGGAAGTGTCACAAGTTTCAGAATAGTCAGGCTAGTGGGCAAATCCCCAGATTTCCAAAGTTTCTGCTGAAAGATAAGAAACATCAGAATCTAGCAAGCCCCTTGTGTACCCTCCAGTTTAAAGTTGTTAAATCTGGACCTTGCTAATCATTTTTGTTGCACAGGAGGTGTGAATGGAACTAACAGAAAGTCAAATGCTTCTGTGGGTTTGACATTTGCTTTTGTTCTCTTTTTGGAATGAAGACAAAACATTTTACAGGAATTTTTAAAATGAAACAGTGTTGAAAGATTATTTTTCCTACTTGTAACAGAAAAACAATTCCTCACAGTCTTACCTACCCTATCTGGTTTTCTTATTCTCTTCTTCTGGTGTTTCTGATTAGGTCTGTTGGAGACTTACTCTGTTATTTCTCAGGACTAAGAAACCGTTGTATTGCAGCAGTCATCAGAATCAACACTAGAAATGTTCCTATTTTATTGAAGCATTATTCTTTGAACTACATTTTGTTTACATTTCCAACCAACTGTAATCAACCTCACAGAATAGATTTTATGTTAGCACTTTACATGAGGGCTATATATATATATATACAGCTATAACTTAAGTATTATCTGATGGAATTTAATTAGGTCAGATATGAAGTGATAATATTAGAATAGTAAGTTGTACTCATCATGAAGAAAAGTTCCTTGCTTTATAGCTGAAAAATTTATGGGTGCTCTTGGAAACTTTAATGTTGGCAAGCATTTCCCAAAGAACACTCTATAATTCAAACTATGTAAAAGAAGAACTTATATACATTGGCTGTGAATTTCAGCTGACTCATCTCAGCAAAAGAATCAATAAAACTTAGAAGACATCTGATGCATTGGGTGTTAAAGGAAACAAGTTGATTAAGAGGTTGATTTTATAAGAATAATATGATTTTCAGTGTAATCTTTTGCAAAACATAATAATTATATGAGAAAGTTCCTTTATTCTCAAAAACTACACATCTGAGCCATCTGAATCTCGAGTTACTTTTACCAGTCTGAAAGTTACTTTAGTTACTTTAGTCAAAATCTTTTGCAAAATTATATGTTTCTGCTTTTACTTTTGTGTTGATTTCTTTGTCCCAGTGTCTTACGTATTTTTGACATTTAAAAAAAAAATAATTTATCCAGACTTAAAAGAACAGCCACACCATCTTCCTTTAAAAAATATCTAAAATTTAGACTACTTGTTCTAATGCCAAAGTAATTTAAATAATATGCATAATTTGTAACACTGTCACATTCATTCAAACTTCAGGTGTTTTTTATCCTTATTTATACTTCAGTAGTAACAATGAACTGGTTTTGTATACTGCTGACAACTAAAATTAAATTTTAAAATTTAACACCAATTTCAAGTGTTCCATTTTAGGCTCGAAAAAACACCAGCATCAGGCTTTCAAAACGTGCATAGTCATCCTGTAATTCCATTCACTGTACCATAATTGCAATTTGATATGTTTATTAATAACCGTTTTGTTTGGTAGTCTAAGTACAAATCACATGACAATTTTGGAACCGCTTCTGAGATCATTCAAGATACCAGTGTCTTAGTTCAAAGGAGAACTAAGATATCTATGTTGGCCAATAAATAATCCCTCTCCTTTAAATTTAGAGATCAGAACTTTAATTAAGAAAAATATATGTAAAGGAAAAGATAACAGTTCTTAATCACAACACATCTATTTATATATATACACAACAACAGTTTGCAACAAACCCCTCCACCCCCAAACGACAATGCAAAACAGTCTAAAAGGTCCTCTTGGCTACTCCCCAAAAAGGGAAATGTGATTATATCCACAGACAGCAGGTGGCACTAACACGCCCAGCCAGCTGGGCTCTCGGACCTGTTGGTGCAGATGATGGCTGTGGTCTAGTCAGGATTGATGGTCATAGTCTGATCGAGAGCGATGGTTTCCTCCTGTCGAGGTCCTGCTGCTCCTCTGGATCCGACCAGCTGCCACCAAGGTCTTCTGAGACCCATTTATGTACCCTCAGGGAGCACCCAGTCCCTCCCCCAGAGCGGGGACTCACACAATGGGTGATTAACTCTGTGAGTCATGGGGTATTGTTGAACCGTTGATGGCCCATTAGCAGCCACACCCCCTCAGACTGGGTGTGAAGGTGCTAACGACTTCCTGTGCAACTGCTGCAAATGGTCCATTGTTCATGGGGAATGAATAGAGGGTGTAAAATACATACCTTTAATCACCCCCACACAGTGCTAACTGGTCCCTCCTGCTGAACTAGGACAACCAGAAATAATTATTTTCTATTATCTTTTTAATTTATTAGAAAATTGTTCTTTAAAATAGAATTTATAGACATATCTTTTCCTTCTAATGCAACATGTTTTTCCCTCTCAAGAAATAATGAAGTATTTCTTCCACTCATTAAATCACCCAGAAAAGCACCCAGAGCCTAACAGAGATCTAACAGTACTTGGTACTGGTAGTACTTGAACTGGTATGGAATATCGCTACTAAAATGTTGACTTGAAATTCCTGAGTATCTTTTCAGTGACTTTGGCTCCATATCCCCAAGAAGGCTGCAGGCAGGTTCCTCAGACAGTGTGACCCTAAGAAGTCTGGGGTACCCATCCTCAGTGAATTTCCTGAATCTTGCCATGAAAAGCTAGGTGCCACAGTCCTGCTCTTCAGCTAGTCTGTTTCCCTGCATTTGACTTGAGGGACACACCCAGACCAACTCAGGTAGAAGAATCACATCTTACCAAGGAGGGCAAAGCTAAAAATATAAATGAAGGAACAACGTCAGCCTTGAGCTCCGTCTCCTCACTTTTTGTCCTGAGTACCTTGTCATCTGCCTTGCCTTTCCCTTTGAGGATAAAAAGTGAATATAGAAAGAAATGACTACCTGTATTATGAGCCTGGAAATCTGCTTAGGTCTGCTCACTGAACAAGCTATAAATATAGTGACACCTGTTTCTCTGGGACCTTTCTTTTCCACTGAAGTCACTTGATTTGCTATTCACCATGGCTATGCTCTTCTAGGCTGCCAAGTTCTTCTTCTGCTGTTGCTATAGTTGGGGGTGGTTTTGTGGGGTTTGTTGTTTGGTTTAGGGGTTTTTTTGTTTATTTGGGGTTTATTTTTTTTGTTTTGTTTTTTGTTTGTTTTGTTTTAATTTGGATGCTTACTTCTTTATAACATTTTTTTTAAAAGCCTTCCAAATTATATGTGCAATGAATCCATTGCAGTCAGAATGTGAAGAAGAGCTGAACAGGACAATGAAAATGTAGTAAAGTAGACCTAATGGTTTGGCTTGATGTATTATAATTGTATTTTATTTATTTATTGAATTTTGGTAATATCACTTTTTAACATTTGGTTGCTACTGCCAACCCCTTGTTAGAGCTCTATTTGTGGCTTTATCATTACACTATTTCTTTATTTTTTAATTCCCACAGTTAACTGACTCATTTCACAAAAACAAATCAACCAGACCAATCAAAACAAAACCAACCAAACAAAACTCTTAGCTGAATGTTTGTCCAGAAATTGAACTCTGATCTTTAACATGGGGAACTCATAGAACCTGTGCTGTTTTGTCCACATCAGGACCCATCCTGCAATAATTCTCAACTGGGATTTAGCAGACTCATAGCATGAACACATACTCAGTGTAGATCTACCACAGGATGAATGCTTACTGAGGCTACACTACTGAAAAAAAATCCTCTACAAAACCAAACCAAACAAACAAACAAACCCCAAACCAAAAAACTCCAACTTACCCACCAAAACAAGCAGCAAGCCAGCAACATACAACACCCTACTCCTGCCATTTATTTTCCAAACTAGTTTAAATGGGGGACTTCTAAAGAATCCTTTAGCTTTATAGCTATCTTTCCTGCTCTGAGGAAACTCAGCAGGCGTACAAGTATGGGAAAAGCTTGGGTAACAACAGAAGGAAACGTTGTGCTTCACAGAGAGAAGAGAAACAGCTTCTGCCATAACCACATCCTTGCTACGTGTATTGGAGCTACTTGGTAAGGTTTTGGTAGTGAGGGCACTGCAGGTATGGTTTCTTTGAGAAGGCAATAGGATACTGCCCCAGTGTCATACAGAGCCAGTTTCCATCAGCCCGAAGATGGACTCAGCATTGGTCAAAGCTGGGACAGGCAGCCCCATTGGTAGTGCCCCTGGGACACTGTATTTCAGAAAAGATAAAAACTACCACACAGCACCTAGATGAGAGAAATGAGAAAATATAAAACAGGTAGCTCTGCAGATACCAGGGTCAGCAAAGAACCAGGGGTTGGAGGTGCTTCAGAAGTCAGAGCTAAGATTCCCCTGCAGCCCATGGTGCAGACCATGGTGAAGAAGCTATGCCCATTCAGCCCATTGAGGACTCCATGATAGAGCAGGTGGATGCCTGAAGGGGGCTGTGATTCCATGGGGAATCCGTGCTGGAGCAGGGGTCTGGAAGGACCTGTGGGCCTATTCAGAGAGGAGTCCATATTGGAGCAGGTTTGCTGGCAGGAATTGTGACCCTGTGGGGGACCCCACAGTAGAGCAGCTGGTTCCTGAGGGATGGCAATCTGTGGGAGGGACCTATGGTAGAGCAGGTCTTGAAGAACTACAGCCTGTGAGAAGGACCCATTTTGGAGAAACTCATGAAGGACTATAACTCCTGGGAGGGAGCCCATGCTGGAGCAAAGAAGCAGCAAAGAAAAAACATGAACTGACTATAACCCTCATTCCCCATCTGCCTGTGCCACTTAGAGGGAGAAGGTAGAAGAGTTCTGAGTGCAGCTGAGCCCAGGAAGAAGGGAGTAGTGGGAGCAAGATGTTTTAGATCTGTTCTTATTTCTTACTATCCCCATCTGCTATTGATCAGCAATAAATTCAGTTCATTTCCTCAAGCTGACTCTGTTTTGCCCATGATGATAATTGGTAAGTGATCTCTTCCCAACCTTACCTCAACCCATGAGCTTTACATCGTATTTTCCCCTCTGTCCTATTGAACTGGGTGAGAGAAAGAGCAGCTTGGTGGGCACCTGGGTACCAGACAAAGTCAATGCACCATACCATTATCCAGATGGAAAAAAGGAATATACTTAATTCACAGATAAATTAAATTGACAGTATGCTTCCTATAGACTTGAAATATAAATTATATCACCTCCATTTTTTCTCCTATATTTGTGTGGTTTGTTAACATGCTGGCAAATGGGAAGCTGGTGGCTCTTATTTTATAGAAGCAAGTACCACATTTGATAGAATAAAGAAAAGTATAAATTGCACAGATATATATTATCAGAAAAATTAAAGCAAATCCCAAATTTATTATGGATTTATTTTGAGTAGGAACTTCAAAATGTAAGCATGCCACTTACTGAAAATGAACATGTAAATATGGCAAAACAAAATATCTTAATTTTTTTTCTGCATCTTAATCTCTACTCAAGTGCTCAGTTATGACAGAACTTAGGTTTATTAAAAAAAAAAGTTGTAAAGTGAAATGCTAATAATGACCCCAGGTAGCAGGGAAACTGTGACTTCCCTATTAAAATTAGTACCACAGTAAAAATGTCAGTGATTTTTTTTTTCTTCCTGACAGAACAATTATACTTGCTTAATAAAAGGAAATATTCATGTTCATGTTGAAACAAATTATTTGTTGATTAATGCATCCCTATGGAGATTTTATTGATTTGAGTGTAGACTACTTCTGTAGCTCCTCATACTGGAAACTCAAACTTAGACAATATAAATATTTCCTACAAGTGAAAACAGATGTCTTTAATAAAGTAGGACATATATTTCATGCAATTACATGTGAAAGTATTCATAAATTGTACAGATTTGTTATTAAAACAGTCACATCAACAGTTACAGTAACAAATGCAGGTTACAGAAAAATGTGGTTCTTGCTTATTTACTCATGCTACAAGAAACCTTCTGGCAAACTTGCTGTTTTATTGCTTTTTTTTTTAAATTTAGGGAAGTATTACCATAAAACACATTTTATACATAAAACACATAAAGTAAAAAAGTGACTAGATAGTTTGATAGTTTTATAAGAAATAAGGGGTTAGGATCATTTGTAAAGGGACTTGAGCACTAAAGTATATAATGTTCAGGTGTCTGTGAAATACAGAGGTATCAGGTAGGCTAGGAATGTCATACTAAAGTAAGCTTAGTTACTGAAGGCACTGGAAACAGGTTTGCTGTACCACCTGCAAGTGGAACATATGGAAAATCAAACACTTCAAACCACATTTCAGAACAGCCAGTAAGCTGGCTGGGCTATAATGTTTATAACTTTTTCTTCCTCTGTGGTTCAGACAAGAACAGTTATTAGGTTAGGAAAACCCATAAAACCTNGGAGTTACATGTGGTACCTTGGAAGTATAGGATTCTTTATCCACAATGCAGTCTCATCCTAAATAAACTAAGCCAGGTAAGGTACCAAAAGTCAATCGTATGGTAGCTAAGCTACATGCCGGAGTACACTGTCTCAAAGGCTGCCAAAACAACCAGGCAGAAGCGGACAACTACATCAAAACTCAGAAATTCATGTTTTAAAGGATGTTTTGTAGCATAGATAGAGATTTATTGGATTAGATCCATAGTCATTCCCCTTGTATTTGTATGCTGTATTCTGGTTGGTGGTGGTCACCCTAATAGCCCTTCCCCTATTTGCTGTGTTCTGCCCCCAAACTCCTCCCACTTTCCAAGCTCCTCCCTGAACCTATATAAGTCCCATGCTTCCATGAATAAAGAGTTCTAGCCTTCACCCTACATTGGCTCGGATGTTTCCTTTCCACCCCTCCGGAACGCAGCAGCAACATATAGGGCAAATGAGTCCAGACCCAAGGTTTTCTTCTCTTTGCTGTAATGTTAACTCTGTAGACTGTTTCTAAGATTAGACATCAGTTCAGGCTGCTAAGCACAACTTATATGTCAAAGCCACTGTGTTTAAAATCTGTGACATCCCATTGTAGGATGGTTAAAAAAAAAAATCAATCAGATTGAGGCCTTAGATGTGTCAGGATATATGAGATCTTGAATTTCACTTACATAAAGCTACCAACAATGTATAAATACATACATTTAAAATGGGTATAGCACTTCCTGACAATTATAGAACGTGTTTACATGAGTAGGCAAGGAGCTCAAAACACAACAGTACCAATAGTGATGCATCTATTGATTCCAAATGATGTCTACAGAAATGCTACAATCTTGCAAAATTGTCACCTTCCTCAAAACCTACATTCGGTTGTTACTACTTGCACTGTCTCACAAGTCACACTCAGAGGAATATGCCACTGTCTCCCTGCCTGTGCTTGAAGGAAGACGACAAGGGATAGAAGCAGTTCCAACAGAGCTTGACATTGGACATTGACAATCCAATCCAATGACATTGGATTTTTTGTCTGATCCAATGTCATTACCTGCAAAATAAAATGTGACTGCCATTAGGCACAGGACATACTGTTGTACTATATGATAAGATGCATGATAAGCCACTTAAGGCTGGTCTTTGTCCATTACTGGACTGACTTATCAAAATTTTCAGTACCTTCTTTTGCACGGTTTTAATATTTTGTCATTCATTACTCAGTGCAATGACTGTGAAGCATAAGAAAGCCCTTGGAGGAATGATAGCATCTCCTGGAAAAAAAAAATATCAACATAGCATATATTCACTGACATGATTTATGCAAAATCTCCTGTGTACTTTTGAACTCCTCTTTGTTTTAAAGGGAAAATATTACTTAATTCTGGAAGAATTCCTTGAAAAGAGGCAGAATAAACTTTCTTTATATGATCAATTTTAGAAAATTAAGTGAATTTTAAACAAATAAGCCTGAAATGTTGATATATACATACATGTTCATACTTTACTGAACATATTAGAAATATAAGAACTCTAACAATCATAAGATGTTACAGTGCTTGTTTATGTTTTTTTAAAGTACCTAAAATAATATATATTAATTGATTGATTAAATACTCTGCATTTGTTGAACAAACCTTAGTACCCCTATGAATATAAGGATTCAGATTCTTCAAGGATCTGGGCCTACTTGGTCATGCAGGACATCTTTGAGTAAATGTCATGTGAGTGGTTGAGAAGAGTATATCAGCAGAAAAACTTATATGGACTAAGACCAGACTGATGGTGCTCAAATTATGTTCTGTAACCCTAGGAAGAACTCCTTTAGGATCTTGTAGTTGTTTTGTTGTTTTGTTGGGGGATTTAGGGGGTGGCGGGGGGTGGCTTGTTTATTTTATTTTAATTTTTCCTTTTAATGTGTGTTCTTGTTTCACCTTCTTTTTTATCTGCACTTTTTGAAAATGTCTATCAAATGTCCAGAATGTCTTCAAAATTCTTTGTATGAAATTTGTCTAAGATTTCTATCTAAACAATTCATAATAGGTATAAAAACTTATAAAGTCTATGTACATACCTATGCTAGAATGAGAGATTTCAAAGGTTGCCTAAATCTATTTCAATTGCATAATTTTTCTTTATTCCTTGAGAGCTTTGAGAAATGTTGCAAAAATCTGAGAAATCTGTTATTCTATCACATTTATAATGGCACACTTAATGATAATATATCCAGTGAGATGCTAGGAAGTCAGAGGACTTCAAAAGTTTTATTCAGAAACATTAAGAAGATTTATGTTAATGCTTGAAACTTGAATTCAGAATCTACAGAGATAAACTTACTCTGTGCTGCACCATAACCATGCTATGATTAGAAACACTTTCAGTTTATTTATTCTTAGTTCTGTCACACGTTTGCAGTACTCTGAACTGTGTAGGAAGACTGATACCTTAATTCAGCCCCTATCTTTAATAAAGAAACAAGATACTGTTATATAAATTCTTTGCCTTATTATTCATAGAAATGGATTAACTTATACTACTAGAAATGAGGCTCAGAAATAATTCTCTTTTTAATGGCTCCCAAATCAAACTATAAGACACAGAAAATACAGTTTTGCCAAAAATGTTAAGCACAAGGCAGCCTGGAGAGAGTCATGATTGTTGCTATCTGTCTTGTTTCTAGGGTAAAACTGAACAATACATCTTCCATTAAGATTTCCATGTGTAAAAGTGAGGTATACAAAGAAGTGAGAAAGATTGCTCCCACAAGAAAATACAGTGAGTATAACTGTAGCTCAGTGTTAAAGAGATGGCTTTATAAAGGAAAACATTCATTCACTGAACTGATCCCACGAGACTTACAAATCCTCATGTAGTAGCTTAGCTGAAACACTGTCAAATAATTTCTTGAGGGTTTTATCAGTCTTTTTTTGCCCTTCATGTTTGCTTATATACATAAAACAAATACAGCCCTTTTGAGTAGGAATATCAGGAAAAACCTAGAAAATCAAGGAATTCAGCAGTTAAATACAGAGAGATGCCGAGATGTTTAGATGTGTAAACATAAATCTGATTTATTTACCTTTCTGTATACATTAATGTGATTAATTAGTAATATTTTTATTTATTAACAATTAATTAATTAATTAATATTAATTAATAAGATTTTTTTAAAAGGACATTAAAGTTAAATGTGCCTGTCAATAAATTAAATAAATTAAATAAATTAAGGTCATAGAACCTTATGAACATTCCCTTATCAATTGTCAACCATCAGAAAGATCAGATCTTCTGTGGGACTGTGTCAGAGTCCTACAGTCTTTGACAAGTTTCTTTTAGATATCCTATATGCACAGGGTATAGTTTTTCATGTCAAATTTACTTATTTGAAGATA
>WBMV01003911.1:0-46718 GCA_013396655.1 Campylorhamphus procurvoides
ACAGGGACAAAGCAGGACCTGTGTGTCTGGCCATGGCAGCTGGACATTCCAAAACCCATTCAGGGATAAGCGGTGAAAAGCAGACCACCTGACAGAGATATCCCCCTGGCACTACAAACTGGGTATCTGCCTTGGGCAGGCTTTTGATTCAGGCACACTCAAGCACATTATATTCCCATGAAAGTACTCCTTTGCAACCATAGTCCCTTCTCCAACTGCCTTCAGGAAAGGCAGAAGTACAGTGCTAAAACACAGAATAAGGCACCAAAAGTAAAGTACTAAAAAATGATAGCCACAACAAAAGTTTATGTAGAGCTCACAGAAAGACATAAAAAATTCACTTACTTGTAAAAAGAGGTTGACTTCTTGTAATTTTTGTCTTAGTTCTTGTCCAGCTCGTTCTTCCACCTCCCTTTTATATTGTTCCACTTGGCTGCGATCCACCATGTCAGTCTCCAAACGATGCTGGAGTTTTGCCACCTCTTCTTTCAGCTGGCATTTGCTCTTCTCTAGTTTTTCACACTTCCCACGTAGTGTGGACAGCTCCTCTTGCAAATCTCGATTTTGTGTCTCTAGCTGCATGCATTTTTTAGACTCCATGTCCAGCTGCTGTGAAAGTTCACCAACCTGTACACAAACAGAAAAAAAGAAGAAAGGGAAATTCAGAGTTATCTAAAGGCAGTGAATTCTGTGAAAACCTATAAAGGGGGTTGGCCATGGAGACTTTATCATCTGACAAAAAGGTATGTGCCACTACTGAATGGTCAGAGCAGGCTCAAAACCACTTCTGGGAACAATACTTCTGGGTGCCCTGACAAGATGGGCTGAAACAGCTACCTGTGAGCAATAAGCTACAGTCTTTTTTCTGTGTCACCTCTCCTCATCGTGCCCTGGGCAGCAACACTGCTTAAAAAAACAAAGCCTCAGGTGCCTCCTGCTCACCTCGTGCCTGAGACAGGGCTCAGGGACTGATCTTGCCGTGCCAGTGACAGTGGTGTTCATCCCCTCTCTTGCAGAAAAGGAATTCATCTGTCAGACCTGGGTGATGCTGTCACAGCCTCCCTCAAGCTGCAGCCAGGCCTGAGCTGGGCCCCACTGCTCTCAGCCCATGGACATGATGTCCTGGTAGGACGGCAGAGCTGCCCATCCCTAAGGCCCAGCCTGGGGATCTGTACTCTTAGCCGAGCCCGCTTACTGTCCCTGCACCTGCTCTGCTCCTCTTGGTGAGGGCCTGTGGGACGGCTCCCTGGCCCGTGAGGTCACAGACCCTGCCAGACTTGTTTTCCCTCTTGGTTTGCCCTTCCTCTGCAGGACAGCCTACCCTTCATGTGCCCTTGCCCATAGTGCTTTGCACTGACCATTTGCACCTGTAGCCATAATGATAACTACGTTAGTATTACTTGCAAGAGTCATCTGCTCCTGTAACAGTAGGAGGAGCATTAAAAAAAGACAATCAAATCCAAAATGCAGCCAAGGGAAAAAGATCATCAACATGACAAGAAATGCAGGTAAAAGCATCTCATAGCTTTCAAAAGAAATAACACCACAACAAAAAAAATTCCCACATGAAGCAGAGCTCACCTTTGGTCTTAATCTACCAACTTCATTGACCATTTCAGAATATCTGTTCTTCATTTCTCCCTGCAAATTAAATTGGGATTCCATTTGTCTCTCCTCATACACCCTTAGTTTCTTTGTAGCTCTACTCAGAAGTCTCTTCAACCTGCACAGCAAATTAGGTAAGAAAACAATGAAACACACAAATAATCAGTTGTTTTCATATACTTTCATGTAATCAGTGCAGACATGGCTTTCTTCATCTTAACTAGTTTGACACCACCAGGAATACCTGAGAGCAACCATTATTGTCCATAAATTACCTGAAGCATCCAAAGTTCAGCTGAAAAGAGAAATAAAAGACCTTCTCTACACAACTTCAGGGCAACCAGCACTGGCTGTTCCTCTGGCAGCTATAGAAAATGGTAGGCTCATTGAAAGGAGTGCCTCGGAGGAACTAACATGACGCTTGAATTTTCCGGGAGTTATGTACACATATTTTTACACTGAAGTTCCATAAAACTGGATTTCTACTCAGGGATACCTCTTCACCATATCAAAAAGCCGTACCTCTTAAAGTCTTTCTGCAGTTCTAAGTTTCTTTTCATTTCTTGGTCCAGACGGAGTTCAACTGGGCGTTTCAACTCGACCAGTTTCTTCACTTTCTTTCTTTCACTCTCACACTTTCAAAATAGAAAAGATACATGACACACATAGAGTAAGAACTATATCTAGGTGCAACACCTGCTTCTAGCACTCTTCACAGAGAAGCTGCAGTACATTTCCACGTGTTAGCCAAGTTCCACAGAATGCCAAGGGACAGAATTTCTGAGAACAGTTAACCACTTCAAGTTTCACAACAAACAAACCAATTCTGAACAACAAAAACAAATGCCTACACTGAAGCAAAGATTGCCTTCTTCTCTTTCAAGGAAAAAGGTGAAAAAGATGCTGAAGAACACTCCAGGCAATAGCTCTGCTCATAGCAAGGATTATGTAGATATGCTCATCATAGGAGGATACAGATCAATCTAAGGCTTTCATGGGTTCTTTAATGACCAGCAGACAGAGGAATTTGATCTTTTGGAATTCTTCAGTGTTTTATTCCCATCTGCCATCACTTCCCCTTCTACTTTGTGGGTATTTACTTAAGTACTTGTTCCTTTGTACTTCCATTATTCCACTACAGAAAAGAAGAAAAGGGAAAGACTGCACCTTTGAAACTGTCAGCACTAGTTCATTTGCCCAGAATTCCTTTTGTATGTTTTTCTGCGAGGCTTTTAAGCATCCAGTAACCTGAAAAGATGCTGCTGTTCCTCCATGCATTCCACTGGAAAAATGAAGCAATTCAACGTTGCCCAGAAACCAAGTGGTCTGAAGATGACCAGGAATCCACGAAAAACTGGAGAACTGCAGCCCTGCTTGATGTGCTCAACTGATACCAAACCATACTAGGAACTCCTCCCAAGAAAACCACCTCAGAATTTACCAAAAAATATCCAGTTAGGTTTTAATTGCTTCCTGGGTGATCCCCAAATCACAAGATACTCAGAGCCTGAATGTCAGGCATAATAAAAAAAGCTGTTTATGTAAGAACTAGAGAAAAAGGTTACCATGCTTCTTCCAGGTACTGGCTAGGTCTCTGGAGAATTTTCTGGACTTACCTGTTCAAAGAGCTCTGCCTTTTCCTTGCCAAGCTGAGCAACACGCTCCTCAAGGTTGGATCTTGACTTAAACTGCTCTTCCCACATGCTCTGCAAGTCCTTTGATGTCAGAGCGAGTGCATTCTGTTTTTGCACCTGTAAAAGCAACAGCGGCAGAAGAAAAAACTAAGGCGACCAGAAAGAAAACACTAACTTAAATAAAAACTGGCCTAAGTTCTTGTCTCCCTCTGCAAGGTCTACAGTTAAGGTTAATATGGAGTGTAAAACACAGCTCAGGAAACATAACCAAGAGGAGCAATTGAAGCTGGTAGAAAGAACAAATGCTGTAGGTGTGACAAGATGAGGTTGCATCTTTGAGGGATAACAAGACATACACACACACACACACACAAAATCACCCTGCAACTTTCTTCCAGAGTTCATGACGCATACTTTCTAATATAATTCCTCTAGTGCCCACCACAGAAACTATCCTCACGGCTTCTATAACAGCTGCACATCTCCCGAGAGCAAGAAAATATTTTTAAAGTTATTTATGGTTCTACCTAAAGGGACAAAGATTTGCCTAACAGATGTTGAACAGAACTTGCTGCTTCAGTTCAAGTATAAAGACCAGAAGATAACTAGACACTTTTAGTGGCATTTTTTTAAAGAAGAAAAAAAAAGGAAAAAGAAAAGAAGAAACCAAGAGATGTCTACTGGCTACAGAAAATCACGAAAATCTTAGCACAAAGTCTTAGATAAAATAATTGTTAGGGTGTATGATTTTCCCAAGTGTCCTTACAGAAGAGGTGAAACACTGGGTCTTGTGACAGAAACTAATGTGGCCTCAAGATAATTTCTAACAAAGTTGCAAAAATAATATGGATCTCCCAAGTTCAGTCTCCTCTCTTAGCTTTCAATCACAGACCTCCTCACTGTCCACAACAGCCACCCTAGCCATCATCTGCTATGGTTTAACCCCAGTAGGCAGCTATGCATCACACAGCCACTTGCTCACTCTCTGCAGGTAGGATGGGGAAGAGAATTCCTCAGAAGAATCATGCTGGTGAACACAAGTATCTTGCAAGCTGCAACACAGGTACACAGCAGCAGGGAAACAAGGAAATTCACAGCCTTTTCCCTTGAGGGTGCCTTGCCCATAAATCAGATGGGTATTTGACAGTTGTGTGCTTACACAGCCCACCTGATCTTTTCATCAACTCCCTATACACAGAAAATTAAAAGACTAAAACAGTCATTCACAGAAGCCAGTCATCTACCTGCTTGTGGTGGTCCTCTGCAGCTGCCTGTGCTGTCCGTAAGCCAGTTATCAACTCTTCCAGGCGGTTATGAATCTACAGAAGCATTACAAGAAGCAAGAAGGCACGCTATGACTTTTTGGATTGAAGTTTTCACCTCACTACCAAAAATAAGTATTACAGAAACCTCTTCACTTCTTTATTCCTATACTATTTACACCCAACACCAATGATCAAATTAGTCTTAGTTTGATGCCACTGTAATACTGGTTAGCAGTCATCACCTCTGCCATTTGTAGCAGGGAGAGAGAGACAAGACCATGCAGGTTATTAAGAATCTTCAGTGAAAATAGGCAGGAGGAGCTTTGCTCATCCCCTGTACACTTGCAAATCATATCCTATTAACCACAAGGGAAAGATGAGCATTTTGAGCCTTCCTATTCCTCTTGACAGTATCAGTACATTAGAAAGCTCAACTTTCACATATAGTGTTTTACAAAATTTCTTCAGCTCAAATTGACAGCTACGGTTGTAACAAGACCCCTAGTTCACTGGTTACAATACCAAAAAAAAAGTCGCTTCATACAGGCCCCGGATGTAAGCACTTTGTCTGAGGTAAAATTAACAACTGTGTAGAGGCAGTGGAAAATTCCAAGGCTTTCACTGAGTTCTGCAAGTACTACAGGAATTCCTCCTCACTGTTCCATGAAAACAGATGCACAGCAAGTCGCCAAAGGAAAAACACTTCTATACAGAAAAAGCTCTGAGGAGTATAATTTTTGTTCCAGTCTGATGATGCCAGCCAGGCCTCTGGCACAAAGGTCTTGGTATCAATATACCCTGTGGAATTTCCAAAACTTGATGAATACCTTAAATGAAACACATTGCAACAACTATCTGAAGCAGCATCTGATGTTATGATGGGTCAAAAGCAGACAATACTTAAACCAGTGTATTACTTGCAAATCCTTACCTTTTAGAGTGTTAAGTTTGCCTTGCTACAGTAGCATGGGAAAACTCTCAAAATGAGAAAGTTGGGGAGGGGAGCAGGCTGCTTTCAAACAGCAGTAAAATCCAGGATCTGAGATCCCCTAGGCTCTCCAGCAAAACCTCATCTTAAAATTTCCCCACAGAAATAGGTAACTAGGCTCAGGAGGAACAAAAAGGGACATTTATGACCAGCTTACTGAGGCAGAGGCTTGCAGGTCTCTCTGAAGGGCTTCAATCCTATTGCTCTGTTGCTGGACAGTGGCTTCCAATTTGGTGTTTTCAATTTCAAGGCTTAAAAAGAAATACAGGTCTTATTACGAAAATCTGCCAGAGCACCAATTCTAGAAGAACAGTGTGAAGTAACAAAACCAGAGCATCCTTAAACATCATGTATTAATCTGCTGTGAGGCAACAAGGCTACCTATCCTGTTGTTCCCCCCAACCCCTGAAAGCAACAGACACCTTGCTTCACTCTGTTGTTCTCTTACTGTTGCACGTGTTCTTCCAGTTGTTTGATAGTATTATTAGTCTCAGAAGATGCCAACAGGAGGTCCTGCACTTTCTGGGCAGAAGTTAATGCTTCTCTTTCCTTATCAGCCAAGGCAGTCTTGAAGTCACGAACACAATGCTCAGACTGAACACGCTTTTCTTCCTCCTCCCGCAACTGTAAAATCAAGGTAAGAATCCACAGTCCTCAGGAGAGCTTTTACATCTGCTGCTGAAGAATTCACATGCTGCATGTATGTGCACATACTCTGTGCCCAAAGAACTGGAATCATTTCACTTCTACTAGCAAATGAACGTAAGCTGTGTTACTTTGTCATCTTGTACAGCTGCCTCTCCCATCCCTCCACCGATTTCCTACATCACAGCTCTAGGCACCGACACTGCCCCTCTGACCTTTTCAATGACTTAGAGTGCTCTTCGTACCTCCTTGTTTGCTCCTCTCTGAAAACATGAATTCTATATAGTTAGAATATACAAGAATCTAGAATTACAAGAAGCAAGAAGGCACACTATGACTTCTTCTATAGTTACTACAAGCTATAGACACATCAATTCATTGTGCAAAGCACCTTAGCAAATACAAACTTCTGTCCAAGTTAAGAACATAATGTCCTCATGTCAAAGACATGGACATGAAGTTTTTAGCATAGTACAACTGAGTCACACATCATGAAATATATCCTGCTGAATTGTCCTAGAGTTTTAGGAAAACATACATTCCTACTTTCAACAGTCACCCTCAGACGTATTCATATAATTTCAGACATTATGTACCTTAGTTTTAACCTTTTCCAATTCCTTTTGCAAGTGCAGCTTGTCTTCCTCCAGGTCACTGCGGTAGCGTGTAGTAACTTCAAGTGAAGCTTCTGACATAGATTGCTTTTTAAGAGCATCGGCAAGCTCCTGCTGCAGTTGTCTGACCACGCCCTAATGAAACAATTAAATGAGTATGAATAAAGTTGTAAGAACATGAAAAATGCCTTTACTTAAGACATATTTTAATTATTCAATAATTCAATTTGGACTGAACTCAAAGGTACGAAATTTTGCCTGCCACCACCAGACACAAGCACAGATGAACACCTCTCCATCTTTCTCAGTGGAGCACCTCCAAACTCTCATCAGCTGTTCATGTTTCCTAACACATAAAAAAATACCATTCTTCTTGAAACCAGGCACAAGCCCACACTGCAATCACGTGAATTTTTCTAACATAATCCAGAGACATCTGTTGTGATGCAAGAGCCACAGTTTGACTGTAGGTACTACACTGGTGATCAAAGACAGGACTATTTAACAGAGCATTCTTTGTTCTATTCCTCTGTTTTACAAATATAATTAAAAGAATACATATAACTGAAAGCTCTTTTGAGATATACTTTATGTTGAATCACATCCTCTTACAATTGTCTTACTGAGTTTGTTTTAGAATAACAACTGCCTTTATACTGACATAATAGGTTTACTAAAATCTGGATAGTCTGTATTACATATATATATATATATATAAAAATATATAAAAACATGTAGTATCTTCAAAAGGAAACTTATTTTGGTACTAAGAATACATAGATATTCATTAATAAAAATGATTTGCAATATCACTGGAGTTCTTTTCCCAAACATACTTTACAGTAACTGAAAAATGAAGAATAAAGCAATTATCTAACACTCAAAGATTCTGGATTTGTTAGGAAGAATAAAATGTAATTTTAAATCACTATTCAAATCATTAAGGGAGTCCAACCTTTCACCAGTGTGTCTAAATACTGAGTGTAATTAGTTCTTATTTTCCAGAAAGTAAGGGAGATTAAACAAAATGGGTAAGACAATTTTTAAGTCAATGTTCTACCTGGAATTGGTAGAATACTTTGTCAATACGGAGTACCCTACCTACTCCTAGGAACATACACAACAAAGCGTTCTCCAGCCAGACTCCTTAGAACTCTCAGAACATACAGAAATTAACACCTGAACACTATAATACTCTTTAATTTTGATCGAAATTTACAAAGAAGAGATTTTTTCCTCTGTATGAACTTAATATAAATCCATCCCACATCACTTCACTTGTCTGCATCTTTATCTCTTAACCCTCACACATTGCATGGTTCTTCCTTTTATACCACTCTTATCAGTGCAATGCTTATAAAAGCCATCAAATAAATAAATGAACTAACAAAAAGAGATGAAAAAAGTTCTAGAGCAGAATCACCTTTCCTGATGAAAGCTAAGATTTGGATAACTTTTTTCTGTTCTCTGCTCAGATCCCATTTGCGAAAACCTTCCACAATTTCAAGAGAAACACAACAAACCAGAACAAATCAGCATTATCAGATCCTGTGCATATAACTTATACCTGGTATACTTTAGAAACACACATTCATTTCAAGAACTGATGAACTTGTTCTTTCAAACTCCCTATTTTACCTCTCTCTCTATTTTGTCAGTTTCATATTTGAAGACTTGTTCTCTTAAATCGGCACACTTGGCATTTAATTCCTTGTTTCTCTCTTCTACTAGGTAAACTTGCTTCTCAGTGTCAGCTCGGAGTTTGTTGAAAATATCATTAAATCGATCCTGTACATCATTCACAACTTTTTCTTTGATGATCCCCTTGTTCTGCACATCTTCCAGTTGCTGACGGAGCAAAAGGTTTTCACTCTGGAGCTGGGCCAATCGCTCCTGCATGGATTCCTGCCTTATGGTAAGTTTGCTCACTTGATCCTTCTCAAGTTGTCGAGCATGATCGTATTCCTTTGCCTGACACTGGGCTTGACTTAATTCTTTTTGTGTCATTTCTAAAAGCAGTATTTTTTCTCTCAGTGTTTGTTTCAACTGGTGAAGCTCATTTTCTAGACTATTAGCTTTGCTTTCAGCTTTACTCAGCTGCTGAGACAAGCTCTTGTTGGTTTCTCGCACATCAGAGAGGTCATGATGCAGCTTGTCTTGCAAGCGAAGCCATTCATCACGTTCTCTCTGAAACGTTCGTTCCACATCACTTTTTGATGACTGATGACGTTCAAGTTCTTGAACAGTAGTGTTCAGGCGGGAACGAAATGATTCAATTTCTGTCTCTAGTCTGTCTTTGCTTTCTTTTGTCTGTTCAAGTTTGGAAGTTAGCATTGCAGATTCTGTCTTCAGTAAGTTCAGCTGTCCATTGTACTGAAGAACCGTTTGCGTTAAGGCTTCCTCATTCAGTTTAAGTTCCTTTTTGAGATCTTCATTTTTTTCTTTCAAGGTCTCATTTTCCTCTAAATATTTTCCTTCTTCCTCCTGGTGTCTCAGTCTTATTTGATCAAGTTCTCGTCTTAGCACAGTAATCTCATCTTGCAGTAACTGATTTTTGTACAACAGATCCTTTTCTCTCTCAGTGTCAGATTCCTGAATGACAGGGAACATGAAAAAATAGTCCGAACATGAATAAATAAGAGGGAACATGAATAAATAAATCTACAAAACACTTCAGCATTTAACTGCATTTTAACATTTCTAAAAGTGAAGCATTACTTCAAAGACAAGAGTGAAATTTCAAGCAATACGTGTGTTTACTCTATGAACCCATGCACGTGTACAATGCATGCACAGGATGAGAAGTGTAACATATCCGTAAGTAAACATCTCATATAAGCTTAAACCAGCAACTACGTAATAAAATTATTTAAAATACCTCAGGTATAAAGCTTTTAAGAATGACATGTTTGTTCATGCCTTTAAAATATTCCCTTGAAAGTTAATTTATCTGTTACAAATCTGGTAAAAACAAGGCTAAAAAGTGTATTTTCCTTCTTCAGTATCTTCCTAACACCCTTTCTCTAGCATTACCGCAATTTAGCTATACAACTGAATTATCCCTGGAATGCAAATCTTATATATTGCCTGATTATTGCTTAACTT
Organism: Campylorhamphus procurvoides; assembly: GCA_013396655.1. Classification (NCBI taxonomy): domain Eukaryota; kingdom Metazoa; phylum Chordata; class Aves; order Passeriformes; family Dendrocolaptidae; genus Campylorhamphus; species Campylorhamphus procurvoides. The sequence continues at coordinate 9,857 of WBMV01003911.1, forward strand.
TTTTCCCCACATAAACATATTCAGCCTACATTTATCGGACAGCACAGCCAAGAACAAATAATTCTTCCAAGAACTGCACATTCTTAGTAAATTCAGTAAACTTTACAAGACTTTTTTTTTAAGACAGTGTTCAGAATTGTTTTTTCTTCTTTAATTATTCTAACTAGTACAGACAGTTTAATTCATTGCTGATCTTCCTTCACAAAATGTTAGGATAGGGAGGTGGAAAAGAAAAGCATACTTCAAGTAATTAAGTTTGATAAGCCAGTAAGTAATTAAAAAAACGAGTAATGGGAATACAGGGTGAGTGTCAAAAAAACTTTCCTCTTGGTCAACCTGGATTTAGGTAGCTAGGTGTTCTACTGCTAGAAACCTTAAAAGGTGATGCTAAACTGTCCAGGAAATGAAAACAAGATCATTTAAGAAATGATGTAGACAGTGGTTTCTACTAGTTTTCTACTTACACACGCAATTAAAGTATATAGAGGACTAATGCTGCTTTCCAAAACTTTTAAAGACATAAGGGAAAACATAAGAGGTATTTACACAGTGAAGTTACACTGGTAAACTATAAATAATCTATCAAGAAGCAAAAAAAAATATATAAGACTATGACTTCAGAATGAACTTGGTGAAATTTAATTAATTAAGGAATAAGTCTGCTTACATCTGAATTCTTCCCTACAGTTCTTCTTGTCTCTTCTAGTTCCTTTTGCCTCCAAAAGTGGTTGTTCAAAATGCCTTCTTGCAGGGCTCTGGCACTCTTTTCCTGAGAGAGCTGTCTCTGTGTTTCATCACGCTCTTCTTCAACCTACAACAATACAATTAAAACACCTTAGAAATCAGAGCTAGCAATTTCTTCCCATTCTCCTTTTCATTCTTGTAAATAATTTTGCTTCCCCTCAGTTACGAGAATTCATCTATAAATTTTAATTTTCTTCTGAAAAATTAAGACATATAGAATGTCCTGTAGTAATTCAGAAAAATAACTCAAAGTTCAGCTTTGTCTGAAAAAAACCTGGAAAAATAAAAGAACAGACTTCTTGGAAACCCACTGTTTTCAAAATTCGGCAATAGTTACCCAACTCCTTGTCCATGAACAAAGTCCATCTTTTAGGCATACTGGAAAACAATGCCAATTAAAAAGATGCAGGAAATAAGAAGACAAATGTCTCATTACTTAATATACCTGTTTCAAAAGCTGTCTGAGTGTTATTAACTCCATTTCTAAATTTCTTGATTGTAACTCAAGTTGCTGTTTCTCCTCCACCTCTTTACAATATTGCTCTTCTTTCCTTCTGAGTTTTTCTCTTGTTTTCTCATATAGTGTTTCTACTCTGAGCCTCTTTTCCTCTTCTTGTTTCAAAGTAAATCTAGGATTTAACAGACTAGTTGAGAAACTAAAGCACAGATATAAAAAGTAGATATTCCACATTGGGATTTTGTAGAGACAAACCATAGAAATGTTAAATATTATCAGACTTTATATTTTTACTATGATTTTTAACTTTTTAAAGGAATTCTAACTTCATTCCATTATCCGTGGTATCAGTTTGACAAGACATGGAAACAAACCAGTGAGTGTTTTATCATTTGTAAGTAAGTTTATATAGGTAAATATCTAATAGTATGCACATTTCTGAATTTTTTTAAGAAGTCAGTTTCATATTACAAACACTTCATTCTAAAGGAGTTTGTTGTCTTATCAGATAAAAGCATCACGAAATTTTGACTATGATTAATATACATTTTCTTAACATGCTGAGCATTGCCTGCATGTTACAGATTCAGTGATTGCAAGTAATGCTGATGAAGCAGTACGTCACTTATCTCCCTGACAGACCCAACAATTCTTTAACAAGCCTTTTGTAAGTCTAAAATAACTGCTGACCATAGGAAGAGCAAGCAGTTTCTACCTACTCAGGAATGAGGTCAGTGTTCAAAAACATATTTAGAAATGCAGAGGGTTTAAATTTAATGAGATCAAAAATAGTTTTAGACCCCAACAGAGCTACATCTGGGAGAAACACCAGCAATTTAATTCTGAACATAATTCATACTGAAAGCCTTAGGGAATATCAACTTCTTTACTGACTGAAACAATCAGCAACAAACATCAGCATGGAAAGAAATTGTCCACAGTGTGGCTGCAATATCCAAACAAAAAAGCAGCTTTGTGTTTCACAATTAATTTGAGTATTTTTTTCTCTTATCCTTGTAACAGTCAACAAGAAAAAATCAAGCAAAAACATAAGGGAAGACCTGGTAACTGAAAATCTGCTTTAGGAATTCTGCAAAACAAGTCTTCACAGCCACAAACAAATTATTCAGAAGATTGACAGTAACATTTGTATTTCAGTGGTTTATATTGCAAGCAAAAACATAATTTTTAGGGTGATTTCACAAAAGTAAATATAGCTTTTATAAGTGTAAAGTTAACATCGCTTTGAGAATTTATTTAGAACAAATATTACTTATTTATAATTGACAGATATTTGACAATTTTGAAAAACTATGTGCTGGCATTGGCTGGGGTAGAGTTCATTAGTAGCTGGTATGGGACTGTGTTCTGGAGTTGTGCTGAAAACAGTGTTGATAATATAGATGGTTTTATTATTGCTGAACAACACTTGCACAGCATCAAGGCATTCTCTGCTTCTCCTACCATCCCACCAGCGAGCAGGCTGGGGATGCACAAGAATTTGGGAGGGACAACAGTTGGGACAGCTGACCCCAACTGATCCGAAGGATACCCCGTACCATATGGCATCAGCATATATAGCAGGTGGAAGACAGAGGGAGCAGGAGTGATGGCGTGTGTCTTCCCAAGACACTGTTATGTGTGATGGACCTCTGCTTTCCTGGGGATTGCTGGACACCTGCCTGCCATAGGAAGTACTAAATGGATTTCTTGTGTGTGTGGCTTTTACTTTCCCTATTAAACTGTCTTTATCTCAACCCACGAGTTTCCTCACTTCTACCCTTCTGATTCTCTACTTGATCCCACTGGTGGGGGAGTGAGTGGCTGCATGGGGCTTTGTTGTCAGCTGGGCTTAAACCATGACAAACTGTTGGGACTCAAACTCAGGCAAAGCTGGGACTGGCTTTGCCCTCCTCATAATACTCTTCCATGTACCAGAAAGCACAACTCTTCAAAGCTCAGATCCCTCAGCCTCTCCTTACAGGGCTGCTGTTTCTGCTCCCTCACCAGCCTGTCGCTCTGCTGAATTCACACGTATCAACTAAGATCCCTCTTGTACTTGAAGGCCAAAAACTGGACCCAGGGTCCTAGATGCAGTTCAGCAAGTGTTAAGTAGACATGGGTAATCCCTCCCTTCAATCTCCTGATCTGCTGCCATTGGACTTCTCAGCTGCCAGCTCATATTGGCTCATGTTCAGCTTGCTCTCTGACAAGACCACCAAGGTCCTCTCAGCAGGCTCCCTGGCCAGGCCAGGCCTTCCCACAGGACATCATCACAGGGGATCTTCCTTCCCAAGAGCTAGGCTTTGCATTTGTTCTAGCTGAATTTCCTATGGTGCCTGCTATACTCTTGCCTGAAGTCATTAAAACACTGGCTAACCACTCAACTGTGGTTAGAAACCTCACACCATCCAAGTCTAGCTCAGGAGTATGGGGGAAGGGGCAATCCTGAATTTGACCTTTCAAATAAGGAAACATGTAAGCAAGCAAAACAAACACTTTAAGCTCTCTTCTGAGTTGGACTCTGTAGAGTTACTCAAATTCCTAATATTACACACCACCAGAAGCTGGAAAGACACTAACATACACAATTTACACAAATCCCCTCTCTTAGGAATCCTGTTTTCTGATACAAACTCTCTTGTTCTCTTGTCTTGATATTAAAAAAGCCCCTGGAAACAACTTGCAGAATATTTTAGATGGAGCTATTATGTAGGCATTTTGCCCCAATATTAGGTCCTTTATAGCATAACTTGTCAAAGGGATTAAAAAAACCCAAACTCAAGACTACAAACTTCTTATCCTACCACATGCATTGTCAGCATCTTCTGGCACATTAACACTGACACGATAACATGTTATCAGGACACAAGGCTACATACTTAAGGCTTTGAATGTCACTTTTCCATTCCACTTCTTGATGAGCCAAAATAGATTTCAAATCTTCAGTCTCTTCTGCTATTAACTGTGATTCCTTCTTTTCACTTTCCAATTTTCTTACTTCTTTACAGACAGCTGTATATCGATTTTTTTCACGTTCTATTATTTGTTCATATTTAAGAAGTATGTTTTGAATTTTCAATAAAATAGCAGAACCTATTTTGAGATAGAAAAGAGAAAGATGCACATATGTACAAATACTTTCTAATGTGTTTCTAATTATTTAATTAGGTATAGGTGATAAAGTTTGGTAGTAGGAAGACTACAAGTAGTACAATGTCTCTGAAAAGAGGCCACGGATTGTCTCATGACAGATAGAGACAGTTCCAATGGACTCACAGCAGGGCACAGTTGAGCTTCTCAGCCATGCTGGTGGCACCTCATTGAAAAACTTATTTAGCAGAGGGCAAAACCACCACACAGGTAAAGGAACAGGGAGGGAAATGTGAAAAACAGTGAAGGTCAGTGAAGAAGGGGGTGGTGGAAAGTTATCATAATTTTTTTGGATTTCTCAGTATACAAATCTATTTTAAATGCTAACAAATTAAGTTTCTCCAAGTGGAGTTTGTTTTGTCTGTGACAGTAACTGGCAAATGACAGCCCTGCATTTGTCCTAATTAGTTTTTTCATCTTATTTTCTCCTGCTGAGGAGAAGCAATGAGAGAGCAGATGCATGGGAGTTTGGTTTTTAGCCAAGGTTAACCTTTCATGTAAGCGATACTTGTGTTTCTATAATGCTATGTGTATATATGTAGTCTTATTATGACTTATATATAAATAATTATATATATATGCATGTATGTATGTGTATGCAGGTGTGTTTAAGTAAAGCCATTATTTTGCTACACTGTTTGTGGGGTGTTACTGGTTTAGGCTGGGACAGAGTTAGTTTTCTTGACAGTGGCTGGTATAGGACTGTGTTCTGGATTTGTGCTGAACATAGTGTTGATAACACAGAGATTGTTTTTTATTGCTGAGCAGCCCCTTACACAGAGCCCAGAAGCTTTTCTGCTTCTCCTACCACCCTGCCAGGAGAGAGGTTGGGGATGCACACATTGTTGGGAGGCGACACAGGCAGGGCAGACGACTGTTCAACTGATCAAAAGGATATCCCAGACCATATAGCATCATGCTCAGAATACAAAGGTGGGGAAAGAAGAAGGAAGAGAGCCAAATTTTGAGTGATTCCATTGTCTTCCCAGGTAATCAATGTATTAGAAGGAGCTCAACTCTACTTTGCAAGAATGTGCTTCTTCAGCTCTGACTACACAGAAAACCAATGATAAAGCATGTTTGCTGACAATGCAGGCAGACATCTCAGGTTAAGGTGACACAATTTCACATCCTCTGACAGGGTTCTCTAACCATAAAGCAGCATTAGACCAAAATATAAAACTAACTTTTTATATATAATACGTGAGAGCGCACACAAGGAAACCATCTTTTAAAAGAGAATCTTGCAACATCTGAAGAAAAAGTGACTTTAAAACATACCTGTATGATCCACACTAAGCTGCTCTAACAGCAACACAGCCTCTTTGTAGGTGGACGTTGGTAATGCGACATCCTCTGAAGTTGTGTCAGATGAGTGAGGTAAATCAAGGTCATCAGTTACATCCATGCCGACCTACAAACAGTAGAGTATTTTCTGTATACAGCTATATGGTACTGCAGATCCTTACAAGTGCATGAATAACTCATTCTCTATTTCACAGTCTATAGATTTGGCTCCAATATTATAAAGGTGCATATTAGCAGCAATTTGTGGTTGATCCCATCTAAGTGATCAAAAGCTAGTAAAACTATTTATCAAGAAACTAATTTTACAGTACCTTGTTCTTTTCACTCTCTGTTTTTGCTGCAGGTCTGAAAAACAGAAATGTATTTCAATTCTGGAGTGTTTTCCTGCATTATGAACAATATCTAAAGTTGCTCTGAAAACCTAGTTTAAGAAGGGAATTAAAGCAAAATGTAATATAAGAATTTTATTAGATATGGCCAAATACTGGGGGAAAAAATTGTCTCTCATCATTACCAATGGAATGCTATTCTTTTTCCACAAGATATTAAGCAAATAGTTCAAATAACTGTTCTCTGCACTTCACTCACAATGATAGGAATTGTACAACTACACACATGTAGATATATGCAGTTATGTGCATTTCCTGTTTAATATCAGAAGTTTAGCGCTCTTCAGTATTGAGACTCTTTTTCTTATAGGTCCAAGAACCATAATTTTGGATTCTCTAATGTACTTGGGCTGGCTGGGATGGAGCCAATTTTCTTCATAGCAGCCCATACAATGCTGTATGTTAAATCTCTGACCAAAGCAGTGTTAACAACACACCAATGTTTTAACTATTGCTGAATAGTGCTTGTAACCTGTCAGCAACTTCTGTTTTTCATTTTGCCTCCTGCTTGAGTAAGTTTGAGGTAGGCAAGAAGTCAGGAGGACATACAACTGAAGAAAAAACAACAAAAACCCAAACCAAACAAACCCTAAGATGCCTGCAATGAAACAGCAACTTTGCTAATTTGTTTCTCCTCTCCTTTTTTAAAAACATAAAATACATATATATGTTTAGCTATGCACACACTCAGGTAATTATTCAGCATGTGTGCCCATTGACCTTGTAATTAACTTATCCAGGATGTCCAAAGCACTAAGCAAAAAATAAGTGTTTTGGAACACAAAAGACATCAGGTTGTATTGTCACATGAAACGAACAAGAACCATTGTACACATCAAGTTTGCAAAAAGCTCATCTTTAGCTGTAGGTCACTATTTATTGTTAAATTTTGTTTATAACATTCTTTATATTCAATACCTTTCTTCATCTTGAGATGTTTCACTGAAAGTGCTATCATCCAGTGTTTGAAAATGATTCCCACTGGAGGAGCTCATCTGCTGATTAGCCTTCTGCTTCAAAGTCTGTCTTTTATTCTTCTTTGCAACTTTGGAATTCAGGGAAAATTCGCTGCATTAAACAGAAAAAAAAAATCACCAATTAAGTAACTTTACAGAAAATATTTCTATGAAACAGACATACTTGATATGTCCAGAAACAACTGAGATGAAAAATATCTCTGATAAAACGTGGACTTAACTTCAAAGATTGTAGAGTATTTAAAAGCATTTCAAAAACCTTCCCACAGGAATGAGGTGGAAATGTGGACACTGAACTAGATTCAGGAAAGCTGAAATAGAGATTATATCCCTGTTAGAGGAAGTATCATGAGCAGAGATTCCTTTGAAGCACAGACTGCAAAACACTACTGCTTCAGATTACATAAAAATATCTGTGCTTCCTTCAAACTTTTGAGATTGATTTGGTAACACCATCTTTTCCCTTTTCCTGACAAGCATCCAGACTTACTGAAAACACCAACTGCATGTAGATCACTTAAAATCACCTAGAAAAGAGAGTCAGCAAAGTATACTGCAAGTTCCTACTTTGTTTTCTGGATGGCCATTTCCTACAAAAATCACTGCTTTTTTCAGTTTTCAACTCTGGTTTTGAAAACTCATTTTGCCTCACTATTACAAGGAATATTGTTTCTCTTTTTTGTTGTTTTTTTTAAAGCAGGCGACAAATACGAATGTCCATTATGAGCTTAGTTGTTGGGGGTTTTTTTGGCTCGGTTTTTGTTTGGGTTTTTGGTTTTTTTTTTAAATTATATTTCTTATGTATTTGTGAAGCAGTGGACTACTCAGTATGGCTTTCAGCACTAAGGACGCTACTTCAACTAGTACAATATTGAGTAATGCTGCAAATAAGAATTTGAGATCCTATCTTCAGTTTACCCTTTCATTGGTATTTCAATCAATTTTGACCTCTCCTGGGCTGAAAAATTCTTTTTGTCCTTTTCTTCAGTACAGTTTTCATCCTCTATTTTCAGAGAGTCGTTCTGCCTTGGAGCAAGATTTTCTTTCATTTTCTTATTAGTAATGTTGCCTGGCGGTGTACTTAATTTATCAACATCTTCCTGTTTGGCCACCTTCTGCATTTGGAAACATTTTTCTTTGTTTTTTTCCTTCTCAACCTACAAAAAGAAAGGTAAGTTTCATGTATTTCTCCGTATTTCTAGAAAAAAAGAAACACAATATCCAAGACAGAATAATTCACAGTTTACTTCTGAAAAAGCATAAAATGAAAAAAAAAAATTACAGAGAAGTATTTTCACAAAATTACATTACAAAGTGTATTGTCACTGAAGTACTTAGAATTTACTCATGATTCTATAACAGAAACATATTCCTTGGAAAGAAAGCAATATTGTATCTTAAAATATGAGCAAGAAAGTAAAAGCATTACTGATGGATTAAAGAGTTAGAAGGACTGCACAGTGTTAGTTGCAAAAACAGAAATAAAGAAAATTCAAGTGGAAGTGTGCTCGGTTACTGGTTTCTCCACGGGGGATAGGTAGTGAGGCAGGGGAGAAGATGCCAAACCCACAAGCAGAAACAGTTTCACAGCAAACAGGAATTTTACTGAAGGGCAATGAAGACACATCATGCAGAAATCACAGCAAATGAAAAGATCAGTCAAGACCCTGTTCAAAAGCTATTTTCATTCTTTGTTTCAGAATGAGAACTGGTTTAATTGTGTGCACTTCTTTTTATGTCAATTAAGTGTTAACTACTTACACTGGAAACTGAGTGCCACCTACTGCTAAACTGGAAAAATAACGCATTGTGTTTTACAAAAAAGGGAGGAAAGGGCAACACTCTGTTGCTTGTTTTATTTGTATTTTATTTCACTTAATGATCAATAGCTAAAGTGAACAGGACCATTGATATGGAGAAAGTCTAAAGAATAAGGAGTAGCAAGTAAACTACCTCTTTTTGCAGCTGTACCTTCTCTTTCTCCAAAGCCAGGAATACTATTTGCAGCATTCCTACCTTACTCTTAAATCTTTCCATATCTTGTTTTAGTTCTTCATGAAGATTCCTTTCCAGTATGCCACAAGATTGCTGAGCATTTGCAAAAAGACCTTCAATTTCTGTTTCTTCTATATTATTACTGTTGATAAGGTAAAGCCTGGGAACATTATAATTAAATCCAGAGTATTTTTCAAGTTTTCTTTCTGTTATGAGAAGTGTATTTTCATCGCTTGTACAAACAGGTCTTATTTTGGGAGGAGTATTAGAGATGTCACCCAAAAGACTTGATTTTAAGCTATGTCTCAGGGAGTAGGCAGGACCTTCCTCTGTATTTTCACTACTTCCATTCTCATTCTCTTCTGTTTCCATAACAGGCATTTTCTTTTTCTCCTCTTTTACTAGAAACACCTTTCTGTTATCTATATTGTTACTGCCATCTTCTTCATCTGTATTCCAGGTATCTTCCACATTTGCCTTTAAACTATTTGCATCAGGAAGGACACCAAGATTCGGAATTACAATTTCCATTTGAGGTACTTCTCCACCTAGCATAAGTTTAGCATCTCCAAATTCACCTTTGCTTTCTAACTTACTACTTGATTCTGTCACAGGAGATGAAATAATGCAAAAACTCTTCAATTCTTCCCCAAAGCCATCTTCTGGTATTTCTTTCACAAGGTAAGCAGTTTTTCCAGTTTCATTTTCACCAAACAACTGTTTCAGCTCTGCTGTAATATTTTTAAAATTTGTTTTCAATTCCCTTTTCTCCTTTTCAACCCACAGTTTTTCGTATCTTTCTTCCCAAGGTTTTAGACTTAACTCCTTGTTAGCCTTGTGTGATTCCTCATTTTCTGCTAGGGCTTCCTGATGTGAAATTTCTGCTTTGTCAGTCTGATTTTCACGTGCTGTTTTTTCTACCAAGTTGGTAGTTTCTAAAATATATTTATCCTTAAGTAAACAGGCACAGACAAAGAGATTACCAAGAAAAAGGAAGTTACAGTTAATCTAAGTAATTTCTGTTGCAAACTCATCCTGTCATATAACAGCAATAATAGAATCAAGGTGTTTTGAAAACAATTTTCATAATACAAAGCAAGGGACACTAAATTAAAGCCTCACTGAATCATCTTTTTCTTAAAAACAGAAGGACTTACTTTAGAGACAAGTTTTTCTTGGATTAGACTTGTCTGGACACTAGGGTTGCTTTTACCTTTAAACCTGCCTGCTTTCTGTAACTGGTGGCAACTTATTTTTTCATGTTTTATTGCTTTAATACCATTTTTCTTTGGAAACGCCAATATTTTCTCGCCCTCCTTCCTCCATTGTTCTCTGTTTGGCATTTTACAGTCCTCTGCCAGCTAATACACTGTTCATCACCACGACAAGCTTTTTACTGTCCACCACATGGAGAATTGACTAAGTTTGGCCTATTTCTTCACCCAAGATGCAGAAATTTTAAATTCCATTCCAAGCTCCAAAGAAAAGCATTTATTAGGGAAACCTGTCCACTCCTTCCCTCATCCCAAAAATCAGAAACTTAAACTTGTGTGAAAACCATACCATGCCTCAAACCCACCCACTCTCTTCATGTCCCTGACTCCATCCTCTGTTTTTCAATAGCTCTGATTGCTTCTGTCATGTGTCCCACTCCTCCCAACATGCTCCTTCCCCATATGCCTCCTTGTGCCTTCTAAACAGGGCCTATAGCCTAAACCCCAATGGGCTAAGCCCATCCAACTCCTCACTCTCTTTTCTTGTCAACAAGGTCCTTTTCTTTCTGCAAAAATTCCTCCTTTCAGAACAGGGAAGGAGCACCTCAGGCAGCTACCATTCATGGTACCTGGGTGTGGGGTGGAAATAATTTACTCCACTGTCCCTCAAGGTGCTACAGAAGACTCCAGACCCCTCTATCCAGCCCTCTCCTGTATGCCAAACACAAACAGGATGCCTGCCTTATTCCTCTCTAAAATGCCCTCTGAGAAAATCCTTCTCAAACACTTACTAACGTGGCCAACAGCATGTATATTGCAGAGGCAGGGAAAACAACAAGAACATCACAAAATTTAATTTTTTTTGTTTCACCTTTCTCTTACCTGGCATGTTTAATCAAACAGATCAGCACACTACAGACAAATCTCCCTCTTCACTTGAATGTGCATTTTACATAAGGGAAAAAAATTAATTTGACTGCACTGTTTCTCAGCACACGCAAAACAAAAAAACACTGAACAAAATTTAAGCAGGAAACAAACTAGTTAACAGCAAATATTCAACATAATAAGGATTTTTCCCCATCATAAGAAGACCTCATCCCACTTTACTTCAGGCTGTAATACAGACTTATCTACAGAACTCTCCCTTCAGAACTATTCACTGATTGGTAAGTTTTCTTTACTTTAGTGTATAGTACAATTTACTGAATCAGACTCTAATTCAAAGTATTTGGTGTTACATACCCACATCCCATAGCTGGCAATGGCATCCTCGACATCTTTTTCAGCTGATGATGACATATGAAAGGTAGATCCTGAGTGCTCACCTACAGTGACAAAACATGTATTTTGATAACTGGTATGACCTAATTCTACTTATTTACACCCACAGTGCATCTTGACTCATATTTGTGAGACAAATCTTAACACAAAATAACACATCCCCTCTCATTTGGGAGCTCCTAGAGATAAAATTACCATAATAGAGATATAAGATGCATCTTTATGAATCACTTTCTTCTAGAGCGTTTTAGCTTTTACTGTATAAAGATTGCTGCAATTCACTATAAATGGTCACAAACCAAACAATTCTGTTTCTTAAAGGTGCATGATCTCCATCTCTTTCTTTGACACATTGTGTGACATACACTAACTAGTTACATTCCAATTTTAATTTCCCTATGTGCTGTGCATAGAAAATTATGAAAAAAAAAATCACAACTTTGAAATCTTTTAAGACCTCAGCTTTGCTCTATGCATGAAACAAATCTGTCTCTAGACATGGGTCTGGACTGAGTATTTCAAACTGCTGCCTCATCTGTTGCAGAGGACATGGATGGGACACTGAACGAAATACAGACTTGTATAATTTTGAGAAACAGCCCATGATCTGAACAGTTCACTCCTACTGCTGAAAATGGGGTTCCACTCTTCCCTCTCTCAGAATTTCTATATAATATGGACACGTCACAGACTTCTCAGAAGCAATCACTCTGTCTAGGTGGCTACCTTGAATATCTCTTACACCAGACTGGACTCTGGATAGTCCCAGATACTATTTAGAAGCAGCAACTCACTGTCATTGTTCTTGTGGAAGGCACACTGAACACTTTCCAGTAACAAGTATGCAGAAAGCATTCCAATGTCCAAACACTTTCCTGGTAAAGAGCTTCTTCCTAATGTCTAACCAAAACCTCCCCTGCTGCAGCTTAAGCCTGTGCCCACTTGTCCTAATGCCAGTTGCCTGGGAGAAGAGACCAACCCCCATCTGGCTACAACCTCCTCTCAGTGCTTGTAATATTAAAACATAATATAAAAATCAGAACGAAAGCAAACTCAGGACTGCCTGAAAAGGGGAGATGACAGCATGTATCCTTAAGGAAGCCTACGTCATGGAAGGGTATTTGGTGTTGAAGTGCAGACTACAGGAGGGAGCAAACACATGTACAGGTGCATATTTCAGCAGACCTGCTTCCAGAACACCTTGCTAGAAACGTTAATATTAGGAAAAAACTTGTAAGTACAATGTGTCTGTCCATAAAAGAACATTACAAAGAGTGTTATGAATACCTTCAATGTCCTCAGCATCTTCTAAAACAAATTCCTGCAACAGGTCTGCCAAACAAAACAGATGCCTTATTAAATACTCCTAAAATATTATGAAGCTAAATCCAGAACCACTTGAAGCGAACATTACCTGATTTCTGCTGCCTATTTTTAGGAGAGGTTTCATTCGTTTCCAAATCAGATTTGGGAGTCTTCAGCTATGAAAGACAATTCAATGAAAAAAAACCAATTTCAAAATAACTACATACTATTTAATGAGCAGAATAAGTAGCCAGTCTGATATGAACAGGTAATTACCTGTGAATTGTTGGGTTTCTCCAAAAAGCCTGGTGGTGAAAATTGTTTTGGAAAACGTTAATTATGGGTATCTTTTACTCTATTAAACATCAGTAGTTTCTACAACTAAGTATTAGTCCCAAGCATTATTTCACCAAGATTACAATACCTAACATTCAATTTCCCTCATCATGCAGCATTTGTATTAGTTTACAAGAAAAGAACAATTTATACTTGCCATCATGCACCTTGGATTTAAAAAGCAGTTATCATAGAACTAGGACAATTTATGTGAAGCAATAAAGGTCATGCTTGTTAACAGAACAAGATCAAAATATTTAGTCCTTTTGATGAACTTAATCCTGATTTTTAAAAGGATTATTTCAAAAGCCAAAGTTGGTCTGCTGTAATGAAGGATCATAAACCACATTATGACTGTGACTATTCTACAAATGCTTAATGTTGAGGAACATTTTGCTTTCTATTGATGGGACTGAGAAAGCATGAGTACAGACAAAGGAACTCATATACGTGTAACAAGGTAAAACCGAGTCCTCATTAGATTGTTGTGCTCTAGCTTGCAAGGGAATAATAGAAACAAATGTTGTTTGGTTTTAATCCACATTTATAGCATAATTCCAAATATTTTTTTTAAATTTTGCCCAACATTACATCATTTCCAAACCCACAGAATTTACTGCCCCACCTGTATTTCTCTAATCCTCTGTGTTAGTCATCTTACAATTTTAATGCTCTCATGAAATAAGTAATATGAAATGTCACTAAAAATGGCTCTATGGAAAACATTTTATATTACAAAAAAAAAAAAGGCAAATAAACATTAAAAAACAAGCAGCATTTGATTTCACTGGACCTAGTGGTCTAGCAGTACGCAAAGAGCTTGGCAAGATCACCATAATCACCTTTTATCTTCTTTTCACACTGATGTTAATCTTGTCTTAGTAGAGTCATGCAAAGCAGACTTCCACAACAAATACTTAACAACTACATTTCAAGCTCCTGGGAGCTCATGTTTTGCTTAAGATGCTCAGAAGACAGCGTCTTCAGCAACAAAGCCTGAGCTTTTAGTCCTATTTTAGCCCCTAGGCAAACATAATAAAAAGTTATCAAAAGTTGAGCAAGGGGGGGACAAAATGCTTAGCCAGATCATGCTGTCTTCTGCTTCATTATCATCCAAGCAAGTTAAATGTTCAGAAAGGGTCAGTCCTAAATCACATATACTTTCATCACTTGAATCAAAAAAAACTAGAAACACATCTGAAGAACACATACAATGCAAAGAACTTCCTTTGCAAACTGGCCAGCAAGCACTGTGATAAAGTGTTAATTAACAAATATAAGCATTTCACTGGTGTAGCTCACACCCATATCATGACAGCACTTCTACGACAGACACTCATACAAGTTCACTTCAGCCTACAAATGCTTACAGACAAACATTAGCCCACCAGAAAGTTACCATTGTTGCCTTCTGAAAGAATCTGGGAGTATGCTTCATGTTTCATTGGGAGCAATACACTGGATGACACTTTTCTCAGACTTTGAGAATCTGCCTATGCAACCCAAAACACATGAATTAGTACAAATGTATTTTCAACTCATTTCTATGCAAAAAGCTCCTGCTTAAGTCAATTTGTATAGCATGGTATCAAGTACATTAGAAACAGAAAAACCTATTCTTTTATCCTTGGAAAGAATGCATCAAGACATAGTACATTGGAAAACCACAGCAGTTGTGTCTGTTTTTGGATCTTGGGCAAAAACGTCACAACTCGTCTAAACTATTCTGTCATGCTGACAAACTGAACAACCACAAAAGAGAATTAATGTGATTAACTCACAATGCAGGCTATGAGCCAACAGCTGCAGGTCTGCAGTGATCCAGTATTTGCCCTGAACTTGTAGCTGACATTCAAGTTTGCGCTGATGTTCCCTAAGCATGTATCCTGAAGTAGTGAGTGAACACAGTGCTACTCCCAGTTGCAAAAGTCATTTGGCCTGGTCAAAGACTAGCAAGGCAAAGCTTACAGCCACCTTAAAAAACCCAATATTTTAGTCTTCTCTTTCTAAAAAAGGAGTGGGAAGAGTTCATTTTTCCTCACAAGAAGCCAGAGTGGGGTAGCTACAGACCCTGCTCGTTACCACAGACTGAAAGAACTAAAAAGGCAAACACAGCCACCATATGGGTGCCTCTGTTGAACATAACTTTCAAAAAGGACTAGAATATACCTACAAAAGGTAGAGAGGCTCTATTCAGAGGCAGCTGTCTAGGTTGTAGACCCCAAAGGCAACTGTTGAGCAGGTCAGAAGACTAGAGCTGTATAGTGAAAAAGCAACAACTCTGCCAGCCTCTCTGAAAAGGTCAGAGTATTTTAAGCTGCAACAAACTTCACTATTTCAATACTATACTAGAAACCAAACTTGGAAGCCAGTTGCTATGAGACCCAAGCCATTTGCTTGATCTAACTTCATCCCAATATTAACTGAACAGCTGGCCTAGAACAAAGTATTTAAAGGGTTCCCAGTTCCAAATATATGGAAAAAGCAGGAAAAGAGGAAATAAGCCTTATCAATAGTAGGGCCTAAGCCAAAAGCAAGCTCTTAAGTGCTTCTAGATCTTAGTCCTACCCCGTGCAGTGGGAACACCCGTGTCCTTCACACAAAGTACCTCAGAGTCCCAGGGAGATTCAGCATCTTCCTCTTGCTCTGCTCCCACTGCTGGCAGGGCACCTACAAATAAAGAAGTGAGATGCTCAAGTGCTTATATTTCACTCTGCTTTTCCCAATCAGTCAAGCCCTGCATCCAAAAGATGCAGGTTCTGTTGCCAAGGATAAACAAAGAAGTGAGTTTTGTTCAAGGGCGAGAAGATGGTTAGGGGTAAAAATTAGAGAAAACTGAGAAGTTACATTCACATTTTCACAAAAGTTATAATGGTACAAAAATTATAGGGTAAAAAGCACCTGATACTCTCCCTGGATGGAATGCAGTTGGCATGCTTCCCAGTGATTCCCCACACAACAGTAAGCATCTAAGAAGGGTGGAACAGAGGGTGGAGTGGAGAGGAGACACCATGGCCTGGCTCTGTGGAAATCACTGCAGGGAGGGGAACTCACTGACACTTCAGCTGATAACCTGCATAGCACCTGTCAGCCAAGCGAGAAGGGAGATGTCCTGCTCCTGAGCCAACAACTGTGGCAAAATCTCTCTCCTCAAATGAACTTGGTTCACTGAAGCCTAACTGTAATATTAATACACACCTCCATCCCAAAGTTACCTGTCTCCAAGGTAGGTACGAGCACCCCCCTCAATGTGCACATGCTCTCTACTTTTTTTACTGCATCTTGAAAAGCAAAGTAAGAGAATTTTACACCAATCAGTAACAAAGGTATTCATGACTAAAGTCACTCAAGCTCTACCTAAAGAAATAGTATGAAGTAAGTTGAGAATGGAGGAAAAGTGAGAGAAGACCCCATTGTAAGCACTGGGATCAGTCGATGGGCTGAACCTGTAGGCACGCCTATTGGGTAAGAACTGTACTCTGTGTGTACTTTTATTGGGGTGAAGGCTTGCTTTAAATAGTTTTTGCAGGCAGATATTATCACCAGAAAACTTCGACCCCAACCTGTCACAATTTTTTATGAATAAAGAGTGTTATTCTGTAAACTGTTAGAATGAGTCCTTCACAGGCACTGGCAGTTGCCAGCAGTAGGTAAGACACTCAAAGTAGAAAGACGTGCTGAGGGGTCTCCCTTATGCTGCTGGCTGAGTCCTCTGAAAAGGGCACTTGAATTGCCATCCTCCGATCCAGCAGGACTGTTCGGTGATGGGTCCCCATAACAGGGCACTGACAAGACTGGTCAGGCACAAGTGCCTCAGCTTTCCTGGGGCACTGACAGGCAAATAAATCACTGAGAGTCAGGGAAATCTCCCCGTTTCATGAGATAGAGGGTTTCTTCACACCCAGACACATCATATTATGTCCCTTACACTGCCAGCTCCTTTTCCTTCCTTTCCAGCAGAAGGTGGCTATGCACAACAGCTGACACAGCCACAGGCAATATTCAAAACGTCTGGGTAACATTCAGAAGACACTCCAGTATGCTGCAGTCCTGTTGCACACAGAACTTAGGTCCTCTCCCTTCATCCTACAGCTCCAGAATTTGGCATTTACTATCACTTTCCACTGTACAGGGGGGCACCATAGAAACATTATCCACACCATCCTCACATTAACATCACTAAAGCCACCAAGAAACAATGCTTCTTTTGAAGAACTACCAGGAAACATCTTCCTTGACGGAGTTGTTACACTGCACCTTCACAGAAGCTGAACACCTATGCATTGCCTTTTAAAAATAGAGTACAGGCTTACAGCTCAAACACTTACCCAAACACACAGGAGCCGTTTCTACCTCAGGGAGTTAAGATTCAAACCTCTTCTCTACCAGATGATTTTAAGGTTCAGTCTCAGTGAGCTCCCGGCCAGATTACACTATTTTATTTCTCTATTTGAAGCTACATGATTAGGTAAAACTGATGCAGGATTCAGTTGTGTAGACACGTACACTTAAAAAAGGGGCAAGGAGCTGGAGACCAGTGAGGGCATCCACCTCAGGAGAGGCAACTGCTGGTGCCAGCTTGGACTCTGACTACTTACACCATGCCAAATGCATGCTTACAGTAAAATGCATACAGGCAGACGAATGTGTACAGACACAACACTTGAACACAACAGGTTTTGCCAGACAGGCTGCTTGTGTAGCATTTGATCACCAGCTACACATGCTCTGGTAACATCTACCACACCAAGTTACTCTGTGGAGATGGACAATGGAAACAATGCCTTCGCTTCTTGCTCTCAGCTCTCAGGTAAGTAAGTACCAAAGTGCTCAACTCTGACTAGGCTGGTGGTGTTTTCAAGCACACACAAGTGTGGTGCTGGAGAAACCTTCTACTTTTTAAAACTGGACAATGTGAGGCACTGGAACAGAACAGCGTTCTCTCAGCTTGACTCAAATCGTTCACAGGTTTCAGCCAAGAACAATCACAGCTTTTCAATCTCACAGTACAGGCCAGAAAAGGGGAATAATGCTGTCACACACAAGACACTCTGGTCCTCCTTCTCTTTTATGCCTATGCATTTTGTTCAGATCACTTCAGGAAGAACATAGAAACAAATCAAGGATGGCACTTGTTTCATACAGCATTGCTTGGAATACAGTGCCAAAATTTCAGTTCTTTGAGAATGAATGAAAAGGAACAACAGCTGCTCTCCTTCTCTTCCAGTGCCCACTGGGATTCACAGGCAAGGGAAAATTTTGACTCAAAGATCAATCACCATTTTGGTTAATTCTCTGTGCATTCATATTTGTAGAGGAAGAATTGGGAACAGTAGGTACTAACTCATTTCTCTCACCAGAGTTGTCTTTGGAAGCATTGTGGACTTCATCACTATCATTACAAACAGAATTTTTCACATTGTCAACAACTGTAGTTTGTAGCTTTTTGCCAGTGTCTTCCTTCTGCTTCTCAACTTCTTCTTCCTGTTCAGGTGATTCTTCCTAAAAGAGATCAACTAAAGCAGCTGAAAAGAACAGAAACAAGCATCGTCTTTGCTGTTCCCCCATCAGCAAGTCCTCATGTCAGTCTGCCTTTAGCTTCAATAAGTCACATCATTCTGAAAGATATGCCTTTTTTACCCCTACTTTGCTCTAGGGAAAATCACTAGCTTCCTGCTCTCAATCTTATACAAATTTCTTTTTGTTTCCTCACTTTCAGCCATCACATCACGGATTCTCCTAAATGGCAGTAAATCTTCATGGATAAAAACCTTACATAGAACTGAGAAAATTCTAACTGATTCCAGAAAGAGTCTACTACCTACTCTTTTTCCTGCAAAACCATATTGTTACAGTAAAGAAACCATTTTGGCTAGGAGTAAGCCATTACCTAACATTAAAAATGGGTGAACAAAAGATGGATAAATGTGAAGAATATATGTTAACAGAAATCCAGTTTACCATTTATTTCTTACTTATATTACCCTTAGGAAATACCCCTGTGATTGAATCATCCCTATATACTTACTCTGGTGCTCCAATGAAATGCTGTTCTCAAATGTACTTCATGCCTATTTAAGTGCAAGTTTTCACTTTCTTGTTTCAGTGGTTCACAGACTTTATCATCTACTCCTTCATACTGCTCTTCTTCAGTATCTTCATCATCCACATGTTCAAGAATGACAGAGATTGGTCTTTCACTTTCAAGTCCTGGATTTTTTGCTGCTGACCAAGAACTATTACCACTTTCAAAGCCATCACTGAAGCTTGACTTTTTCTCCTTAAGACTACAGCTATCTGAGGAAGGTTGAGGTATCTCTTTTTTCCAGTCAGTCATTTCAGAGTCTGCAAAACAAGCATCATCATTTCTGTGAAACTTCTCCTGAATCACGCTTTTCCTGTTCCAGCTTTCTTGTGTATCTTGCAGATTATTTAGATTTTGAAAGACAGCTTGTTTTGGTACTGACTTGCAAGATACTTCATTATTCATGATCTTTGGAGATACTGACATTTTATTTTCTTGCAACTTTTCAAAACACCCAGCTATGAAAGACACAGGAGGTTCAAGAGATTCCTCCACCTTTTCATGATGTTCTTTAGTTATTTCATCATCAATGCAGACAGCTCCAGTTCCACACTGAGCTTCCTCTTCATACCTAGCTTTACTAAAATACTCTAATTTCTGATTAATTTCCCCTTTAGGTAATGTTTTTTCCCCCTGCTCCTCTTCCAGTATTTCATTAGACTGAGCTTCTTCATCTTCCAGCTCTTCCTCCTCCTTTTCATCTTCAGTAAAATCTTCATCCTCCTCCTCCTCTTCCTCTTCCTCTTCATAATCTTCATCACCATCTTCACTGCCATTTTCATCATCATCTTCCTCTTCCTCCTCCTCCAATTCTTCTTCCTCCAGGTTGCTCAGAGCTGAGTCATCTTGATTAACCAATTCTTCACTGTCTCCTTTGTTCAGGTTTGCATCTGATGGGATTTGTTGTTTGAGACTTTTCTTTGGTAACTTAGGACTTTCAATTCTAGAGCCATCACCATCATCTTAAAGCACAGGAAAATGGAAAATGCATGAGAACAGGAGTTAAGTAAACACCAATAGGCATGTTATCATATTAATGCACAGGAAAGGAGCCATCTGGAAATGCTTGGAAACAGAGACAGTTAAGGTTGGGTGGGATGGAGGATGGACTTTATGAGGGGAAAAGGCTTAAGAGGGGATTAATATCTTAATTTTAATGACTTATTTTATTCTGAATTATTAAATGCTCTGTTTTCAGAATACTACTTTTCTCACTTACTATAGGGAAAAAAAACCCAAACAACCCAAACTCAAAAAACCTGCATAGCACATCTACTTATATATATTGGTGTATCATGCAACCTTTTCCAAATAACTTACTGTTTTTCCTAAACTGCTGTGAAGCATTCATTAGCAGTGTCAAGTTTGGCTTCTGCAGCTTCTGGAAATACAGATTTATTTAAGAATTTTTTAAAATTATAACAGTAACAACAAATTCTTTGTTCACATCAAATCTTGAACAGTAAATATAATCAGACTGTCCTTAAGACAGTGCTGGCTTTATCCTATATTTCTAGCTACAAAACCACCATATGCAATTCAGGGAGTATTTCAAACCGTGCAAACTGGCACCCTTCTGCAAACTGTTTCTAAAACTATGTTTGCATGCATAACAGTTCTAAAAATCTGTTTCTAATATTTATAATAATGAAAATTCAGCTATATTTAAAACAGCAGTTCCAGGATGCTTAATTACAAATGTGCATAACTCAAGTAACTGTTAAGATCCCTAGACTTAATGTATAAATTAGTCCCTGCAAGTACAGTTAGCAAAATAGCCTTAAATTTCAAAATTATGCCAGAAAAATGCGTAATTTCTATTTAAATCAGTGCAAGAAAATGAAATCACGTTAAAACCAAACATGTTTGCATCTTCAGCATTACAGAGTTGGTTTAACTACCACAATCAGGTTCCTCATCACTGCAACAGAACAGATGCTCCAAACACCACTCAGAAGCTGATAATTCTTCAGATCGTTTGTAACTGCCAAAAAGAATACTATCTGAGCATTCAGAAACAGAAGTAAAACATGCAGTGTGAGATCACATGCAAGCACAGAACGTCATCTTATGGAAGAAAAAAATGATCATTTGAGTAACTCATTCATTGAGCACTCCTGAGGAACCTGCTGAGGAGGAAAGGAGAACTAGGTGATGAAGGATTTATGTAGATCTTGATAAATAAATGTAATTTTTCTTTATCAGTTAGAAATCTATACTCAAATTTACAGGAAACAATAACAATGTTTGGAGAAGAACAGAATAGGTTACAATGGTAACAGAAAAACATTTAGGGTCTGCAAATCTGACTCAAATGATCAAGAACAAATAAAACTATGTAGTTGTTTATCTTGTCACCTACTGCTCTTTTGCTCCAAATTACAAATATACTGCATGTTTTACCCCAGCTACAGGTCTTCTAGGAAAAACTCACAGCAGAAGAAAGGCTGGCAGGCCAGAGATTGCTTCTAAAGAGAAAACAATATTGGCTGGAATAGCAGTGTCTTAATCCCAAAGAAAACTTGCCTTCAAGTCCCTTATTTTTTCAGGACATTTTTCCTGTAAATGCACCATACCTTGGGGGTAAAATCAAGTTCTTCTTCCTCAGAGGTATGCCAACTGTCATCACTCCCCTCTTTCTCAGAGCTTCTTGAAAAGCAAAGCAAAATGAGTACTGTGTCTCTCAAACCATTCCTCAGGTAAGTGTTAGGTACTTTTAAAGTCTCACCTTATTGAGTCTCCTTGGGAAAAGTCATCTGTTGCTGTTCAAACATTAATTGACATTAGTTGAAATTAGATTGAGCATATTAAAAATTAACCAGTGCATATAAACATTTAACATGTACAACTGTGCAGGTCATAATAGAGTGATGCTTCAGGTAGTCAACTCAACAGAAGGTGGCATGAATTAATGCATTTTCAAAACAAAACTATTTTTTTAATCCACACTGAAATAAAAAGAAAGAAAAGAAAAAAGACCAGAGATATATCCCCTTCGGACTCTTATACCTAGCAGTTTAAGTAACATGTTTAAACTTAAAAAAAAAAAAAAAAGAGACAAAGCATAGCAGAAATATGCTATGTTAGTAAACACTGAACAAAATGGTGGTGGTTTAGCAAAACATTAAGTAAAAGAACCTCCAAAGTACTCATATTACACATGAGTATGCTTCATATGTGGTAATTTTACTATTTTAAGGTAACTTTGTGCTTAACATTATGGTATATACTACACTATCTGTTGCTCTACCCAGTTACAGATTATTCTGAAAAGGAAAAAAAAAATCAAAACGCATAATCAGGATCTAAAGCTTATTCTCAGGTAGAAAAATCACCAGCTGTTCTCTACACTGCACCAAAAAGGGTGTTTGGCAGACAAAAGGGGCAAAACCAGGGCATTCTATACCACACTCCAAGCATTCATCAGTGTTACAAAGGCAACTTGCACATAGGATCACAGGATGAATCAGGTCAGCAAGGAAGTCTCTTAGCCAACCACCTTCTCAAAGTGGACTCAGCTACGAGGTCTGGTAAGGTTGTTTAGGGCTTTATCCAGTCTGGTCTTGAACTCCTCCACAGAGGGAGCCTGTACATCTCTGTTTTACCATCTTTACTCTTTCCACATCCAATCAGAAACTCTCTCATTTCTATTTATGCCTCTTGTACCTCTGCCTCCTGTCATGTACCACTGGGAACCACCTGGCTTTGTCTTCTTCTCGTATGTACTAGAAGTTGCCGCTGGGTCCCCTTCAAGTCACCTCTTCCCTAGGCTGAAAACAACTAGTTTCCTCCACCAGTCCTCATAGGGCAAGTAGTCCTGCCCCTGATGAACCTGATGGCCTGCCACTGAACTTGCTCACTGTTCAAAAACCAATCTCTCCTGCACTGGAGAGTCAAATTATACCTGGGGTGCTGGACACAATCCAGCAAGTGCCAAGTCGGGAGTGGATAATCACTTTTGTCAATCTCTTGGCTATGCTGCTCTTAATACAATCCAGGATACCGTTGCCAGGGCACCCTGCTGGGTCATTCTCAGCTCACTCTCTGCCAAGACCTTCTGGACTTTCTCAGCAAAGCAGCTCTCCAGTCAGGCAGTCCCAGCATGTCTTGTAGCAAGTGGGTTTTTTTTTCACGTGCAGGCTTTGCAATTGGCCTTGCTGAATTTTGTAAAGACAGACCTGACAGTTCATTTACACAGCTTGTCAGGGTAAATGCCTCTAAATGGCAGCACTGCCCTGAAGTGTCTCTACTGATCCTCCCAACTCAGGGCTGTTTGCAAACTTACTGACAAACTTACACTCTAGCATATCACTGATGTACTAAAGAAACCTCAGCTCTAGGAATCCAGCTTAAAGAGCGCTAAAATCCCTCAACTATCAACAGCTAAGATGAAATAAAAGGGCTCTTCACTTCCCAAAACAGAAGTGAAAAACAAACACAAACTCCACTTAGTATCTATTCCCTCAAGTTCTTGATAACTAATTCTTGTTAACTATCATAACAAAATGAGGTTGCTCATAAACCAGAGCCTGGTGACCTTCCAAAGAGTTGCATGATGACAACCGAACTAAGGTCTTGCGCAGAATCATGCAAGGGAAAAGAAAACATAGGCATATCATGCCTGAAGACATCCCCTCTACTATCAGTAAACCACAAATGAGCATGCAAATTTTGTCTGTTCTAAAGACAGGGCTGGTGGAAATTTTGATGAGTGCATTTCCTGACACGCACTGGGCTTGTGGACAATGAAATAGAGTGCATGCCATGTAGATAAAACCTAGAAGCTGAAACCTCTAGTGCAAGGACAAGTTAACAGTTAAAATACCAACACAGTGTCTGATTTTTATTGTTTCCTCTTGCAATATTTAAAAAATGTTAATTATTTGTACATACCACAAATTTCTGTTATCTCAATCAGTACCAGCAGTCTAATGTACCTGCTAACATCTCAAGCTGAATAAAAATAGCTCTCTTAGAAGTGGCCAGATAGTGTGGTGCAGTCAGTTATCACTTGACAGGTGACTTCAGTTCTATTTTCAATTAGTACAGTTATAATTTACCAAAACAGCTGAGTCAGTTTTCTGAACTTTTGCTT
Source organism: Campylorhamphus procurvoides (assembly GCA_013396655.1). Taxonomy (NCBI): domain Eukaryota; kingdom Metazoa; phylum Chordata; class Aves; order Passeriformes; family Dendrocolaptidae; genus Campylorhamphus; species Campylorhamphus procurvoides. The sequence continues at coordinate 34,199 of WBMV01003911.1, forward strand.
TGAATGAATAGTAAATTGAAGCAATGATCAAGACCAGGTCACACTGTCCTTTAGAAGGCAATAGAGGAAAAGTTCCTGAGCTAGCTTTCAGACAAATTCTGACTACTGCAGAAATGGGATCTAGAAAAGCAGTCTTGCTTGTTTCTACTTTATTTGAAGTCCATTTCTATTTCAGACTAACAGAAGCACATATTTAAAAATAAAACTATTTATTGCCACTAATGACACCAAGCGAACATTAAATTCAGTAATAAAGGACCACTGCAAAACATGCAAACAAATAATATAATAAGCAAATATATATAAGCAAATATAATATATAAAAACAATACCATCAAAATAGGGACCTCTAGAATAATAAACATCATAGATGTGTTAGTATTTTGATATTGCACAACATGTTTCATATTTGAAATGCTACTGTTTAAAATACCTTTCCTTGATTTTCCTGTTCTTGATGTCTGGTTAGGAGATTGTTGCATTCCTATATCCATTTAGGAAAAGGCATGGAAAGGACAGACGAAACAATGACATAAGAATAAACTGGAATTCCCAGAAACTTGGAAAACATCAAAGCAGCTACAGCAGTGGGAGAATGAGACTACCAGCCAACTTTATATTATAAGTGCTGGGAACAGAATCAATCGCTATCGACAGAACTCTATTCTCCAGGTACATCCATCTAAGACAGCCAGATTTCAATGTTTTGAAATACTGAAACAAATTACGAGAAATTTACTCTTCTGACAACTTATATTTCCCTCAGCTTGACTACTTTTTGTCTAGCACAGGCTGCAAATACAATTCCTTCATGGTTCTAGAGTGCTTTACACGTAGAGATAACAAAAGTCCTTACTCTAAGCATCCCAAAAATCTGTATGTGCCAACAACTAAACTTTGGAGATAGACTATCCAGAAATTTGAGGGAAATCTTGGCTCCTAGTACTCACACCAGCATGCAGCTCTGAACCATTATGTTATTTACACTCACTCAAGTTACAGTTTTATCATGTTTGCTATCCCTTGCTAAAAAAGGAACCCAGTAACTTGTTCCCTTAAACCAGATCACCTGAAAAGTTGTGTCAGTTGGTACCTGATGCAAACATAGACCCCTCCTACCTCTGTCTGAAAGTAAGAGTCCTGCTTATAAATGTTCCCTATATGCTACTAATCTCTGAGACAGTGTAACAGTGTGCACTATTACCTGTACCAAGACCTTTCAAAAAGAAAATTTCCTGCAATCTATCAAGAAACTTTACAAATCTCCAGCTAGACTAAAGCAACTGTTCCTAAGTCAAAGGAACAAAGTTTAACTCTAAATTAAATCCTGTATCTGGGAAAAGTCAGCAAGGAAAAATAGCCCACAGTTTGCTCATATTTCTTGACATATTTAAAAAAGGAGTAATAAACTGTATCTAAAAGAGTAATGAACAGTGTTTCAATACTGTCTTCTGCCCATTTCCCACAGAGTTCCAATACAGCATCCTTAAAAACTCAGAAAGAATAAAACCTCCCACTTGTAGGGACTGAAATGTAAAGTACAAGACAAACTATCTCATTTATACTAAGGTATTAATTTTCTAACATTTCTCTTGGGCTCTGTGAGGTCATAAACATAGACTGGATTTTTAAAACTTACTAAAGGAGTGAATGTTTTTTTGATTACAAGGCAATTTAATTGTTTTTTTGGATCACAAGGTAACACTTAAAAATTTATTTCATAAAATTATTGAAACTGGAAGAAAAGCTTTATTTTTATTGTAAATCAAACTATATCTAAGACAGTACCGCATACACCGACACAGCAATGCTATTGCTAACGAAGTTATTTCTTACAATAGAATTTTTCCTAAATATGTCTCTACAGCACCTACACAGAAACAATTGTGATTGATGCTGAGAAACAGGATGACTGCTAAAAGGACCTTAGTGCAAATGGAACTGTTAATATTAAAACAAAGACACATAAACTCCATGAAAATCAACAAGACATGTATCTTTCTGCTAATTGCTCTGTTGTTTCCTAACTACAGAAAGAGGAACAACTATTCAGGAAGAACCTACTGCTCTTGTAATCAGATTTCAACAATCTGAATGGCCATCTGTAGGTAAACAGTACACACTGAAAAACAAAACCAATTTTGCCTATTTCCTTTCCTGTTGCCTTTCTCCCCCTCTCTCAAGGAAAACCTATATAGATGGGCAATCTTACACAGAGACAGAAGGCAACAACCCTAAGAAGTGAACACGTAGCACACAAACCAAATGCTTTTGCAGCCTGAAGAAACACCTTCAACTAGCAACAAATAAGCACTTCACAAAACTTGTGCTGCTCCATCTGATGCCTCCACTAAAATCAATGGTGAACACTCTAAGTGTGAACAATACAAGCCCCCTACAGAAAAGACCATAGTGATTCTCCTCATGAGCTACTCCATGGTTAAGGATCCTACCTCCTCTGTCCACAGCAGGTGCACCCAATGTAAAGCCAGCAGTTCCTGCCCTATGTGGAGTGCCAAGTACCATGCCACCCTGTGCACCACCTGCAGAAACTTCTCCAGTGTTTTCCCAGTCTGCGTATTCTGCCAGCTGTTTACTAAGACTGCATAGAGAAAGAGAGGAAATATATTTGGCAAAAAATAACCACATATTTGCATTTAATAGTTAACAGACAGTTATTATCCACCCTACACATATTCATAGAGATTCATATACTTGTAATCACTTACTACATGACTGTAACATACTTCAATATTCACTACAGTCATGTTCACTCTATAGATGCATATTCAGACCTGCAAAGTTATTAACTCCTGCTTGGTACCTTTACTTTAGCCTAGCTTTTAAGCACACTTAACCACCCTAAAGAAGAAACAACCACAGGCACAAAGCTATGCAAAAGGGGAGGAAGACTACCCCAGATTTTAACAAACGGGTTATCAGCTAGATCTCTGAAACAAAAGCTCGGTAGTTCTTGTTCGTCATAGTGGAAGCCAATAAGGACAACAGTGCTGGTCTCTGGAGAGGGTGTACATGCATTTCAGTCTGCCAAGTCCCACCTCTGGATAGCTGTAGCATACAGACACTTTTTAGTTTTATATTGAGCAGATGTGGGCTTAGCAAAAAACATGAAATCTAACAGAGAACGCTGTGTAGAAATTTTTCCCAGCTTCCAAATTAACACTAGATAGTGGAATGATACATACAGAAGACAAAGAGGGCCTCAAACTGGGCCAGGGGAGGTTTAGATTGGGTATTAGGGAAAATTCAATGAAAGCGTTGTCAGACATTGAACAGACTGCCCGGGGAAGCTGTTGAGTCACCAGTCCTGCACATATTTAAAAGATATTGTAGATGTGGTGCTTACCAACACAGTTTAATGGTGGGCTTGGCAGTGTTTGGCTGATGGCTTCATTTGATTATCATCTTAGAGGCCTTTTCCAACCTAAACAATTCTATGAAGACATCACTGAGCACAGCTTCAATACAGGTCTCAACACACCATTGAAATTTGATGCTGTTATTAAAAATTATCAAAAGCCATACTGATAATTGACAACTCACTCTAACAATGAAGTTTAAAACTTACTTAGAATATCCATGAATAACAGCATAATCCTCAGCTGTCCATCCATTAGTGTCTTTATGGGAAACATCAGCACCATACCGAAGAAGAACTTTTATCAAATTAAGCTCTCCCCCAGAAGCTGCAGTCATAAGTGGGGTTCTGGAACATCCAAAATACAAAACAGATCTGTTTACACAGAAACTGTAATTATTCTCCTCATTACTTTAAAATGAACAAAAGATAAAACATTTTTCATGAAGTATTATAAGAAACAATAAAATGGGAGAGGGATTCAAAATAAATGTTCAAGCTTCAAATAAAGCTTCCACATAGGCAACAATTACATACAAACTCTGCTACTAAGCAGGAGATGGCTTTTCAAATTGAGGCAATGCTGCTTAGGTAAGGGTACGTTTCCTGCCAGAAAGGGTTTTTTTCAGGGCTCATTCCTATGCCTCTCATCAATTCAACCTAAAGAATACTAAAGAGACCCATGTAGAGTTTTGACAAATCCCTCACCTTTCACACCGATCTCGAGCATGCACGTCAGCTCCTTTTTTAAGAAGAAACTCCACTATCTCTTCATGATGTTCGGAGATAGCAAGAATAAGTGGGGTACATCCCTCCTAAAGGGGCAGATAGAGTTAAAAATCAAAGAAAGAAAAATCGTCAAGAAAAATACAAATGCAACTTCTTAAAAGAACTTCATCAACAAATATAAAAATTTACCTTATTTTGCACATCAATATTGGCATTATGATCAAGCAACAGCCCTGCTACAGTGGTATTAGAACATAGGACAGCCAGGTGAAGGGCACTGTTGCCATCACTGTCTGCCAGGTTTGGGTCAGCACCATGCTCTAGCAGAATAGCCACACATTTTTCTTGCTGGCACTGTACTGCCTGGGAACAACACAAAAAAGGAAAAAATTCCAACATTTACATTTCACTCTGTTAAAACGCCCCCAGCTTCCCCATACTGGGAAATAAGAGCACCTTCAAAGATCAGTTAACATATGCCCATTCCACACAAATCACAATATACATTTTTCTACAAATGTCTAAGTAAAGAATCTTGCAAAATACATAATTTAGGGCATAATCAATAAGCATCACTTATAAGAGCACACTATAGTCCATATACCTTCATCAGTGGCGATCTGTTGTCATTGTCAAAGACATTCAGCTTGCACTGGTTTTCTACTAGATATGTAACTACATCCACATGGCCGTTTGCACAAGCAAGGTGCAGAGGTGTCCTAAAAGTTAAATAAATCAAATTAGCACAGACAGGCATAATTTCAGGCTTCAATAAATGGATATAACCACAAGTTTCACTTTGCACTAGTTTTGAACCACAGTGCTGTTAAATAGGTCCTCTGTATTTAGGGAAGCTCAACTAACCTTTCAAATGTTTTAGTACCTTGCTGAGAGACCAAGGCACAACAGCTCCCTGGTTGAGTGGGAACAGAGAGAGGGAAGTACACGAATAAAGTAGCAGGTCTCTCAGTCAGTCCAGCAGAAAGGAGATGGGTCTGCCTGGAGCTGGGCCTTCTGAGTTCCACAGAAGACCCACTTCAGGGAACAAGCTGGGAGAACATCACTGTGTTCACAGTTGCCTGTCTCCACAAGAGAGCTTTAGTAACACCAAAGCTGTTCTGCCACCCACCCTGAGGATTCTGCTCAGACTCAGCTCCTCCTGCAGCTGCAATCATACACTGATCATCCATGAGGTAGAAGAGACCTGCTGATGTCTGAGCAGCCACAAAACAACCCAACCAGGAGGCCATAGGGGAACAGCAGGTTGACAGCACACACTTTCAAAAGCACCTGAGCCAACAAGCCAGCAGCTACAAGACATGCAATGCTAAGCTCTAGAGTTCACTTTGACAGGCAGCTGACAGGGTAAATCTCTCAGGGATTAGCTTTGACCCAGGATTCGTCACTAGCTGGTGAATCATGCCTGCAGCGCTTCCAACTCTGACCTGAGTTCTGTCAATCTTTTTCAGCAGGGCTGAAGGCTTTGCTAGATCACTTCTGAAAAGTCTGCCTGGTCCTAACTGATGCTGTTCCAAATGCATTTTTGGTGGTCCTATGGGCTACAAGACCCACTTTATGGAAGGAGCCTCCTGTAGGTGTGAGACTTGCCACATCCCGTGTGCAGGATTTTGGTTTTGGAGTTCCCAAGGAGCAGAACTGAGATACTCATATGAACAATCCACATTTCAGCATTTCACCCATTGCCTCATAGGCTTCCTATTCTTCACTTCTCTTTCCAGTCATGTCTTTCCATCCTGGAGGATATGATGAAGCTCTGAAACACAACTGCAGCACTAAGAGGGAGGGAGGCAGGCCTGCAACCCTCATGGCTGGTACAGTGTATAGGGGCTGCAGTAAGCAGGCAAACTCTGTCCACTGAATCCTTCTCAGGTAAGTTTTCAGCAGCTTTTCAGCACTGAGCATTGTCATACCAAAATCACTGTAGTGCTCTACAGTACATCCACTGCCCAGTCTCTTGTGAAATTTGCTTTGGGTTTTCTTTTTTACATTCTGTTACTTTATTTTCCCAGTTAGAACACTGATAATAGCTTGACACAGAAGAAAACTTTTCTACAGCAAACAAAGCTGTCTAGACAATGAGCTTATATATAAAAACTAGCCAAATTTCATACCAGGACCTGCTAAGAGCTGATGACTATGTCCATAAATACCATTGGGCACCTTGACTCAGGCAACCGGAGTCACAAAATGCACTCAATTTGCCTTAAACTGCAAGCCCCATCTCCAACTGCATAAACAAAGACTAACTGCCAACACTCAGGCACACAATCCGCGTTACCGAGTGGATGCTTACAGCGCTCCTCGTTGCTCCTACAAACCTAGGTGTTTTTAGGGCAGTAAGTGAGCTGGCCACCCAAAGCCCAGCCCTAGGACAGCGATCCCGGCTTACCGCTCCGCCTTGTCCCGCCCGTCGATGCCGTGCTTCCTCAGGCCCTGCCGCACCTGGGACAGGTCGCCGCTGGCGGCCCCGCGGTGCAGCTTGCTCAGGTCCTTCTCCCGCAGCTCGTAGGCACCGGCGGGGCTGGGCACGGAGGCGCCGCCGGACGGCGGCTGCCCCTTCCTCTTCCTGCCGAACCCGAAGATCCTCTTCATCCCGCGGCAGGGGGGCGGACAAGGCCCCGTCTAGAGGGAGCGACGGCGGGAAGCACCGAGCGGGCTGTGGCGGGCCCCGAGCGGGGACAGGGACCGGGATAGGGCTGGGGATGGCGACCGCGACCGGCGCGAGCCCCGCGCAGGCGCGGTGTGGGGGCGGTGCNGTGAAGAAGTGGCAAAGCAACAAACAGCGAGCCTTAGTGCAGGAGGAAGCGGGATGGAGGGGCCCTTCGGACACCGTGTGGTTGCGTGCCTTGCTCGCTGTGAGCCCGGTTGCTGCAGCTGGGCTCGCAAGCCGAGGAGGGGAAGGCGGNGCGGTAGGGCTGTGTGTGTGGCTGTGAGAGGGCTCTGCGGGGCAGGAGGGCTGTCAGAGCGCGGTCAGTGCAGCCGGCAGCGCTGACAGCCTCGGGAGCGGCACAGAGCATCGTGCGTGGGCACACTGGGGAGCTTCCTTAACACCCGCCACAGACAGACGCTTCCAGGAAACGTGGCTGAGTGGGCACTGACACAGGAGAGCACAAACCACCCTCACTGACTGTATGAAAACGTGGTAGAGAAAGCAAAATATTTTGTATAGGTAAGTTGGAATCATTCTCAATATGGTACTGCTACAGTGGTGCCCCTAAGTAGTTCAGATGCCATATGATTTGGGGTGATGCCATGGTGCCGTATAACCGAGGGTATTTGGCTAATAGAACACTTTGCCAGAATACTCTCTACTATCTTTAGGAACTGCTGCTTTCATATGAATTTCTGAAAAACAGAGAGATGGCAAACAAAACCTAATTCAAACAGAGGAACATGTTTCGCTATGATTAGCAGTGAAAATACGTACTGCAATGGGACAGGAATGATACAGGTATCAAAACCTTCATTTTCCTTTCAAGGAGTCATCACAGCTTTATCAAATGCGTTGACTTCTGTTACTGTTCTCTTATACTAAGGAAACTGACGTATGGTCACTTTCACTGGTTAATTCTCAGTGTATTAACAGTGTTCTGTATCTTTCAGACCTGATCTGTAGAAAGAAGAGCTAGAATAATACACAATAATTTTAAATATATGGGAAAATACCCTTTTGCTGAAATCATAGCTAAGTAGATTCAGGTTGCAAAACCTAAATTCATGAACTATTGGGAAGTTACTATGAGTAACCATTTTGAGAGTATCTCTGTTGTCAGTGCGACCATTTAATGAAGAAATGGAGAGCAAAATACATTTATCTGGATATATTTGTTTTCTTCCAGGCATCTTAAAAGAAAGGCAAGTTTTTGTTTATGAGATGGCAACGTGGAGTAAACACAAGACATATCTATGCTCTTCTCAGGAGGAAGTATTTCATCTCAAGTCCTTTTTCAAGTGCAGACATGCTGCAGCACAAATAGTTTTGTTTTTGCAGGTCGCTCCGCAGCCAAGACCAGGAGAAGCTACAGTACATGTCAAATGTTTTGGAATAGTATCAACAAAATCACCTGTGATTAGAGTCAGCTTATTTGGTAGTGACTTTAATAGATGACTGGGCTAAAATTTGATTTCATGCTTTTAAGATAAGGGGGTGCTGATGGGGCCATGTAGTCATATAGGCACATCAGGAATTGTTCATTATTAGCCAAAAAAAGATGCAAAATAAATATCTAGAATCTATCACTAAACTAGTTGTCAGCTGCTTGTATTGTTCTTTGTTCATACTATTTCTTTAATCTTGTGGGCTCATGATACTGTTGAAGATACCAAAGTGTTTGGTTTTAGTTTTACTCTATTCCTATTTTTAATTTTAGAGTTCCTTTTAGGTTTTTTGTTGTCTTTTGTTTAAATGTTGGTATTTCCTATTCTGTTCCTTTGTCTGTTCAGTGGTCTCTGTGCAGCTTATCTCTAGCTTTCTCAGTATCATCTGGTAACTGCTGTTTCTTTTCTTATCTGCATGAAATGTTTCATTCATGTTCTGATAGCCTGCACAAGACCTGTGTACCACAGGAAGATTTCTAAAGAGGGCTTAACTGTGGTTTAACTGTTGCATAAGCCTTGGTATTTGGGTTAGTCTGCTGAAGGTACACACCTTTCCTTCAATGTCATTCAGTGTAGCTGGATAACTTAGCTCATGATCTTTGTACAGTTGAGGTACAGAATAGCAGCCTAAAATTCCCCTTTTCCAATATCTGTTTTCCTGCTATTAGATCACCTGGTATATTTTGTTTATGAGGAAGGAAGGGTGTTAGGAAAGACTTCTTGGGCTGATAACCATATATTGTATTTATAGAAAGGGGGGTGCAACTCAGAAGGACTGTCTGTGAGGACTGCATTTCTTAACATTGCCAACTCTGAGGTGTTAGAGAGGACTGGGTAGTTACATGCATCCTACAGACTGTGATTTCAACAGCTTTTGCTATAAGTGGAGAGCTGCAGCTCCGGGGCTCTTTCTGGTGTGCCTCCTCTGGACCTTCTACAGTTGGTGGGTACACTGAGTCAAGTGGTGGCAGTTTTATTTGTTCCTAATCCAGTCTGACACACCATGTCCCAGGCACACATGCACATTGCAGGATTAACAGCTAACTTTCTGTTCAGAATGTGGAAGGGATTTGTTTTGGCTTCCTCTAAGTGATGAACAAGAAATGCTGTTTTCTTTTCAGTGTGTTACAATGGAGCCAGATAGTCCACAATTCAATTTGTTATTGTTTGGTTACATTTTAATTGAGAAAAACACAAGATAAAACTTTTGTCTTCCTTCTTTTAATTAAACTACTTAGAAATTACAAACCATAAGAAAGCTAGAAATGTCTGCCAAAAGTAGGACTGTAATGCATTGAAATTTGGTTTCAGTTCCCAAATATCATGGTCTAACCGCAGACACTGAGATAGCACACAGCTGCTTGATCACTAGGCTTTGCACCTCCCCTGCCCCTGGTGGGATGGGGAGGAGAACTGAAAAAAAGTAATAAACTACCTCATGGGTTCAGATAAGAGCAGTTAAATAATTGAACCAAATAAAAATTAGAATTGTAATTTTAAAAAGAGAAAAAGGAAAAATAAAACACAAGAAAAATAAGTGATGCACAATACAATTACTCACCATCCACTGATCAATGCCCATCCTGTCTCTGTTTCTATGCTGTGGAATATCCCTTTGGCCAGTTTGGTTCAGCTGTCCTAGCTATGCTTCCTCCCAGCTTTTTGTGCAGCTCCTCTCTTGGCAGAGCATGACACACTGAAAAGTCCCTGACTTGTGGTAAGCACTGCTCAACAACAGCAGCCAACACACACTCAGCAACAGTGTTATTGTGCTGGTTTTGGTGGGAGTAGAATTAATTTTCATCACACTGGCTGGTGTGGGGCTGTGTTTTGGATTTGTGCTGACTACGGTGATGGTAATATAGAAGTGTTTTTGTGATTGCTGAGCAGTGCTGTTGGGTCCCAAGAGGGCAGTCCTGGACTGCCTACTCTGACATAGGTGATATTTAGGGTTGTCCTAGTTCAGCAGGAGGGACCAGTTATCACTGTGTGGGGGTGATTAAAGCTATGTATTCTACACCCTCTATTCATTCCCCAAGAACAATGGACAATTTGCAGCAGTAGCCCAGGAAGTCATTAGCACCTTCACAGCCAGCCTGAGGGGGAGCGGCTGCTAATGGGCCATCAACAGTTCAACAACACCCTATGAGTCACAGAGCTAATCACCCATTGTGTGAGTCCCCACCCTGGGGGAGGGACTGGGTGCTCCCTGAGGGTACATAAATGGGGTCCAGAAGACCTCGAAAACTGGTTGGATCCAGAGGAGCANTAATTAAAGTTCTGTTCTCTAATTTAAAGAAGAGGGATTATTTATTGGCCAACATAGATATCTTAGTTCTCCTCTGAACTAAGACAAGGGTACATACTTGGTATAAATTAAGGCAAAACAATGCCAAACAATCAATTAGGAAGTTTTACTTACGGCAGCACTAATTTTTCTTTCTAGTCTATTGATTATCCTGGAAAGTGCTGAATGCTCAGAATATAATTGCATGAAGACCGTACATACTTCTTCAACAGGAAAAAGCTATTTGAGCTAAAATGCTTTGTAGGGTCAGAGCTATAATCGGGTTTGGTGCGTCCATATAGTGGACGTAACACGTCAGTTATTCTGAGTCTACAGTGCACATACCAGCCCTGCCCAGAGGGGTTCGTGAGTGTCGGTAATTTGTGAGAAACATTCTGATGGAGAGCTATGGGAGCTGTAATCATTCCAGCAGTGGAAAACTAGACAAATAGTAGGGTAGGCAGAAAGTTAACGCTGTATATATTATTCACATTATCTGCTGAAATGTTTTGCTGTGCTTACAGTTTGTGCCAGCTGTGTTTCAGATGTTAATAAATTTGGTTTGGAACAGGCTTAGACATTGTTTTCAAATGGTATTGAGCGAGAGAATCGTGATTGTTCCTAGTAAAGTGCCCTGAAAGCTTCAGTTAGTAAATGGCTTTTCTGTGACCCTCAAAACACTCATCATTAGCTTCTTTTTTTTTCAAGTTGAAGCTAGTTTGAATTTCTTGAAAGGCTGAGACTTTCTGAAATAATTTTATGTACTTGATGTTTAAAATCAAACCAACATCAGACAAAAAGAAGCCAGTGCTAAATCAAAATACAAACGCAGACGATTTGGTCAGGTATTGCTTAGTATTTGACGAAACTGCTAGGCAGCCAAATTTCATCTGCTTACGTGTCACAGAGCTCATTGCTGCTTTTACATCATTTACATTTATTGGGAGTTTATGGTATTGTTCCTCCTTAGCAGAGCTTTCATTCTCAATTACTTGAAGAACAGGTGCAATTTACTGATTGATTAAATTTGTTGTCTTCCAAAGGCCATTTGGGTTTTGCAAGCCGTACATTCACTAATACACATACTGTGAAGGGGATTGCCTGGAGAGGTGGTAGAACATTATTTTAATATTTTAATTAATGTTTTTGCCAAGTGTGCTTTGGTGTATGTGTACAGAGTAAATTGTCAAAGTAATGCCTGGCTTCATGCTTTTAAAGAGATAAGGACTGGTTAGGTAGACTTCCATAGCTGGCTACTTCCCAGCGGGACCTGGAAATGATGGTTCTTCTCTAATTCCAGGTCGCAAACATATCCCTAAGCAATAAAATAACACTGTAAACATTGCAAACACATTGAGTGAATGGAAATAACAGAACAAAGGGAATACTAATGCACCGACTGTAACAAAAAATATTTCTGATGGTTTTGTCAAGCTCAAGAATCAAGGTCAGTCAATCTGCTAGTCAAAAAAAAAGGATGTGGTTCTTATTGTGAGTACAAAAGAAACCAGCTATGCATCAATACACCAACAGGTAAGTGCAATGTGCTTGATATCCATTTAACAGACTTCATATTCAGACTGCATTAAACATGTTTTCACATCAGAACCGGGAGATGGAAAACCATAGGTACGCTATGAAAAACAAATGATTTCCAGAGCCTTTCCACAGCATTTCTTTCAAATCGAGTAATTTTTAATTAAAACATCACAGTACTCCTCTCTTGCTTTGAAAGGCAGATCCTGGTACACATGAAGATGTTTTGAAGATCCAGCAGATCCACTTTTAATTTTGGCAGTGCCTGGGAACAAAAGACACAAGATTACTGGTGTTAGTTTTACAGCAGACGGAAAAATAAGGCAATGTCTAGACCAAAAGATGACCAAAATCCAGGACTAATCTTAAGTAAAGCAGTAGTAGCTGAGGTGTTTGAAGAAACCACTTTCCCTGGTTTATGAAACCCATAGAATGACCACAATATCTGCAGGACCCTCTGCAACATGTGT
>WBMV01003912.1:816-23346 GCA_013396655.1 Campylorhamphus procurvoides
GGTGTCCAAAGGCTCCTGGAGCTCTGGCAGCCTTGGGGCCGTGCCATGGGACAGCACCCAGGGAAACCATAAAACCCCTGGATTTGTCCGTGTCTCGTTTCACTTGCACAGCCACAATCTCAGCAGCTGAAAGGTCTGTAAAGTGTGGCAGTAAAAACTGTCCCTCAACATTTTTGGGTGGGGTGCCTTACCAATAATGTGCCGATGGAAAAAGACATTTTTGGGACTGAATTACACAGTTTTACCTCTGTGTGACAAGAAGAAAACCAAAAAATACCTGTGTTCTGTCTCAGGTAGCTCCAATCCTCAGAAGAGCCATGGTGTAAATATTAATTATCATTGATTAATTTTCAAACTGCACACCCAGTTCCACTCTCCTTCCAACCAGGAGAAAGAAACATCAGTGGGTAAAAACTGATCCATAAAGTGTAATTTTAGACTTGGGGTTTGAAAAGTTATTTATATCCCATCAAAATGTAAACAGCTGAGGGTGTGGATCACTGGCTGACATATGTCCCCTAGCCCCTAAATCAATATTTAATAAAATTTAATTTAAAAAGTTCTGTTACATTCCAGTCTCCTTTGTGGTCACGACAAAACTTACCCATGCAAAGCTTTTTGATTAATTTTTCATTATTACTATTTACTACAATATTTTACAATATTATTATAATTATATATTATTATACCTTGTACATCAGCATTCAGAAACAACTGTTTGCACTGAGCAAAATTACTATTTCTTTCATTTTTTATTTTCCTGATTCCTAAGTACTTTTTATTCAGGATATTCAGTCACTCTTTTCTTTCCCCACCAGACTCTTCCAATATTTTATTTTTAAGGTCTCAATCCCTTGTTTTGTTTTAGCCACTGTTTTTGTCACCCCCTACATGTTTCATAATGTTATTTTCTTACTTGCTGTCCAGGCTTTCAGTGGAAGGACACAGACAATTTATGTTTTACCCCAATGTGGAGAATAAAGGGCTACACAAACACTGAATGCCCCCTGCCATGCTTTAGACCAGAATTGTCTTGCAAGAGTTGCTCCTTCAGCTCTGTGAAGCCACCATGGCAAGGTCCCAGCTCAGTGAGACATTCAGACTGTGCTCACATCCACCAGCAGCCAAGGAGAAGGGAGCACCCTAAGGGACCATCCTAAGGGAGCATCCTAAGGGAACTGTGGGGTCACCACAGAGACTACGCTCTTAAAAACAGGGCCAAAACCAGGGGAAAATGAAGATAAATCATCTTTTCTGAGGGTCAGGAGGGAAAGGTGGTGTGTACAGCACAAATGGTGAGTCACAGAATGACAGAATCACCAAGGCTGGCAGGATCCAGGACCTTGAGGACCATCCAGTCCCACCATCACCACCACAATCACTCCAAGGGTCACATCCAGACACCTCTGGGACACTTCCAGACACAGTGACTCCACCACCTCCATGGGACACTCATTCCAAGGTCTGACCACTCTGGAAGGGAAATTTGTATTTTGAAAATCCAATCTGAGCCTGCTCTGGTACAGTTTGAGGCCATCTCCTGTCCCCCTGTCCCTTGGCCATGGCAGAAGAGCCCGACCCCACTCACTGCCCCCTCCTGTCAGGGAGTTGTGCAGAGCAATGAGGTCCCCCTTGAGCCTCCTCTTCTCCACACAAACACCCCCAGCCCCCTCAGCTGCCCCTCACAGGACATGTTCTCCAGATCCATCCCCATTCCCATCTCTGGACACCCTCCAGCACTGCTGAAGTTCAGCTGCTGATTCCCATTAGACCTTCTTCTGCCTTGAAAAGTCCTGGCCAGAAAATCCAAGTGCTGTGCTGACTCTCCCCCTCTCTCCTCTGCTCTGTCTGCACCCTGTCACTTTAATGGACTTCTGGTCTCTCTCTATACCCTCCATATAAATTTCCCAATTCCCCAGACAGTTTTACCCTGCCACAGCTTCCAGTGGTCCCTGCTGACAGCCCCTGCCTGCCAAGCCACTCACTCCAAAGTCCTCACCACACCTGGCAAAGCAACAACGAGGTGTCCTGAGCTCAGGCAATGCCTGGAGGTGCCAACACCCCTGCCAAGCCCAGAAGGACAACACCAGCAGCAGGAAAAGCTGGTGCTGAAAACCACCTTTTTTCACTTCAGCTCAGAGTTCATTCTTTGTGCCCACCAAAAATTCACTCACCGGGTGCAGGACTGGCCTGTGTGGTGTGAGGGAATTACAGCCAGAGCTGCTGGGGCTGTGAGTGCCCAACTCAGGATTATTTGGTCAGATATGAAGCTCTTCTTGGTTCCAGCGGTACTGGAGGAAGACAGCAAAAATAATTTCAAATGTTGGTTTTCTGTTCCTCTAGGAAGTATTTGCAAAATCGACAGTTTGCAGCCAGCAAAAAGTGAAATAATCCAATAAATCAGCCTAATGTGCCTTGGTATAATAAGTATGTGCTTAGGTATGTGCCTGGACACAGGCTGGGGGTCTGCTAGTGGAGTTCATATATTACCTTTAAAGTGACTCAAAATGCTGTCACTAAATAACAGGTTATTTATTTTGTCTCCCCAAATGAAACCTCTGACAAAAGCATATAAATTAAGTTGATCCTATTCTATTTTACATGTGTTTTCTGCAGAAATTCATCCCTGGGATTGTTTAAATCCAGGCTGGATGGGGCTTTTGGGCAACCTGGTCTAGTGGAAGGTGTCCCTGCCCATGGCGGGGGGGTTGGAATGAGATGATCCTTAAGGTCCTTCCCAACCCAAACCATTCTGTGATTCCATGAAATTCATTTTAGGCACAAGAGGAAATGGTGCCGCTGGTCTGCAAAACCAGAAGTCCAGTGAGAACAAAACCATTGGTAAAAACATCCTTCTGTACCTGAACTGAAAATAAAACACTGCCAGAGAGGAAAACTTGGAATGATGTGACGTAAACCACGATTTCATTCCACAGTGAAAAACGTCCCAGCGGGGATCCCAAGCTGAACTGGGAGCACTGGGGCTTCTCTCCCAAGGGTTCCATCGTGTTAAATATCGCCACAGACAGACCGAGGGGCTTGGAGTGAAGCTACAAATAAATAGCAGAGCGCTTCAACTCGTAGGATGCAGCAACAGTGCCCTCTTGCTTCCAAGAGATTCCTGCCCTTCCCTGTATTCCACACCTTGTACCTGGAAATGTCCCAGGCAGCTTCTCCCACCACGAAAGTGTTGGGGATTTGATCTATGTTTCCTTCAATTTATCCAAATCTCCTTGTGCTGGCAGTAAAGACACGTCCCCTTAGGGAAAAGAGCATAATAAAAGCCCCAAACTTGAATTTCATGGTTTCCTAAGGGGGAATAAACACAAATCAACTCAAAACCCGCTGTTTGGTTTCTGGGTTCAGCTTTGGGCTTTATAACTGAGCTTAACACTTTATAAATGAACTAGCAAGAAATGATAAAATTATAATTAATTCATCTTAGAACTGAAAATCACAGAACCACCAAGGTTGGAATAAACCTTCAGGATCATCCAGTCCCACTCTCACCAGCACCATGAGGATCACCCCTAATCCATGTCCCCAAGGGCCACATCCAGACACCTCTGGGACACTTCCAGAGACAGTGACTCCACCACTTCCCTGGGGCACTCATTCCAATGCCTGGTCACTCTGGCAGGGAAAATTTCTTTCCTAATACCCATTTTCCAATTTCTAATTTCTGAACCTGCCCTGGTGCAGCTTAAAGCCATTTCCTCTCATCCTTTCCCTTGAAACGTGGCAGAAGAGACCAACCCCCACCTGTGAGCACAGTAAATAAAAGTGGTTTATACTTGTTCTTTTCATTCAGTTAAACACAGTGGACCAGGTTTGAAAAATAAGGGAAACAGATTATTGGATTAGACTAATCCTGCTTTTTCTAAATTCTGGTTTTGGGGGATGGCAGGGAGGGAAAGACACAACAACCTAACCCTGGCCAGATTAAAATGTAAAGAATCAATTGAATTAAAATGCAATTAAAAATATGAATCCCTAGGACCTGTTCTTACCTGCCCCTACTGAAACAGCTGTTACAGGCCAACAAAGATGCTGGGGGAAGTGAGAAAAAGAGAGACAGCCTTGAAGGCAGGAACAACCTGAGCACATCAACAGCAGAGGGTTAATTTAACCATATTATGAAGTTAATTACTGAGTTACCTGGTCTGGTAGAAGGTGTCCCTGCCCATGGTAGGAGGTTGGAACTGGATGATCTTGAAGGTCCCTTCCAACCCAAGGTGAGGATGGAAGCCTTTGCTTGCTTTACGTGAGTCTCTGCATTTTTGCCTTCCAGAAATAAAAACAAGCTGGGCTGTGCAAATAAACCAAGAAAACTGGAGGGAAGGAAGGAAGGAGCAGCTTGCAAGGCAGTAGTGAAAAACAAATAACAGCAGTAATGAGGAAGGAAGAGAAAAAACTTCATAAACAGAGGATGTGGATCAGGATTATAGAAAAGATTGGAAAGACTCAAAAGGGAAAAAAAAGCTTGAAAAGGCTTATTGAACTCAGGAGGTGAACAAGGCTGAGTAACAAAATGAGGAAAAAGGAGGTTTACAAGGAAATAAATCCCTCTGTGTGCAAGTTCCCATAGATCAGGCTCTGACAAACCTGAGCCTCAGGTGTTCGTGTGTCCCAAACTTCCCTGGACTTCTGTCCCTCACTGGAAGTTGTCACATACACACTCACCCTTCAAAGGAAAAGGTTTACATGGGGAAAACCCCCCTCAGTTGTCACAAACACACACTTCAAAGGACAAGGTCTACCTGGTATAAGCTGGCTGAGTGCTGATTCCTTAGGAAGGATGTTTCTGCTTCCAAAGGAAAAAAAATAACTAGAAAAAGCAGGTATAGGGAGTAGTCTTGCCTGGTTCTTGTCCCGAGGCCCTTTTGGTATTCTGATTTGAACCCAAATCATTACAAATGTGTGGATCCCCAAACTGACCACTGGAGAACTCTCTCCCATGTCTCATTCACCTTCTCTCATCTCTGACCTGATCAGAGCCTTTTTTTTGGTTGGGAACACACTCGGGAATCAACACAGCCACACTCCCCTCCAAGCAGACGCCTTCCAGGTGCACCAAAGAGGCACCACCACAGCTCCCACCATCATTCCTGTGCCAAACCCCTCTCTCCCAGCAGGAAAGCCGTGTGTGCAGCACCATGTTTGCCTTCCAGAGAGCCCATGGAAGAAGAGCAGGGTCTGGGAGTTTTGCTTGTGTGGTTCTTCCCCTGCAATCCTTGGAATTTTGCATCCCTGAATGTCCGACATCCATTTTCACTGGAACATTCCTGGTCATTAATTAGCACTGATCTACACATTTGCCCCATGCTGGCCATCACCTTCCAGCCTTCCCCTACCTGTTGGATTTTCCTGGCATGTGGCATTGCTTTGATGCCTGGGAGCTGGGCTTTGTTCTGCACTCAAAGGTCACGCAGGGAGTGCTTTTTCAAGGCTTTCCTCCAAGCCATTTCCCTGACAATGACAAATCCTGGTTATTGCCTTTCCTAAGACATCCTAGTGGTATCCTCCAATCCATTACTCTCAAAGCCAGATGTAAAGTAACCATGGAAAGCTGTATGCAGCCATCAAACCATATGAGGGGTTTTATAACCACTGGCAACCCACTGAACATTCAGTATTGGATTAACATTCAACACCCCTGCTGGTGCTTCCTGCACTTTGGCAGAGAGCTCTGCCCGCTGCCCTACGCTTGTGGAAAGAAATATCAGAATGAAGGGCTTCCTTTCTGCTGTGCCAGGCTCCCAAAATGCAGCCAGAGGGAAATGGAGCAAGGAAACAGGACCACAGCCTGGGAGAACGTGGACTTGAGCTGAGAACCCACCCTCTCTCATGAGTTTTGGTTCCCTCTCCTCTTTGCACTCCCCTAGGTGAGAGCTGTGATCCCTTTGGGATCAGGGCTGGTTTTCCTGTGTGCAAGGTGAGTCTGCCTTTTCCCTGTTGAGCTGTTCTCCCATAATGTGAGCGCTTCTCTGAGCAGGAGTAATTTTCTCTGAGAGGTGATTTCTGGTCTCTGTGCTCCAGTAATTCAAGCACAAGCCCCAACACCATGTGCCAACTTTGAAGCAAGTAGTTTCCCCAGCTCTGCATCGCTCATCCCTGCCTGTCACTGGACCAGGAGCTTTGTGTAGGGCCAAATGTGCTTCTGGTGTGAGGTCCTGCAAGACCCCAGGCACCAACCTGACCCTGTCACAGCTTCACCTTCCTAAAGCTGCCCTGAACATGGTGATCCTGCCAGCACAGCTCAGGCACTGCAGTCATGCCCTGCCAACTATCAGCACTGATCAGGGCAAAATAAATAGATCCAGCTCAAAAGGGGCTGCCCCATCCCTGGGAGTGTCCAAGGCCAGGTTGGATGGAGCCCTGAGCAACCTGGACTAGTGGAAGGGCAGAGGGTGGAGCAAGATGATCTTTAAGGTCCCTTCCAACCCAAACCATTGTGTGGTTCAGTGATTGTATGGAAGTCGTAGGGACAAGCCTGATCCCAAAGGATTCCAGGCAGCTCTGCTGGAGAAACTCCTGCTGCCTGTGCATGCAGAGTCCTCCTGACTTCTGCTTTATACTCGCAGGCTGCACCACTTTGAGTCAGAAGGATGGACCCCAGCACAGAGCCCAAGAGAAGATGACAACAGCCCCGTGCCAGAGGCAATCACCACGTCCACACCATCATGAAAGGAAAGGTGACCTGTCAGGTTTGCTTATGCTGCCAGGCTCAGCCTCTGAGGACTCCAGTGCCTTTCCAACACATCCAACTAATTGCAGCTTGCAATCGTTTCGCTGCTCCACTTTCCAGGAAAAGCCAATTTGATCCGCAGCACTTGGCTGGACACGGATTTGTGCAGGAAACCCAAGCACCTCCTCGTTGTGGGTAAGAGCGAGTGGGGAAACGACCCACACCGTGTCACCCTCAGCCCAAAACAGGGCTCAGCTTCCTCCAGAGCCTGGAAATAAAACATCTGGAGTTAGCAGGGCTGCTGATTGCATTTTGATTGCTCTGGAACGCCGCCAGGTTTAAAGTGGAGAGGGAGGCCCGAAAGGAAACCCAGTAGACACCAGACAATTTATTTGTTTCTGAGCAGGGACGCGGCTGACGGGCGGCTCCGAAGGGGGTAACGAGAGCAGCGTGTTCCCATATGGAAACCATATGGTGGGAACCCGAAAAGGAGGCACAGGCTGTGCTGTCACGGCAGCAGAGAGGGATGGGACAGCCGTGCCAAGCACAACAGTCCCCCACTGATGCACGGCACAGAGGCAAAACCATGGACTACTTCATGGACTTACTTCATGGGAGTAAGCCTGTGAAAGTGGAGGGTTGTACATCCTGGAAAAAGGGGAAAAGATTCCCAAACCATGTGTGGGTCACAGCACCCTCGAGTGGCTGTTCTGCATCATGCCTCGCCCCTCCAGCCACACCACAGGTGATGTGGGGACACCTGTGGAGAGGGGGGACCAAACAGGACAGGAAAAAACCAACAGGATTCCCTGAATTTAGGACTATTTCACTCATCATCTTGACAGAATAATGAAGAGAAATTAACCCTCTGCCCCTCCATTTTTTGATATTTTAGCCC
Source organism: Campylorhamphus procurvoides (assembly GCA_013396655.1). Classification (NCBI taxonomy): domain Eukaryota; kingdom Metazoa; phylum Chordata; class Aves; order Passeriformes; family Dendrocolaptidae; genus Campylorhamphus; species Campylorhamphus procurvoides. The sequence goes on from WBMV01003912.1 coordinate 8,403, forward strand.
AGAATGCTTTCACACCTTTCTTTTTCTTTTTTTAAACAGAAAATCAGGATAAGTTTGTCTGGATTTAAAAATACTTAGTCTCAAAACAAGTTCAACTTCTCAGTCAATTAAAAATCCCCCACCAGACAGACCCTTAAAATCCTATTTTTCTTTTAGTTTCATTGAGGAAGCAGAATTTTTTCATGCTCAGAATAGCTTCTTTTCTGATGTCATTTTGCTTTGGTCAGTGACAGAGAAAAGAAGAACCATCAGTGCCGTTTCAGCTCCGAGGGCAGAAAGAGAAGGAAACAATTGACAGTGTCAAAGCAAAGCTCATCCAGCGACCTGGGAGTCACCACAGCCACATTCCCCACTGCTCATCAGCTGTGGAAACACTTCCAGGACAGGAGCATTTGGTGGGAAAGCAGCATCCAGAGAGATAAAACCCATGACTGTCTCAACGTTACGCTACTATGCTCTGTTTTCTCACCTCCTGAGCTACTAACTTTTCATTTCTTAATATTAGGACTTGAAAGATACAGGGAACAGTTTTATTTCAGCTGCTGTCCATGGAAAAGGCATCAGGTTTTCCACATTAACCCCCTAAGATTTACAGCTTTCCCTTTTGCTGGTGACAGTTCGGGAAATGTCTCCCCGTTCCGTTGTATTTCTACATTTTCAGTTCCTGTCCTCAGGAATATCAAGACCAAAGCACTGATTTTGTGCTTATTAAATTCATGTGTGATTTATGCACAAAGGAAGATTGTTCCAAAGCCCATGGAAATCAACAGCATTTTACAGTGACTCTGAGAAAAACCCCCTTGGGACAATAATACATTTCAGGAGAGCTTTGACCAGCCCCAAACACTTCATTCACCCTGGAAGATCTTTGTCGGAAGACTCCACTGTGCTCCATGTACCTTCCAGCTGCTTATTCCAGGGCTGGTGCTGCTGGAAAGACAAAGTCCCTAAAAACACCATCCTAACCCACAGCTGACTCTTGGAGAAATTCAGGCCCTGACCTTTTGTGTCCATGATTATCTGGATAGAGATGCCTGTGCATGACCTGCTTGGAGGGTTTGAGCATGAGCACCAAGTCCAGAATGTTTAAGAAACACCAGAGGAAGAGGGGATAAGAGAGATATCCAGAGGCACCCAAACATGCCACACACCCACTGGAGATGGAGGAATTCCTGAATCCTGAAGCAGGCAGAAGCCAAGTAGCTCTTTGGTTATGGAATGGTCATTGGAATAGTGGGATGGTTTGGGTTGGAAGGGACATTAAAGCTCATTCCATCCCACCCCCTGCCATGGGCAGGGACATCTTCCACCAGCCCAGGTTGCTCCAAACCCCATCCAACCTGGCCTGGGACACTTCCAGGGATCCAGGGGCAGCCACAGCTTCTCTGCCCAACCTGTGCCAGGGCCTGCCCACCCCCACAGGGAGGAATTTCTTCCTAAAATCACCAATTTTCAAGAGACCACTGGATGTAGTTTTGCCTCTATTTGCCCAAAGACCATTTGACTGTGATTTTTGGAAGAGCAGGGATGTGACTGGGTTGTCCCACCTGCTTCAACCTCAATATAGTTCCTCAAGGAACCAACATAAGATTCCATGACTTTGCCATTACCTTCACTTTCATCACAAAGAAAGCAGGTCCAGCCCTCGTAAGTTACAAGGTAAATCAAAACCTCAGGAGGCAAATAAAACCACCCCAAAACACTCTCAGAGTTTAGAATTGCCATGATCTCAGAATCTGCACACTTAGAACTACCTACACCAATGGAAACTATATATATATATATACACATACACATTTGCTTCTCAACATTGTCTTCATCTTTAAAAGCAGCAATCTGCTTTGCTGCTAAAGAGACTCATTACCCAGCCACATCAGAGCAGGATTTCTGCCTCCTTCCAATAATTTTTCCATTTCTGGCTCTCAAGTTCTGACCAAAAAGTTAATTTTTCAATCAGAGAATGGGTTTGGCACTCAGGGTTTAGTGCCCTGTAATGACATCTTTAAAGCTGGAGAGTTGAAGTGCACTTAAAATAAAATAATAAAAAACAAAGCTGGGCTAGAAAAAATAAAAAACAGCTGAGAAACTTATTGGAACAAAATATATATATAAAAAAGGCTTTTTATGTTTTAAACACTCAAATAATTCTGTCCAACTGCAGTAACAACCAAAACTTTTTTTCATCATCTCATTCTGAGCACACCTTTAAAACAAACCACAACAATGGCTGGAGCTTCCTGCACCCACTTCCTGCTCTGAACCCTTCGAATTCTTTGAAATAAATATGTTTTGGGTTATTTTTGTGAGGGCAATGCTTAGGATCTGTCCCCCAGCGTGTCAATGTGTAGAATACACTGAAGATTTAACATCTGCTACAAATAATTTTACAGAGGATCTCGAGTTCTCTAAAGGTTATTAGGATATTGTACAGGTGGCCAAATTATTAAAATATGGTTTAAATTCAACACTTATGCATTTTCATAACACGGATTGGCTTTGAAAGTCTGGAAGCCACATGTCAGTGCTGGAAAACACCAGGCTGGCTCCCTGGAAGTTCCAACATTAAAGGCCACTTCCCAAACATCACAGCTGTGGCAGCGGCAGCCCCGAGGTAGGGGGGGATGTAAAACCCAGGGCGAGCTCCTTCCCTTTCAGACAGGTGACCTTTTGATCAGAATTACAGCACAATTTTCTCTACCCCACACTGATCAAGTCAAGACCTTCCCCAACTGAGCTGTTTTAACATGTGACTCAAAGCACACGCTGCAAGTGCAATGCAGAGTCAGACAACTGCTTTTCCTCCTGCTCCTCTGTTCCAAAAGTGAAAGCTAAATGAGGGAAAACTAAATCAATGTGGTATTAAAAAGCCCTGAATGTTTTTCATGGGTGACACTCGGTGTTTATTCCTGCTTTGGGCTGCTTTGTAATGAATGAGCAGGAACCTCCTGCCTGCCCTGCAGGGCTGGGGAGGAGGACATGACTCAGGAAAGCCCACTCGTGCAGCCTGTGGTGGTGCTGGGCTGCTCTGAGGACCACAGGAAATGGGGTTTAGTGCAGAAATCTTTGTGCCTTCTTTAGGGGAAGCACTATTGTTGCTGTGGGACAGGAGTTTCCATAGTCCATTCCCTCTGTGTCATGGTGGGGAAGTTCCCATGACCTGGAGAAGCAGCTACAGCACCCCCTGAGCTCCTGGGGGCTGAGATCTCACTCTGCTCCAGAGGCCATAAAGGTGACCAGAGGAATGGAGCATCTCTGCTCTGGAGACAGGCTGGGAGAGCTGGGGGTGTTCAACCTGGGGAGGAGAAGGCTCCAGGAAACCTTTTTGTGGCCTTCCAGCACCTGAAGAGGCTCTTAAAAAGCAGGGAGAGGGACTTTTTATATGGGCAAATAGTGACAGGACAAGGGGAATGGCTTTAAACTGAAACAGCGCAGGGGTAGATTGGATATTGGGAAGAAATTATTCTCTGTGAGGGTGGGCAGGCCCTGGCACAGGTTGGGCAGAGAAGCTGTGGCTGCCCCTGGATCCCTGGAAGTGTCCCAGGCCAGGTTGGATGGGGTTTGGAGCAACCTGGGCTGGTGGAAGGTGTCCCAGCCCATGGCAGGGGGTGGCACTGGGTGATCTTTGAGGTCCCAAACCATTCTGTGATTCTGTGAAACACAAGTCTTACTGCTTTAACTACACCAAAATCAGAGACAGCTGAGCTTGAACCAGCACAGTCAAAAACCATCTCAAAACTGACACTGAATTTGATCTCCAGCACTGACTTGGGGAAATATTTTCACCCCAGGTTTTTTTGGCAATTATTGAATTGAAAAAATTAGTGACAAAGTGGGGCATTCCTACTCGATTTCTAGTAAGATCACTCCAACAAGCCTTGCAGGAGCTGAAATTCCTGTCCACAATGATAGGAAATGTGCTTCTCACAACACCTGGTTTTAAGTCTATTTATAAAACCCCCACAGATTATTAAGGAAAACTACTAAATTTTAATAGTTGCCGAAAGTAAATATTCCTCACATACACTCTAAAACTTCTGTCTTCCACAGAGCAGTGAAAGAACAAGAAAAACTAATCCCAAATGTGCTTTTTTCCTGCCACTTGGAAAAAGAAGGGCCAACAACCTGATGGAGCATTCTTAGTTCTGCATTCAGGTGGAACAGTTTTGCACCAACACTTTCTAAGGACTCAACAAAAGAACTGCTTGTTCCTGGCAGCGGCCAAAGAGTTGCTTGAAGTGTCCTCCAGGGTTGAAGGGTGGAAATAGGCACAGCATTTTGTACTTCTCACTGTGCTTGTTCTGCACAAAAATACCTTTTTAATTCCAGTCTGGAAGGGAGTTCAGCAGAGCAGCACAAAGGCATTCCTGGTGACCTATGGGAATGTTTCTCAGGGCAGCAGGGAAGAGCAAACCCACCTCAGAACCTGCTTTTACTTCACAACAGCCCTTTCAAACCCTAATTTCAGAGGAAGATCAGTGCTGAGGTTTTCTCTGCTGTGCTCTCACCTTTCCATACTGGCTGCCTCTGTTCTCATGCAACCTTCCAGCTACCACCTTTCCTTTGGTTTGCTCTGTTTTTTTTCCTTTAAATTAAGCAAGGCTGTACATTCACTGTTCATCTGTTCAATAATCAAACTGCTGCCTTTAGTGATCCTGACTCATTATTATTATTCATTCCCCCCTTTGTTCATTCCCTATGAAGCAGCTTTAAAGTCTCCAGAGCTGACAGAAAAAGGACAGCTTTTATTTCATGAAAAGGGATCCAAGTCCAAATCAGACCTAAAAGAACTCAAATATCAATCCTGAACATGAAATGCAGTGGGTGTAGTTTATGAAAGCACTTTGCAATCCTCTGATTCAAACACAGGGGAGGAACCTATGGTCTTTTCAGTAAATGCTTTAAGAAACTGCCCTTTGAAGGTACATCACCATTCCTATGAAACATTTGCTACTTTAAAGCCATTACCCAAATATCTCATACAAAGAACTTTAAAACATTTGGCTTTACAATAATTAGAAAGTTAAAAACTTGCCTGTTGCCTTCCATTCAGCCTTTAACCTTCTTCCACACACACAGTTTGGGGTCTGTGTTCTTCCCTCACTGAAGACACCTCAGGATACCTTGATGTCAAAGTGAAACAAGTGCTTTGCATTTTTATCCCTGAGAGTTAATGGTTTCCCACAGTATTTTTTTTATTGTATGGAATTCTCAAGGACTTTTGCTCATCAGCTATTCCAGGAGATCTATGCACAGAATCTCAGTGTTTTCCCTAAAGTAAGAAAATCTGACCTCAAAGCTCTGATCTCATCAGCTACATGGAGGTGCCTCCTCGTGTTGGTTGCTGTGATGTCAAAACTTTTAGCCCCAAAGGGCAAAAAAATGGAGATCTGATGGCACTGAAAAATAAATGATTCATCTCCCCTACCTGGATTTTATTCTTAGCTCATTTCGATTTGCCATTGCTTTAGACACAAAACACAACATGAAAAAAAGAATATTGAGGTTGAATAAAATCCTTGCCTTTTTTCAAAAGTTTTTTCTAGTACCTAAAGGGGCTCACAAAAAGGAGGGAGAGAGACTTTTCCTGTGGGCAGACAGTGACAGGACAAGGGGGAATGGTTTTAAACTGAAAGAGGGTAATTCGATATTGGGAAGGAATCCTTCCCTGGGAGGGTGGGCAGGCCCTGGCACAGGTTGGGCAGAGAAGCTGTGGCTGCCCCTGGATCCCTGGAAGTGTCCCAGGCCAGGTTGGATGGGGCTTGGAGCAACCTGGGCTGGTGGAAGGTGTCCCTGCCCATGGCAGGGGTGGCACTGGATGATCTTTAAGGTCCCTTCCAACCCAAACCAGTTCATGATCCCATGTGTAACACCAAAGAATAAATCTCTTTTCTTCCCCATCTCTGCTGTGCAGGAGGAAGAGAGGACCGTGAACAGGGTTCAGTGGGATGTTACCAGACAGGAGGCATCCACCAAAATTAACCCTCAGGACATGAGTTCTCCCCTCCTTTGGTGCCACAAGGCTTGGGCTCCAAGGGGACATTTGGGTTCATCTTTTTGTGCACAGCACCAGGGATTCTGCTGGNGTCCATGATCCCATGTGTAACATCAAAGAAGGAATCTCTTTTCTCCCCCATCTCTGCTGTGCAGGAGGAACAGAGGAACAGGAACAGGGTTCAGTGGGATGTTTCCAGACAGGAGGCATCCACCAAAATTAACCCTCAGGACATGAGTTCTCCCCTCCTTTGGTGCCACAAGGCTTGGGCTCCAAGGGGACATTTGGGTTCATCTTTTTGTGCACAGCACCAGGGATTCTGCTGGGGCTCACAGAAGGGAGAAACTGGACTGGTGCATCATGTCAAACCCAGAAGGAACATAATGGGATAGAGGAATGCTCAGGAAGCACAGCAGGGCCTGTTCTCCTGTTGGATTTCCAACAGACTGCAAGAACTGGAGAGTCACTGCAGGGTGGCAGCAATGTCACTGTCCTGGCATTCAAACAGGGAGGTTTTGGGACAAATTCAAACAACTCCCAGATTTCCTGGCTTGGACATTACCTTGATGGATGTCTGTGCAGCCCTGCACTCACACCTGAACTGACTCCAACACATTCCAAGGCTCAGGAGCCTCCTGTGATTCCAGGACTGTCAGGCATATCCCCTTGGAGTCAGAGCCTCTGAGGAATGGGAGAACACATCTCCCTACCAAACATATCCTGTAGCAAGACAAAGCAGAGTAGACTTGAGAAGAGGCTGGATGTTTGGAAGACACTAAGCAGAAGAAAGCTCAAAGTTATCTAAAAAAGGTACCAAGTGGCTGAGATGATTTTAAAAAGTGGGGGAAAAAAAAGCCCTTTTCCACTTTAATAGTTTATTCTCTCTGGTTTCATTATTTGCATTGAGCAAAAACCTTAAGGAAACAAGTCTTATACCATCACATTTCAGACACACAGGCAAGAATAAATTCCTTCCCCCGAAGATTTGAAGCCATCTGCCACATTTGACAAGTTTTAAGTTTATGGACTCCTAAAAATATTAAAGCCAGCAGCTGTTAGATACAAGAAAAACCTTGTTTGCAGGCTCTTGGTAGGTACTGGAGAGCACAGAAGTTAAAAAACAAAAGGAAGCAGCATTCAAACTTGAAAAAAATTCCCATTTTATGAGATACATGGACATCACTAGTTCTGCTGCTTCCAGAACTATTAAAGGGGTGAATGAGCTGCTTCCTCCAAGAAATTATGGGAAAAGAGAGAATTTTAAATTAAAATATCCATGAAATTAAGGAAAAATTTGAAATGAAGGGATCTTATTTCACTGACCTACAGTACTTACCACATCCTCCCTAAACACTTCCAGCTCTGCAGAGCTGTCACACCATTTGAACCAGGAGTAATTAACCCTTGAGGAATTCTGCCAATTCAGGAGTTTTCAGTGGAATTTCATCCCCCAAAGTGCCAATGTTTTTTTTTGCCACTTCTCTTCAAGGTGTTTAAGGGCATTCTCACACCTCAGCATAAACCCACGTAGTAAAAACTGAGTTATATATAATATAAAAAGTGTTTTGCAACATTGCAAACTGCCTGGGTGATCACACCAATCCAGAAATACATTCATATTTCCTGTAAGAGCCTGCATTTTTATTATTAAAAGATATTTCTTGTTATCTACCTTATTTATTATTAATCAAACAGCTACAAGTAAGAAAATGGTGCAGCCAATGAGCAGCTTTCAGAGCAACGGAATTCTCAGCTCAGATCCCTCAAAGAAACAATTTTTGAATTAAAATGATGGATAGAAGCGGGAAAACCCCAACAAACCACAGAAGGAACCATGTCCTGCACTTGATGCTTCAGGATTTTTTCCAAAATCCAATTCCAAAATGCAGCAGCACTTTAAGCAATATTTTCTTGCTTATCTGTAATTACATGAAGTGAAACTTAAAGGAACACATCAGTCAAAACTGTCACTGAGCATCCAGTAAGCCAATGTTAAATTCAGTAGAGAACAGAATTCCCTGGGAGCAACACAAATACCACCTTTAACAGCATTTTCTTAATCAAAATGCTAATTAAATAGAGGGCATAAACGACTCAGAATTACTTCTCAATCCTAGCAAATATTTTAAATAAACTGCTGAAATTGTTACCAACTTCCAGAGAATTTTCTGAGACACTTTAAAACTTGAACTTTTACTTTCCTCTAAAAATCACCTTCTCTGCGTAAGATCTTTTATTATTCCTACTGTTGTCAAAATTTTGGAGTTTTAAAATGGATAAATTTAATCAGTTTGTCCTGGCAAATGCAGCTGAAGCAGCTTGTGATCCTGCCAGCCCCTTTCACCAGAAGAGGTTAATAATTTTTTATCAACACATACCTTAAAAACAGTATGTGCAGACACACAAACAAAATTATATATATTTGTGGATTTAAAAGGGCACAAAGAGTATTTTCTCCATCCCAGACAAACTTTTAAAGAGGATCAGATATTAGAAATTACTTTGTGAATGAAAATGAAGTAAAAACCAGGTGTTCTCATTAGATATAGACTGGATTCCTTAACTGCACTTCTTCTTTTCCATATAAAAGGAACACATTTAGGTGAGACAATCCTTCCAGGAGGAGAATAACAAGTTGCTTCTCATATTGAAGGTATTTCTCCTAAAGTCACTCCAGCAGAAAGTCTCCCAAGCCATGCAGAAGGAATACAAGTGTTTGAAGTGATGAAGCTGAGAGCAACAAAAACGAGTGGAGGAGTAAAAACCTACTGGAGTAAAAGTAAAACACTGGAATAAAATCAAAGTTTCCAAAAGTCCTCTACAGAAGAAACTGGAGTTTCCCAAAGTGCAGCCCTGTGGCACAAATGTCCTTCTTAGATATAGATATTATTGTGACTTTCACTGGCTGTCAGGAACTTCTTCAAGATCTTTGTGCTTTCAGATGCATCCTGGCAAAAGGAAGAGATGACCAGCATTAGCCACATAGCTGGGAACAAAACCAAACCAAAAAGCCCCACTATTTCAATTTTTATTACTCTGAATAGCAGTTTTATTAAAATATTCACTGTACTAAAATATTAACTGTGAGCAAAACCTGCTAAAGGCTCCCCAGGAACTTGCAGCTCAACGAGAAAATGGGATTTATTATTTTGCATCCCTCCTCACTTGGATGGGAGAGGAAGAACTCGAATATTTGACATTGTTCTCCTTCAGAGTTTAAATATTTATACATAGTCAGACTTATTTAACAGATCAGAATAAGCCATACTGAAAACTAACCTGCAATTCCCACATTTACATCTGAAATAAATATCTCAGTACATACAGACCTTATTTGTCATTTAAATCTAAGTTCAACTGGCAAAACTGAGTGTTTTGAACCAACTACACTTCAAATAAAAATATTTAGAAAGCAGCAAAACAGTCACTTTGGTAATGCCCTGATTTCAGAGTTGCTGTTCAGTGCAAAAATGTTAAGAATCATCTTTAGAAATTCAGTCTTTTAGTTCCAAAAAGAAGTTAGAGGTTAAAATGAGTATTTTAAGAAGCTTCCGTGCATGGCAAATACAGAGCTAGAACAGAGCCCTGAATGCAGGAGGGAAAAACAGTAATAAAAACATAAAGCTTTCAACATGAGACACTTCCAAAGGGAACTGCAGCTTAAACAATCACAAAAAAATCACTCCCTGATATCCTCATACTCCTATACAAGAGCCTGAAAAGTCACAAACAACTTTGAGGGAACCTGTAGATTCATCCTTTCTCAGAATGTCCCAGCAGGTACAATTCCAGAAACCACTGCCCTCTGTCATTAAAATCGGTATTTTTCTGCCTTTTCAGGTGGAATCCTCATCAACAGCAGAATGCAAGAGATGGAAGACAGAGAGAAATAGCCCAAACCTCCCATTAATTCTGAAAAATGAACTTTTACCTTGACTAAACTCTTGAGGACTTGAGAAGAAAGCAGAGGCTTGAAGGCTTCAATTGTGACCGTGTCCAGTTTGATGACATCAGTGTAACACTGGTACAGCACTGCAGGGATCTGCCACACTTGACAGTAACTCAAAACTAAACACAAGGCAAAAAAAAAAGGGGTTAATTTCAGCCCAGAAGAAATTTCAGCTCTGTGGATAGAAATAAGAACTTGAAAGGCAGGAAAGTTTATGAATTAATTGCCCCAGCCAGCCCTCATTCTCCAGGAACAGGAGGAAATAAACCACCAAAAATGAGTTAAATGCAGTTGGTATTTCTACCTGAACTAGAAATTGTGTGTTATTGGGAAATAAAAATAATAGGAGCTTCTGTGAGAACAAAAAAAAGAAAAAAACACAAAACTCAAACAAACATTAAAAAAAGTGAATAAGATAAAATCATCTATTTTTATCTCCTTGTCAGACAAGTTTTGCCTCATGCTGCTACCACTTGGTGTTCTAAAATAAAAGCCTGGGGGTTTGATTAGATTATATAATAAAACTGAATCTAACTTTTGCATGAGGTCAATCAGTAGCACTGTGAAACCTCATTACCTGTAATATAAGGAAATAACTTTATGAGCCTTTACTTGGATGCTCAGATGAAAGTAATTCTTAATGAAACCTACTGAGTTGCTAAGTAAAATTCCCCCAACCCCAATATACAACATGCTTTGTGAGGCTTTACTGAACAATTTTCCAGGACTTCTGTCCCACACATAAAGGGGCAAAAGGATCTGTGGGTGCTTTTGAAACTTGTCCTTATTTTCCAGGGTAAGACGTGAAACTTCCAGGAATTAATTTTCAAAGAGCTCACTTGTCAGCCAGTTCACATGAGGAAGTAAAAATTCCAATTGCAATGGCATGCTCCTCAAAGTGAATTTTGCATTGCCACCACCAGCAGCCTTGTAAGTAACTGGAATTGTAAATAACTGCAATAGTTGTAAATACCAGCAGCAGGAAGATCCCTCACAATGTTGGGCTGTTCCAGCAGTGGGCAGCAGACCTGCTCCTGGAATTCTTTGGTCTTCAAGGCTTTCAGAAATGGAGATGCAAGGGTTAAAGTGGATTCCTGAGTTTTATAATCAGCCACAGGGCACGTTGAAAGAATGGTTACTTGCAAACCTTCCTTCTGCATTGAGCCAAAAACCTGAAATTAAAGACAAGACATCAGCAAAATGTATCTTCTCACAACAAGAGCACAGAAAAAGAGATGTTAATTTGAATTTTGGTGCAAAGGGCAGTTTAACTCAGGTCTGCAGGACTAACTATAACCTTCAGGTAGAAATTTCCCATGCACTGCTCTCGGAATGGAGATAAAAAGCCCCAGAAGAAGAGCGGCCATATTTGCTGGAGATTTTTTAGATTTTCAGCACCTTCCATTCACCTGCAAATATATTAATACTTCCTCTTTTTTATTAAAGGTGATTGTAGAAAGAAAAAGGACTCCAAATAAAGCCAGGCAGCTCACTAAGCTGTAGGACATTTGAAATGGAAATTGCACTCCTCAGATGTTCTACAATACCTTAAGAGTTTTTATTTTAAATACTGAGATTTTATTTAATTCTATTCAAGTTGAATGGAGAAAGAGAACCTTAAATTGTCTTCCTCAAATTCTAAGAGGAGAGTTTCAAAGGTGCTGTACAAAACATTCTCTTGTCTTTGCCATCACAAAACACCAACACAAGAAATAGGGACTTGGGTAAATGTGATAGAAACTTGCCTGTTTCTGTCTGCACCAACCACAGAAGGGAAGCTGTCTGTCCCCTCATATCAGTAATAGAAAACTGACAGAAAAGCCCATATATTTTCCATCTCCTTTGCTGGGAACACTGTCTGGAATGCTGGGAACACTGCCTGGAATGCACAACTGCAAAACTTCAGCCTGTGTGTTCTCCTTTGTCAGTGATCACTTGCTGAGAGAATACAGAAGGAAAAATCTGACTCCTGAAGGCTGAAGCTGCTCAGTGGACGAGGATTTTCAAGCAGAACATGTTTGTAATTCACATTAAAAGCAAAAGATCACCAGCACAACGTTTGTGCTGTACATTTAAAAACACCAGTAACCACAAAGTCTAAAAATACTTAGGAACACTGACTTGGTAAAATTGCATTCCTGTTCCTGAACACCCACACTGGAAATCCCACACAACCACAAACAGCTGGAGAAACACAAATGGGGAAGATAACAACAAACCCCAAAGGTTTTAGGTCTCAGGGCTTCTAAGCCTTACTTATCTCCAGCCACAGCCTTTCACAAGAGCTTTAGAACCTCTGCTTGCCCATCAGTTCAGTAGAGATTTCAAGGTAGGGAGGCAGGTTAGAGACAGACAGCAAGACAAAATAAGCCCCACTTCCCTGAGGCAAAGCAGTGACCCAGATTCATCCAGAAAATCAGCAGCCAGAACATTCACCCCTGGCTTTATCTTATTAGAATCAACATGATGATATTTGGAGGGACTTGAATGACCCAGCAGTGTTCCTGTACCTGAATGATGCTGGGCTGAGGCACTTGGGGATATTAAATCTATGAATAAATGGGATAAATGCTGCTTTGGAGGCACCTTCCTCCTTGTGAAAGGCACAGAACACACCCATTAACACACACCATCCACTGGGAGTCTCACAACAGGTTTGGCTGGTGATCCTTTGGCAGCTGTACAAATGCAGCTGTGTTATTATTTTTTGAGGAAGGATTCTCCAGGAGCTGAAATAAGCCATGGAAAATTAAAGCCAAACTGGAAAAAAAGGAGGTTTGGAAAATTGCAATTGTCCAAAAGAAGTGACTGCTCTAAGTTGGGAAGTTACACCAGCATCTACAAAGGGACTTCCCAGAACGTGCAGAGAGTAAATCTGTGCATTTGTTGAGTATTTAAACAGTGAAAGCCACTGGGACAAGTTATTTCCAACAGTGTCATGTTTAGACTACCAGAGAAGAGGTCCTTTGAACTGAAAGCCCCACTCCTGAGATTTCATTACTCAGTTTGTTGTCTTGCCAGTTTTACCTTCTCAAGCCACTGGAACTGTTGATCCTCAGCAACGTAGCAACTACACTGGCACAATAAAACCTGAAAAAAAATAAAATCGTGTAAGCAAGTGGTTTAAAGAGCACAACAACAGCTCATAATCATGGGTAAAGGTGACGTGGCTGCAACCAACAACTTGTTCAATTATTTTGGGTTTCTTTAACTCTGTTTAAAAAGGATTTTTTCACTCTGTACTGAGCTTCACGTGCCAGAACTTCACAGAGGTTTTGTGAGCATCAACTCTGGAGTTTATTTGTGAGATTAATCCAGAATACTGGAGCCTCAACACTCTGGGGGTGGATGAAATTGCTCTCACTTTAGCAGAGCTAAAACACACAGGAATAAATGTATAAGTCACTTACTGTGGGATCTGATATTAATCTGTAGAACAAACAGAAAGAGTCTGTGGGGAGGACGTTTGTGGTGCTGGATGTTCGACACCACTCATTCCACAGCTTCACAACTCCAACCACTTCCCAACACACGGAATCCAGAATAAAAGATGACAGGAAAGCTGCAAAAAACAACCAATACTGTTAATTTATAAAAAATACAATCTCTGTTCTGCAAATAAATACCTGAACTGATTTAGATTGTTCCCTTGCAATCTGAAGTGAAAATAACTCATTGTTATCAACATACATTTCTTGGTAGAAATTCAGGAAAGACCAACAACATGAATGATGTCACTGTACCAAAATTTAAAAGATAAAGAACAGTTCTACATGCAGAGATCCATAACACCAAAAACTGTGTTCTTAGGAACTGTATCACTACAATTTCAATTCCTTTAGTATAAGCTAAGGATGTGAATATTAAGTCTCTTAATACTACTGGACATAGCAGATATAACAGATTAAATATAAAAATTTCTGAAGCAGAACTGTTACAATGGTTCTAGAAAGCAAAGGCAAGGCCATGGCAGATATATTCATTAATCCAATTCCCGTCAAAAGGTACAGAAGACAGACCCAAAATATGTTACCATTTTCCAAGTGAAAACCTGAACAAAGAACCAACAAATATAAACTGTCATCTAAATGTGGCTTAAATGGAAGCAAGACTTAAAACTTTATATCCCCAGGGAAACAAGTACTAAAAAACTGAAGTTTAAGTGTGTGGGAAGGGCAGAGGGTGTTTTAAGCCCCTAGAACTGACAAGTAAATAACTACCTCAAAAGAGGGCATTTTGAACAACTGAGGAACTGGAATGTGAAAAAGGGACTGACTGATCAGGGAAGTAAAAGTTTAAAACCTCACAAAACACTGTTTATTAGAAATTAAAGAAATTACAGCTTAGTGAGCCATATTTGACATATCCCAGTTTCACAGAACTGCCCTGCACTGAGTAACTTATTACCAGGAAACTTTTGTTAACTGAAGAACAATCCAGGAGAGTTTACCAAGGAAAAGAGGGGTTGTCCCAAATAAAATCCCAACCCAAAACATACTTTGCTTCTGCCCTTCACTGGAAAACACATCAATTTTTAGGAGGAATAAACAGCTGGAACAAAAAATGTGTTTTACATGCACAGAGTAACTTTAGCTCTTTCTGGACAACTTGGCTGTCTGTGGGTTAAAACTCTGCTCCTAAATCGGGAACTGGACATCCATGGGGCTTACAGGGGGGATGGAGGGGGAATTCTCAGAAGGGCATGGGGCAAAAGGACAAGAGGGAATGGCCTCAAACTGAGGGAGGGCAGGGTTAGATGGGATATTGAGAATGAAAGTGAGGAGGCTCTGGCACAGGATGCCCAGAGAAGCTGTGGCTGCCCCTGGATCCCTGAAGTGTCCAAGGCCAGGCTGGAGCACCCTGATTTAGTGGGAGGTGTCCCTGCCCATGGCACTGGGTGATGTTCAATGCCCCTTCCCACCCAACCCACTCCGTGATTCTGCCCTCAAGCCCCACCACCCCGAGGCACAGGGACACTCCCGGCACTCTCACAGCCCACAATC
>WBMV01003916.1:0-18071 GCA_013396655.1 Campylorhamphus procurvoides
TCCAGGGAATTGTCACCTTGTGTCCCTAAGAGAGAAATCAGGATGATGGAGGCAAACTATTTCAAAACTGCAGCACAAATTTTCAGCCATCTGAACATTTTTGAAATGTCAGAGGGAAAAAGGAGACGGGCGAAACCCAAAGCCACTTAGGGAAAGTTAAAATGCTTGGTAGGAAACTGTGGTTGTTGGCTCAGCAGCCCTGCAATGCCACATTATCTGCCCTGAGCCCACTCCAGTTTCAGGCGAGGAGCCTGTGTGCAGATGCTGTCTCTGGAGCAGCAGTTTGCTGCCAAGCAGAAACTTTCCTCTTCCCAAGCCAAAAACTGCCAGTTTTCTTATGGTAAAAAAAAAAAAAAGAGATACCCCAGCTCACCAAGGAGCCCGACCATCCTCAGGAGGTGAGAACAGCTGAGCTTTGGGCCTCATCTGGCACCAAAGGAGGCTACAACTTGGTCCTTGCAAGCATCTGTCACTGCACAGAGCTGGGTGAAGAAACGGCAGAGAAGACAAACAGAGAGAGCTATTTGAGGGAATTAGCTCAGAAAAAAATTACTAAACTCACACAGCCAAGACTTACTGTTCACTGGAATGAATTTGGCAGGCCCACCTTTGTTTTTTAACATTTTCTAGCGATCAGAAAGAGAAGCCTGTCATGCTCTGCAAAGCCAGTCTCTGGAAGACTTGCAGATGAAGAATGTAACTTCTTGACTCAAAATTTGATGAGGAGATGTGCTGAGCCATACTTTTTGGCTGAGGGAGCACTGACTCATGAAGATGGGAAAAGAAAAAGAAAGGGATGTCTCTGCAGCTAAAGCTGTGGGTGCTGAGACAGAGCTGACGTGGGTGGCAGCCACAGGTTGCACAGGGCTGTAGAGTCCTCCCATGCCACTGCAGACCAAAATCTGGGCCAGTCCCTCATGGTGGTTGAGCACAACCAAGGGCTGGTCTGACAGAGCCTTGATTCACTTGCAGCCACCACAATGCAAACACACAGCAACACTCAGACCTTCCTGAGCAATGAGCACCCTCTGCCCTCTCCACCCCTTCGTGCCCTGAAAATGTTCTGGCAAGAGTTGGCAGGACTGCCCCTGTCAGACATACAAACAGAGATGTAGGTAGGTAGGTATGCATATATAATTATATGCATACATATATGAATGAAGTAATTTTATTCGAACTCCTCAAACTCATGCCCAGGCTTGGTGTGGCTTTGCCATGGCAGCAGCAGGGGCTGGGTGAGCTGGGCAGCCCTGGCCCACCACCCTGCACCCCCATGGGACAGGTTATTTGTGAGGGGCTTTTCAGGGTAACACCATGGTGGAGTGCCATCTGCTGGGCTTGTGCAGGGCTCTTCTGGCACGGCAGAGGAGGAAAGTGAAGAGAAACCCTGGAGAATAGGCTGTGTCTGTGCTAAGACATTAAACTTGCTTCAGACCCCTCTCCAGGCAGCTGCCAGGGAGCAGCCACAGCCAGGGGGGCTCACCTTGCAACTTGGCATGGCCCCTGGAATATGCCTGATGGAAACATCCACAGACTCCCACCAACTCCCAAACCACACAGGAGAATTTCTGGGGAGAATCTCAGTGGATCCAGGCCAAAAGCAGGCCAGGGACCACCCTGATGGTGTACCAGCAGCAGGGATGCACCAACATGCATGTCCCCTGGTACTAATCTGTTAGCATAGATATTTTCTTTGTGTGATGTGCATGTGATGGTCCAGGCCAGTTCCAGGGAGGAGGATGAACAAGTTTCATGTCTTGCAACCTTAACTATCTTCTGTCCATTAGCTGCTCAGGGAGTTTGCCTCCACGAATGTATACCCCAGCTGACTGCCTGAAACAGGCTGTGTGAATCTCTCATGTTCAAAATCTCTAAAGGGAAAAATCACCTCCCTTTGAGCCATTCCTGCCTGCTGCATCTTCTCTGATTCATCACAGATGGTGGCAGTTACTGAAACCTGATTCACAGTTGCCTTATGTTAGCCCACCTCTGATTACAGTGTGAATGAGGAACACAAAAGGAGGAGGGAAAGAAGCAGGAGAGAGCGGGAAGCAAACTGCCAATTAAAGGCAAATCACAAGGTTGGTTTAGGCTACTGTGTGAATGGGGGTGGCTCAGTTTTCTGCCATGCTGGGAAACTGAGAGACATACCATAGTGCCAAAGACCTTCAGGATGGCAGCTGGTAGGATCCCTGCTTTTTGTTCTGCTGGAGATCCACCAGGTTCATGCATTTCTCTGCATCTGCAGTGTGTTTCTGCCCCACCACTAAGGATCCTGGGAACCAAAGGAAAAATACACAGGGACAAACTTTGTCAAGGACTCTCAGAAAATGGTTATGAAAGGACTGAGTCTAAATCCATAAATGCTTTGCCAGCATTCAGTAACCACTAATTCTAGTTTCCTCGGTGAAATACGTCAAAACTAAGCTTTCTCTCCATCAATCAATCATCTCCCAAAAGTAGGAAAGAGACCTTGATGGTTAGGAATGGTTAAACTGAACAAGCAGAAAGTAGCACGTCCTTCATAACAAAGCACATACTTTCCTGACTGTAGGGTTTTATTCATGTCCTTCCAGCCCACTCCAAACACAAACTTATCACCCTCGTTTTTACGTGCCAAATCAATAACAGCTTGTGCGGGGATTGCGGAATGCTACATCTGAAAGCCTCTCACACACTTTGCTGGAGTAAAGAGCTGATAATAATTAATAGCTGCCAAGGACGTTCAGCCTTGTTGAGTGGTTGTTAGCATGGCTTTCCCCTGGACAAAGTTTAGAGTGAGCCTTTCCAATTTTCCTGGACAGTATCTGCGGTACAGGAGGTTTCTCTGCATTTTTGGGCACAATCCCTGGCAGAAGGTAAAGAGAACATCCCATGAAGCCCTTGGACTAAAAACCTTGCCAAGGACTGGGTCTGAACCTCTTCTAAAATCTCTTTCCTAGCTGCACTAGGAAGGCAGAGCTTTCCCACCCATAAGGACATCCAGGCTTTGGGTAGGTGAAGTAGCTCTGGACAGGCATTCAGGTCACAGGGGAGTATTAAAACACTGCATGCCGGAGGCTGAAGGCTTTGTTCCAGACAGTTTCTGTCTCTTGCTCTCATTATTCAGCCGCTCTGATGGGGTTAGAAACCTTAGGAAGTATGCCTGGATCGTAAGCTGCCTTTATTTCGCAGTCATTCTGGAGCTGATCCTAAAAGCGAGGCTTTTGGGAGCAACAAGTCTAATAACATCACTCAACACAGTAGCTAAAGGAAGCAAGAGAGCTGAAGGGAAGGGTTCAGCTCCTGGCTCTGCAGCTGACTTTTGCCAGCTCCTCTCAGACCAGAGAAGGCAGGTTTCTGAAATCTCCTCATTTTTAGGGTTTTTCCCTTGGACCATCTGGAATCAGGAGAGCTGCAGGGCCAGAGGGCACCAAGCACCTCAAGGTCAGTGATGTCACAGAAGAAGGACAAGCTGGCAGGCAGCCAGGGAAACAAATGACCCTGTCTCCAAATGCCTGGCAGGTAAATCTGGGTTCTTTAACCTTTCTCAGCAGGCAGGTGTTTTCACTTCATCACTTCAGCTTCAATTTTTCATCAGAAGTGCTTGTGACAGCATGGGACACACCTCAGCGGGATGCAGTGCAGAGCAATGCTCCAGTAGCTGTCGTTTTCTTTGTGGCTTTCTCCCCTTAATAAGGCACTGATGCTCTTTTGAAGGTGCCAGTGCTTATGTTTGGGCAGCTGGAGCAAAGACCTTCAAACAGGTGGCGTTCCTTGGTTTTCCCAGGGTTGTGTGGTCAACCCCAGGCTGTAGAATCAAGATAAGGGATCAGACCAAGCTCTGTCTCAGTGTGATCAGTGGGAAATACATGCCCAGCAGCCAGAGGATGCTGGCAGGCTGCAACAACTCTAGTCCCTGGATGAGTTACTGGGAGAGATAGTTGCTTATGGCAGGGCCCGTTCTAGTTCTTATTCCCAGCAGTCAGGAAGACCAAAAGTGCAGTCTAAACAAATGCAATTTAGTCCATTAGCAGACATCAGAGAAGCTACCTGCCTTGACAGAACCCAGCTATGCTTCTAATTAAGCAGGGATGGCTCAGAGACTCTATTCAAGCCACTGCGGCTACAATCCCAAATTCCCACAACAAATTACCTACACCTCTCACTACTAACAGATTTACCTGTTTATCTAACACTGTTGGTCAAATGCTGGAGCACATCCTCACACAGAAGTGTTATTGTAGCTGCCATCTGAGATTTGTTTGATCAGGGCTTGTGGGTTTTGATCCATGGACATAAGACTCTGCTTACAGTCCGCGGGGCAGGAGTCTCTTTTTAAGAGTAAACAAAGAGAGGTCAGTGGGGGTTTAGGCTTCCCTCTCCTCATATCTCTCTGCTGTTCATGGTACCAGCACCTAAAGAGACCACTTTGCTCCTGGTTCACTGGCAGAAGGGAAGGAAAGCCCTACAGACACAGGTGCTCTTGCAAATTGGCTAAGGCAGGTATTTTATCCACGGCTGCAAATGAAAGTTGCTTTACCTGAGCAGGATCAGCCTGATTGTTTGTGCTATAACTGAACCACTAATACATAATACTCAGTCTGGTGTTAAACCAGCTCATGTGGGTATGAGCCACGACAGAGCCATGGTGACAGAGAGCTCTTGCCAAGCCTGCGGGAGAGCCAGGCAATGCTCAGGTGGTTGCTCCTGATGATCAGGTCCCACCACGTCCTGCTGTGGACCTGCTCTTGGTTTTCCTCCTGAGCAATAAAGACAGAAAAAATGTCACATTTCTCCCCAGGCTGCTTTTTGAAACCCCTCCCCTGGTTCCCATCCAGCTGCCACTGCCATGGGTGGCAGTTCCAGGAAAGTGGTGTCTGACTGATCTGACCTTCTCTCTCACACAGGGAATGATGGAGGGCCATTGCTCTGAGGGGGAGTGAAGGAGGAGTAAAAGGAGAGTAAATCCTGATCTGCTCAGTCTTTGGTGGATAATACTGTGAAACAGTAAACTGACATTTCCCAGGGTCCCAAAACACAGCTTAGACCTGGGTGGCACTTCATCTGCAGGAGATGTGGTGACAGTACTTTTTCTTTCTGCTTAGTTTTACAAATAAGCACACTTGCCCGCTGCAGCAGCAGCCAGTCAGGGTTCACTTGCTACCCAGCTGTCCAGTTTCACCCTTGCTGGCAGGCAGAGGGATAATCCTGCTGTCATCTGTCCTGCCAGCACTTCACCTCCTGACGTGGTGGAGCTCCCTGCCTGTCCCGGTGTGCCCTGTGCTGCTGCACCAGAGGGAGGAGGGTCCTTGGGGTGCTGTGACCCTTCCAACAGAGCCCAGAGGGGAGCAGATGCTTTGCCAGAACCCCTGCCTGATGCAGGGTCTTTGAACTCCATGAGAAAAGTTGCCTGCCACTTCAGAGGTGGCTATTTCTGCCTTTGTCTGTAGGGATGAGTGGATGGATTGGAGCTGCCTTCATGGGGAGCTGAGCCCTGCATCCCTGCTCCATGGCTTCTCACAGAGCAAAGGGGGAGCAACTGGCTACTGCTTGCAGGGATGAGAACAGACACACAGGCAGCATGGACAGTGTGGGAAGAAATTTAGCATGGGTTTATGCTTGGCTGAGGCTTGGCATGAGTGCCTTCAAGGGAAAGCCATGTGTGCTGCTACAGCAAGTGGTGGGGCTGACAGTGTCATCTTCCTCCTAGTCAGTCATACTGGCAGGTGCCAATCGCTGCAGTGACAGCTACACCTGAGGGACTAAGGATGCTGAACTCCCAGCTAGAGCATCATGTACCAGCAGATCTGGGTTTCTGAATCTCTGTGCAACAGGGAAAACCTCCCCCTATTCACAGCTGCCTCAGCTTGGAAACCCAGAGGTGCAAGGGATTTGGAATGTCTGCAGGAGCTGAAAGGGGGCTTAGGAGGAAAGGACAGAGCAGCAGGGGTGTGGACTGGCTCTTGGGAAAGGAGTCAGAGCAGGCAGAGGTAGCTCCTGGCTGGAGCAAGGTGTGGAGTGGGTGGAAGTGCTGACTGGAGGGGGCTGGGGGCACAGGATGGACAGGGATAGAGGGGACTCTGGATGAGGAGACAGTGAAATAGTAAGCAGGGCACATTAAGGGACTTTAGACAAGGGCTGAGGCCAAGAAAGGGGGAGGTCTGGGTGCAAGGAAGGACAAAGAAGGTGAAAGAAATGTGCAATGGGGACAAGGGAAGGCACTATGGAAAATTAACCATAGCCTTATAAAGAACATAATTTTTTTTTCCTGTTAAAGCTTTTTTATTTTAATTGCAGCTATTCAATTTTTCTCCTAGCTTTCTCTGCCCATTCTTTCCCTCCTGGTCTTTGACCCTCTATTGGTAATTTCCCTTCAGTGTTTGCTAATTTTCTGTCTCTTGCTCTGTCAGTACAGTTGTCATCACATGCATTGTGCTGTGTCCTCTGTGAGAGGATGTAGAGATAGCAAACTGTACGTACAATACAAAGGCTGCTCTTACCTCTGCTCTGGCAAACAGCTCAGACTCCCTGCCTGCAATTATCCTTTTGGTTCTTCTCTCTGTCCTCTTCTGTTCCTTCAGTCTTGGTTTCCCCACGTGTTTTCTGCAGTTTGGCTTCTTGCCAGCTTTGCTTCCCCACCTGGAGCTGAGTCTGTCCCAATTCCTGCCATTGGTATGACTTGCAGGACTTCTCCCCCTCGCCCAGACCAGCCTTGCTGAGGCAGCTGGAAGGGAGCAGTGTAACAGGGAGGACGTGAAGAGCATCTACTGCGGATCTCTGTGGTCATGGCCAGGGTCAGAGAGCCAAACGTTTATGGTTTGTGCGTGGGTGTTATGTAAATAACAGCAATTATTCATTGTCAAAACTTCATAACTGAGCCAAAACTCAGCCATTTTTGCTGGACTATTCACAAAGCCTACTACTTCCAAAGCCTTGCTCGCAGTCAGACTTCAGCCTTCCTCTCACAGATATAGAACTATGTTACTAAATTTAAAGAAGTCATAGTGAACTTGCCACATCATTCTCTCCTGTCAAGGGAGATGTGATCCTACTGACTCTGGTCCCAAGAAACATATTCTCTTGTTTGTAAATATGTGGATTTGTGATTTTTTCAGCTTGTTACAAAGCGGCAACAGTGGCCTGAAAGTGTGTGAGCACAACAGGGCATCGCTTCTGGTCTGTTCAGTGTGTTTGAAGGACTCCCACCGAAATGAATGGGAGCAGCTTCCCATGAACTCAGCAGGTTTTAGAGCCTCTTGCACAGAGGTGTGTCATCATCTGCATGCTGCTCATCCTTTTGTTTATGAAATCTTGTGTGGATGAGAAACCATATTTTGACTACAAAGGAGGAAGTGGCTAAACTGTTTAAGTTGTTTCAGTGGAGACAGACACTTGGCTTACACAAAGATGGACTCATTTTCTTCTTTTCGACTGCAGATTCGGAAATGGCATTAGCTCTCCAAAAGCCAGCGAAACCTATGTATGTAAGCAGCTGGATCAATGGGGTAAGCAACAAACAAAAGGTGACAGAAAGCCATCAGGGCTTTAACATCCATGTGATGACTTCTGATGACCCCTCACTTACCCCAAGTGTAAGCTAGAGGGTGGAGTTTCTTTGCTATACCTAGATACCCAAGAAAATCCCTTAGTAATCCCCATCCATACACCCCTTGCAAGAATGCTCTTCCATCCTCCTTCTGCCATCACATGCAGAGTAATCCTCCTTTCCCTGCGTCACCCGTTCAGTGATCCTTCTTACTCTGCAAGATCACATGCATTGCATGAGGACACCTCCCTCTCACACTCACAAGGTAAGCACTGAACTGGGAACAAAAAACCCTCCCCTTCTTCTACATATTGCAAAGAAAGTCTCCTTTTTTTCTCCCCTCAGGAGTTTAGATCCTTTTTCTTTCACCTTGATGCCACAATAACACTTTCTCTGAGTGGTACCAACTGGAAAGGTGGTGTTTATAGACATTTCCAGATAACTTTTGCCTCTTGTTTCTCTTTGCTGTGATAACCTTTCCCACCCACCCTCCTGCTCCTCTGAGGCCGTGAGCAAGGCAACACCACGCTGACGTTTTTCTTCTGTGGGACATGCTGAAAGAACAGAGCAGGACTAGGTTACCCTGCCAGCTCCCCCGTGTACTCGTGCCCTTGCAGCACACAGAAAAAAGCATTGTATTGCAAACCAGGGTGCTGCCTACTCACAAGGGAAGCCTGTGCCTGCTTGTACCCTCAGGTGAAGAGCTGCATTTTTTCAGTGTGAGAAACAGAGGGTGAAATCAAGAAAAAAATACCCTGTGAAATCACCTGCCTCAGTACACAAAATCCCAAAATATCAGGGTTTTCAGACCCTCTTGCTCCCATGTCACAAACTCCACTGCAGCCAGAATGACTCCTGAGCACCCAAGGAAACAACCCTGTACATTCACCATACAGCTGACCAGAATAAGTGGGCTCAAAAGCTGCTGGTTTCTATATTATTGTCGTCTTGGGACTTCACCAGTGCAGCAAAATTGGGATGAAGGTGATAAGACCCAAAAGTGATGGTGAACCTCAAAAGTGGGGTTCTCTCCCCATACAACAGCTCAACAACACCCATACAAGAGCTTGTCTGTGCCTCCCCCAAGGCAGCCTCTCTCTTACTCGGTGGAGATGACTTAATCCAGAAAGGGTGATGAGAAGGAGAAAGATTTAAATCAAACCCGATTATTGGACTGATAGGCTTCCCTGGCAAGCTGTTCTGGGACTGACCCAAAAGTTGTCAGCTCACTGCCTGCTCCCTTGACAACGCTGTTCAGAGGGCTCAGGAGCCTTATGAAATGCAGCCGTCCTCCCAAAGCTTTTCTCAGCTCCAAAAATCAGCCTCTCCTTCCCCCTGGCAAAGGGCAGGTGTGCACTGAGGGTCATCAGGAGGCTGAGCAGCATGTGGCTTTGAGCTAGTCCTTTGGCTATTGGTGGGAAAACAGATGGAGAAACAGCCCTGTGAGTGTTCTGTCTGAGAGCCTTGAGATGGCATCCTCTTGCTGTGGCTTTGGGAGTAATCCACCTAAGAAATTACTCCGGCGTGGCTGTGAGATAATCCTGCCAAGCCATTGCATGTGCTCAGCCACCACCCCCCAGATACTGGGTCTCTGCCTGACCCTCTTCCAGGCCATGGGGACCTCAGGGCTGGCACCAGGCAGGATCCAGCCTGTAGCCACTCCTCATCCCAGAGCATATCAGCCTGAGGCTTGGAATGGGAAGATGGTGCCTTCACATCAGTGGTGTTGGCCATCGCAGGCATTGATCTCCAAGGCAGGCATGTGTCTCCTGGCAGAGGCAGGAAGCAGATGCCTAATTCTGGAGTTCACAAAGTTTATGGGAAGGGTGGTAGGAGATGGTCATGGCTGTAGCAGAGACCTGAGCTCCATGGCTGTGGAGATCCCATCCAGGGAAACAGAGGAAAAAATGACAACAGGCACAATACAAATGGTAGGAGGGACAAGTCCAGAGGAATTACAGTGTGGGGCAGTGCTAAAGCTTTCTGTTCCAGACCAGGCTATGGCAAGGCAGACACTGAGCAACACCTGAGCCCCACAGAGGGATGCAGGCCATTAAAACTAAAGAAGAAACATTTTAGAAACTATTTTGAAATGAGCTGATTACACCCTTTTCCATCCTCAACTCAGTCATAAATGCAGCTATTAAATCAGAATGGGTTATAAATAATACTAATAGAAAAAACTGGGCTAAAGCAGCATGAGTGATTTATTCTATTAAAAATGGAGAGCAATAAAGTAAAGCTGTAATAATAAAACAAAAACGTTGACTAATATCTGTGAAAACCTTGGAAAGCGATAGAGAGACTGAGCTATTGTGTTTTGTAGTGGGTGGGGTGCTGGTGAAGTGTTTGTGGTTAGGACAAAGACACTGAATTTTGCAAGCAGAGATGATGAATTTTAGGGTCTGCTTTCTGCAGACTCCCTGCACCAGTGAGGAATTTGCTCATGTTGAAGAAAGGTAGACTTTTACTGAACTCACCAGAGTCTCTTTTGAGGGTCTTTTTTTCTCCTCTTTCTTTCTTCCCCTTCCACTACCCAGGGCCATTGAAAAAATCCATTTTAATATTGCAGAAAGAAAAGCAGTGACAAAGAGCTCCTTGTTTTCAAGTTGTATCAAACCTGTTACTGCAAATCCAACAACACTTGCCATTTTCCCTTGCTGAGCTGGCTTTGTGGATGGGAGCTGGTGGTACCTGGCTGAAGAAAAGCTGTGTCTGTGAAAACTTCAGTGAAATAAAAGTTCAAAGGAGGAGAAGCGAATGGGAGATAAGAAAGCTTCAAATCTTCATTTAAAAGGAAAAGAAAATCTGATTAAGATGTGCTGGCTAACTCAAAACATATGAGCCTGAACATCAAAAGGTTCATAATTCGTACACGTGCTGCAGATAATTATCAGTTTAACTCGATACTTCCTACAGCGACAGAACTGACGTCAGTGACCGACTTTCAAACCAGCCTCTGACACCGAGCGAGGGCCCCGCTGCTGACCTGCCATTGCTTTCGCCACCCCTTACATCCCCTGAGTGCATGTGCATCCCAAAAAGTCTGCTTGGAGCCCCTCTTGGCTGCCCAAAGTCTGAGTGAGACCCTGGAGGGATGGAGAGAGGAGGTGAGTGGCTCCCAGGCAGCTCCTGCCGCAGAGGACCTTTTGTATCTCCCCTGCATGCAGTGAAAGGACAATGACAGAAAACCCAACTTAAACAGGGCTCCTGAGACTGTCAAAACATGGCCTAGAAAATAAATGCCAGAATCTGCTCCCTCCAGCTCACTGAAGTCTGGGAATGGCTGCAGAAATTGCTCCTGTGCTGCCAGCCATCGAGGTACATGATGCAGCTGGTGACCCATTCCTGCCCCGGCTCTCCTCGCCCTGCTGGGGTGGTGCAGGCAGGGACAGGGTCAGGGGCACCAGGGCCAGGCACAAAACCTGTTCCTGCCTCACGGCCAACTGCAGTTCCATGTCGCAGTTTGGCCGCGGGAGATAATCTTGAAACTCTCTGCGTATTTCCAAAGCCAGAAGGTTAGGGCAGAAGGCAGGTAATGAATCCCAGATTTTCCGAGGGAGTCATGTGTAGCATGAACATAAGAATAATGTGACTTCGGGGAATGGCAAAGCAGAGCATTTTCCTTCCATATCCAGGAGACTTCTGTGCAGTACCAAGCCCTCCCTAAGAGCTGAAATGACCTTCTGTCTGCCTGTCCACGGGAGAGAGACAGACAGAGACAGGGCGTAGGCAAGGGAGAGGTCATGTTATTGTTAGAGGGGAAAACACTCAATAGCCTGATGATGAAATGATCCTAATCCCTATGGCTCTTTGTATGGCAGAGTTGGGAATTCTCTCTCTCCCCCCATGCATAACCCCATGACAGTTTTCTTTCACGAAGAGCTCTGTTTGCTTCATCCACAGCCCCAAGACCACCTTCTCTACATTCTTTTTTAATTTAAGGGTTTTATTGCTTTGAGAGAGAAGGGGGAAACTCTAACAATTACAGCTAAGTCCCCCACTGAGCACTCTGTCATTACCCCATCCTGGTGGACTATGCTTTTTCTCATGTACTTAATCATTTATTTGATAGACAGTCAGCTGCATGTGAGGCTTAAAGGTCTATAAAGGACAAAGCCCAACCTGCAAGACTCTCTCGTAAGTAAAACGTTTACAATAAGCACAGTAATCCACCAAAAGTCATTCTGAAGGCTCCTGAAGATCAGCTTGAGGTCAATAAAATAGTCTGGAGATTTTTTTTTTATTTTTTCGGGGGTGAAGAAATAGTTACTAATACGCTTTACTGTCTATGCCAAACCTGTAATGCAGGCAGCTAACACCTGGGAGAGAAAGCCAGCTCACTTTATAGCAAAGTGCATTCACACTCTGTTGAATATTAGACACTCACAGACTGACCTCCCTCCCCTGGAAGTTCAGTTCTGTCTCCCAGCCAGCCATCAATCTCACCACAAAGTATCACATGTTTATTTCAGCAAAAGGAACTCCAGGTACAGAACTTACACCTATTCCTACAATGGTGCTTTAATTACCCCGAAAGGCTGACAAGAAATTTACATTTTAATTAAGAGTAATGAATAATGCATGACTGCATGGCATTTTCTCTGTAGGTACTAGCTGAGCACAGAGAAAGGTATGATATGGATTGCAGGAATTTATCCTGACAGTACAGGGAAAAGGGTATTTTGTTTGCAATCACAAGCCATTTAGGAAAGGGGTCACTCCAGGTAGGCAGCAATGTGTGAAAATGGTCCTGCAATAAGCTACATGTTGTATTATAGTCATAAAGAACTGAGCCCAACTTCTCCCTGCCAGGACAACACAACACTTGAAAACCACATCTCTAGAAGTTTACCCCTCCTGAATGTGTTTGGGCTGCATATGAAGGAAAAGAAATGGCAAAATATCTGCCATGCCCAGCAGGGATGAGGAAACACCAAAGTTACTGTTGGTATTGCAGACTCCCATGATTTTTGGCACATTTTGGCAGCTCATCTGTCACAAGTGTCACTCATGCCCACATGAAACCACAGCATTCATTTGAGGAGGAGACGGGAGGAAGTCAGCTCTTTTGGATGCAGAAACCAATGTGCAATTATGTGTACATGCAGACAGGAATCCTGAAAAACAAAACCACTGGAGGACAAACTGGACCTCCAATGGACGCTTGATTTCAGGGATTTTTTGCATCAAAGGTTCTTAGAATTAGAAGGGGGCAACAGGGCAGGACTATGAAATTATTTGAGATTTCCCTAACAGTTCTGCCTCTTAGAGCTTTGACCTTCAAAACAATTTCTGTTTTGGAGAAAAAGGATGCAAAAGGCAGGAAAAAATGTCAAAACCACTAAGGGAAAGAAAAAAAAAAGAAGAAAGAATTGTGTCTGTTTGGCACCATCCTGTCCTTGTGTCCAACTCATTTGACTGAGTTCCTTGACTTTCATATTTTAGCTGTTTGCTTTGGCATCATGATAGCAATTTCCTTCTTCAACTGCAGTGTGGTGAGTCCTCCAGCCCTTCTCTTTGTGTTGCTGGAAACACCATCATTTCATTCCATCATCTGAGGGGAGGAACCACCTTGGAGATCTGGGCAGTGGCACTTGGGCCTCACCCTTCAGTTAAAGCAAGGGGCAAGTTGTTGATGCAGTGGGAGGTTTGCAGGGACTGCTTCTGAGCTGAGTGCCAACATCTGGGGCCAGGGCTTGCTGTGCAAGGCACCTCCTTCCTGCTGGAGGAGCACACGTCAGGAGGGCAATCACAGCAACAAAGGGTAGTAGAATTTTGTTTTGCTCCCAGTGTTGCCAAAAGCAAAGAATAGAAACATTTCCAAGAGCACATAAATAAATAAATAAATTTAACTAATCTGAGGTTTAATAATAGTAATAAAGCAGTTCTACAAGTCTCTCACAGGTACTCAACAGGTTCCTTTGTGACCAGATATTATCACTTTGGTTAACAATGGATTTTGAGTATCTTGTTGATTAATATATATGATCACAAACAAAACAAAGGGGAAGAGTTTTAGTCTCTTCTTTCATCCTGCTTTACAAAAATAGAAGATTTGATAAGTCTCCTTTTGGTATGGCTTTGCATAGTTGTTGACACTAATGGCACGTGTAACTTCTGTTTTCCAAAGCTGACTGAAACCAGACAAATGAAAAGTTTACTGCCTTATGGAAGTTTGGGAAGTATTTTAAAATAATTAAAAATGTCAATAAAAGACAAAACTGGATGCTGCTAATACTTTAACCTTTGGTTCAGTGAACTCAGTAGAAACAGAGCTGAGCACCATGGGACTCATCCAGGTCCTGCACCAGCAGCCCTGCTTCTCCCAATCTAAAGGTACAGAACATAAAACAGCTGCATCTTCCAGGTAAGGTGTTCTTAGGAAGTTGTGGGAAGCTATATGGAAGATGGCCAGCATTTGGGCACAGCTGTTACCTCATGGGCCATTTAAAGTCACCTGTAATGCCTTACTGACAAAACCAAACCTTTTAGTTAGATGTTTTGCAAATATAAAAAAGATCCTTTGCCAACAGCTCTGTCCTAAAGCTCCACGATCCAGTTCCAACAATGAGGACAGAAGTTCAGGATCAAAGAATTCTGAACACATCATAATTTAATAAAGTATTACAAAAGACTGCAGGGAACTTTTTATTCATTTCCACATGCATCAGCTCATCAGCAACTTCAGAAGTTTTATTTGGGGATATTTTTAATAAGCATACAGCAGCTCTCTATTTAAATTAAATGGCTGCAAGAGACTATCCATTAACTTCATATGGGCCACTGAACAGTCACCAGCAGAAATTTTTAGCTGTTGCTAACCTTATCTGCAGTCAAACCTGTCACCTTGAAGCATGTCAGTACAGTTCCATTACCAGTCCCTAGCAGTAAACTAGCCAGCTCCCTAGTTATATGTGTATGTTTTCCCTTCCTTGAACTTTCCCTTTTATTTTGTGTGTGTGTGCTCCTGGTGACATTGAAGAGACATTTTAATTGCCTCAGCCAACAGAAGGTGCACCTGATGTCCCTTTTGAGTGGTTGCTCTCATCAAGGCTGGCTATGAATGATGGAAGTGGTGGGAGGTTTCAACATCTTTTTGCTTCTCCACAGACCTCCAGGTGATAGGTTATTTTTTGATCTCAGTCAGTGCCTTCTGCCATGAAGAAAGCAAAAAACCATCCTCTCTCAGCTGTTGCTGCATTTGCCTTTGTTTTGTTCTTTAGCCGAATCCTCCAGCACCGGAGGAGGATGTTTGACTCACACTGGTGTGACTTTGCCTTTCACACAGCACAGTCCATTTGGCTGCTGGGGCTTTGCTGGAAGCAGGTCATGGGGAAGAATCCAGTTCCTTCCTTCCGAGACATGCAAAAGCCCTTCAGTTCAAGCAGGTTTAGCCAACGGGAGAGGAGCCTGTCTGCCTCCTTCAGTGCAACAATCAGTGTGGAGGTAGCCTGAAGGAGGCTCAGTGGCAAGACACTGCTCTAACGACCCATGACCTTCACAAGACTCTTGATCCTGAAATGTCTCATAAGATCTCCAGATGAGCTGAGCTTTCAATAATAATAAAAAAAAAAAGATGGCATTTTCTCTCCCTTCCACCAACACACACATTTGGTCCTGGCAAATTTCTCATGGTCTGGTTCAGTGGAGGGTCCAGCTGCACCAAGGGCAGAGAGCTGATAAAGGCAGGCCAAGGTGCAGGTTTTGTACAGGGCTCACAGCTTGGTTTTAACCACTGTCAGGGCAATATAGAGACAAATGACATTTTCCCTCTGGCTGGATAGGCCATGTCAGCAGAGTCTCTCTACCCATTAAGTGCTCTTACCCATTAAGCCCTGTCCTAAGAAACCCAAAGGCACCAAAATATGATGTGGTTGCTCCATTACTGGCAGTGTTTGGGTTGGATGGGGCTTTGAGCAATCTAGTCTAGAGAAAGATGTACTGACTATGGGAGAGGGTTGGACAAAGTGATCCTTAAAAGTCCCCTCCAATCCAAGCCATTCTGTGATTCTAGGAATGAGTCATACTCCTATGACTGGGGAAGGAGTACAAGAATTAGTCAAACTGATAATAAGAGAATCTGTAAGAAGACAGAATTTGTAATGAAACCAGGTAAATAAGTGAATAGGATAAGGTGAAAGGCATTTCAAATACCTGGTCTTGTTGAGAGCAGGTGTGGACAGAGCAACTGAAGAACTGGAGGACATTTTTCCAGCTATAAGGAAACTCCTAACAGAGCAAAACTGGAATCACCCAGGTGTCTAAGATTGTTATACTTATGGCTGAGAGAGACTGAAAGAAAATATTTGAGAATTGACTCAAACTGTGGGGTTGGTACAAATACGTTTATTGGGAAAAAAAACCCACACCCAAATCTTTCATGAAAGTATAAACCCAGCATAATATGATTTATAGTTCTTTTAATGAAGCCAAAGGGAAACATTTATGAGACAAAGTCATATCCATTTTTGTGTGTTCTGTGTGCTACAGCAAAGTGGTAAGAAGCAAGCCTGAGGCATTCGACTTATCAGACATGCCATAGATACTAGACCAAGTCAAAGGAAGGCTATGGTTAAAATAACAGAAGAAAATGAAACATAGATTGGATCGCATTCTTCTGAGAAAGCTGCATTTACTCCAGGATTTTGTTTTAACTGTGCACCACCATCCCCAGGTGAGCAGGTGGCTCTCAGACCTGTTCCTGGCAGCTGTGGTATTCCAGGCAGAGCCATTCCCATCCTGCCACACCAGTGCAGGCAGCCTGGGCTGCAGGTGTTCAACTTCCACCTTTACAGTACTCCAGTGGAAGGTGTCCCTGCCCATGGCAGGGGGATTGGAACTGGATGATCTTTAAGGTCCCTTCCAGCCCAAACTGTTCTATGATTTTTTGATTTCAACATTTTGGCTGAAAACAATGTGAGGAAGCTCTGCTGGAAAGGGTGGTGGGGTCAGATACTGATCCGTACCAAATATCACAGGAAAGACCCAGGAAAGGGTTGTTGCTGCATAAAACCCTGTGAGAGGTGTCAGGCTTGAAGGTCCTGCCACCTCCACCCACATCTGGTGGCTCCCCACCAGCTGGCAGTGCTTTTCTTGCTGGGGAAGGAGGGACATGGGGATCCTGTGGAGGTGGAGAGCCCAGTGCTCAGCCCTGCTGCCAGGCTCTTCTCTGCCACATGGCACAGCCCAGGGCACCCACAGGAGGCCAGCAGAGCCTGGACAGAGCCAGGGATCCACCATGATCGCCATCTCCTCCACCCCAGACCCCATGAGCCTGGCACAGCTGGCTGCCAGCTGGGTGCAACACTTGTGAGGCAGGTTTCCTCCTGCCCATGGGTGAGGTGACACAAAAGCCTGTGTCCAAAACATCACAGGCATCTTCTCCCTGCTGTGAGCTCAGCAAGCAGAGAACAGAATTAGCCTTGGGCAACTTGCCTCTTCACAGATAAACCTAGGGTTCTTTACCATGGACCTCCTGCTACGTGCTCATGGGATGCTGCTCCCCACCTGACCCAGACCTGCCATCCCCCATCTCCCTCCATGTCCCTCCACATCCCTCCAAGTGCCTCCATGTCCCTCCACCTCCCCAGGTTGCTACACCCTGGGAAAAAGAGGGAGCATGAGATCAACTGTTCTGCTGGGACAGGTGCAAAATGTGCTTCTTTTATCTTTCCCTTTCTGCAGGGATCAGGGAGAAATGCCAGGAACAGCCAGTGTCACCCTTGCCCTGGAGGCGAGGAACAACCCCTTCCTGCAGTGTGTCTTGAGCTCAGCTGTGTCGGCTGCCCAGCAGGATCATCCCTACAGATCCTGGCACTGAGAGCTGTTCCTGTCCTCGGTCTCTCAGTACTTACAGTGGGTGTACCTGTACGTGCACCTCAGCAGTGATGAGGAGCTGGAAGGTGGAGCTGATGGGAAGCAATCGCAGGCTGGGAAAGAGCACAGTGTGCCAGCTCATAGAAGGCACAGCTCAGTCTGACCACATCAGGTGAAAAAAAAACTCATTTGGCCAGAGATAAACTACTAGATGAGTGTACAGGGAGGATGGGTTGGTCAGGCAGTGAAGCTTTGCTGGGATGTCTGGAGACCAAGGAGAGAAGTCGGACCTAAGAGTTGCACTGCACTGTGTATCCCATGTAGAGGGAGTTGCTGTCCTGGTACTCATCAGCCTCTCCCTGACTGACCTCTTGAA
Source organism: Campylorhamphus procurvoides (assembly GCA_013396655.1). NCBI lineage: Eukaryota > Metazoa > Chordata > Aves > Passeriformes > Dendrocolaptidae > Campylorhamphus > Campylorhamphus procurvoides. Next base: position 17,724 of record WBMV01003916.1, read on the forward strand.
GCAGTGACAAGACAGAAAGTGAACCAAAAAGGGAGACAAAAAACCTGTGGAAGAGGAAAATGGGTGCAGGGGTGGTCACAGGGGGAGCTGAGCCTCCAGACTGCAAACGAAGCACTCAGAAAATGGTTGCCCACAGAGCGGGTCTTGCTATTCTCTCTTGATGATGGTACAGGTAATCACAGCAGGGATATGGGGATCAAGTGAGGAAAGGGAAAGGGAAAGAGGAAAAAGGGAAAGAGGAAAAAGGGAAAGGGAGAGGGAGAGAGAAGGAAAAAAGGGAAGGGAAGGGAAGGGAAGGGAAGGGAAGGGAAGGCAAGGCAAGGCAAGGCAAGGCAAGGCAAGGCAAGG
>WBMV01003916.1:18089-84291 GCA_013396655.1 Campylorhamphus procurvoides
GGAAGGGGAGGGGAAAGGGAAAGGGAAAGGGAAAGGGAAAGGCATTACTTAACTGGATTACTCTCCACTGGGGAGTTCCCCAATTAAATAAACCCTGCTAGGAGGCATGTGTTGGGGCTTCTTCTGCCTTTTCTAAGCCACTGCTTCAGTTCCCACCTGGTCCAACACCCTCAGCTTTGCCAGCCCTGCAGTGGCTGGGAAAAAGACACAGCAGGCTTGGGAACCACAGCAAATGCAAGACAGTGTGAAGAGTAAGAGAAGACTGAAAGCAGCTACACCACCACAACATTTCTAAATGTTCTAAAAGCCAGAGGGAATCCCTTGAGGCCTCTTAGGATTGAATTTATTTTTTTTCCCCCAACTGTAGATGATGTTTGTCGGTGGAAAGGTGATGCAGGCTGAAGACCACACTCAGCCAATACCCTGCACTCCTTCTGGGGCATAAGATGGAAACACAGCTCTGACTCCTCAGGTGCTGTTGTAGGCACAGCTGGGTTCAGTGTCACCCACCCTGCTCACAGAGGGTGCAAGAGCTCTTAACTAGGCTGATATCATGCTGTGAAACAAGATCTTGAGCGGATACTGTACCATATCCCTCTCCTCCTTCCCACCCCTTACTCAGTTCCCCTCCATTTTTGAACTAGAACTTACAAGGAAGAAACTGAGTTGTGTAACCTAGATTTGCACTCTGAATAACAAGTGGAGCATTTCAAGAAAATGCAGGAAGGGAGGAACAGAGCAGAGAGAGCTCCTGAGATGCTCAGAAATTGGGGAATTAGAAGTGCAAGGTTTCTGGGAGCACTGTGGTATGAACAGGACTACCTGGAGAGCTCAGCAACCCCACACTGTCTCCAAGAGCTACCTACATGCTGTAGGTCCCTGCAAGGGACTAATGAATTTGAGTCTTTTTAATACAGTGGCTCTCCTGCTTTTCAGACAGTGTCGGGGTGTGGGGTCCTCTCAGCCCAAGTGTAAATCCGCAGAAACACTAAACGCAGCTCTGATTCCAGACTGGGAAAAGGAGTGTTGCCCCTCACCTGATCTCATGAGAGCCTACACATCTTCAAAACCAGTCCCAAGCCCTGGAAGCAGCGGTAAGCACCACTGGTGTGAGAGATCTGGGCTCAGGGAAGGATTCTCAGGGCTCCTTCCTAGAGCATCTGCTCCTTTGGTGTTTCACTGCTCAGCTGAGGCTGTACAAGTGACTCCTGTGGCAGAGGGCATCTCCCTGCACCCCTGGGTGCCAAGGACATGCAGATTGCAGACCTTAGGCTTGAGAACTTACCATCAACTCCACAAGGTAAGTGCTGCAACACAGAGGATGGATCCTCCTGCACCAGCCAGCCCAGGACCCCAGGCATGAGCTGGGCAGCAGATCTGCTTGTATCATCCTCACCTTTTGCCCTGTTGGTACACACACCATCCAAACTACCCTGTGGGCAGTGTAGACATCCCTTTAATCATTCTGGGGAATTTTCTCACCCCCACATCACCCTTTTCTGCTGAGGCATTTGAGGTCTCCTATCTAAGCCCCTGGAAAATGCAGAGTTAAAGGAGACAGAAGACAGGGAAGACATGATAGAAGTCTAAACATCCCTTGTGTAAAAATGCAGGGGTAGATAGAGCATCTTGATATTGAGAGTGAAGAGAATGCCAGGGAGAGAGAGGAAGGCCATGTGCATATGGAGCTGTAAGATGAGCAGAAACAGAGGGATGTGAGAAGCAGGGAACAAAAGTGACCTTGGTGAGGGGAGCCAAGAGCAGGGAGGAGCAGGCAGGTGATGTACAAGAAGCTTATGGAGGAAAGGCATCCCTGGAGTGGGGACTCTGTTAGGTCTGCAACAAAGCACGACATACACAGACTTGTGCAAGACCCACGTGAGCAAATATCAGCCACTAGAGAGGAGCCTTGGGGTATGGAAGTCCCTCAGAGTTTTGCAGTGGAATCAGAGCTGGATCTTCCTTGTATCTTTGCAGGAGTGTTCAGCCTTCCTTTGGGCTTGAGACCCTGGTGTGGGGTAGTGAGGATGGGGCTGTTGCTTATATTTTTTAAACTAGGAGCAGTTCCAGCAGTACAGATCATGGTCTGGACAGCAAAACCACAAGGTCTTACACTGAGGGGGGGAATTTGGTGGGACAGATGGAAGCACATAAAGTCCTACAGGAGGTAAGTGGTGCGTGCTGCTGGGCTGAGAGGGGGAGATGGAAAAGGCTTTGGTGTCATGCTTAATTGTGCAATAAATATACAAGAAGGTAGGGTGAAGAAGGCTCTAGAAATGGCTTCCTCCAGTAAGGTGACAACTTCATGAAAGGATCACTCCGGCCACAAGCTGTCCTTCTTTTTCTGTGCCAACACTGGAAGAAGCTTTGTACGACCTTGCCCCCAGGCCTTGCTCCCCAGCATGGGCTGTCCAAGCCTCTGGCATGGCATGCTGATGGGAAGGACTGGCCCACCCCTGAGCCTGCACCTCAGACCACACCACCTTCCAGTCAGACAAGCCCCAACCCGATAGCACAACCCCTTCGCTTTGCAAATTACTCATGGCATTTCCTGTAAACACCATCATCACCTACGGGCTGTGAGCAGGGAAACGGAGTGACATTATAAAATGCCTTCTGAAAGGGCAGCCCGCCTCATTTTTTCCATTATTTTCCAGTTTCCATGTTTGGGAGAGCTAGAAATTGGAGCAGGGAGTGGAGTGTGGGGAAATCCAGTGTTGCTTGAGAGGAGGGCAACCTCATCAGGACCTCAGCACAATACTTTCCACAGCTGTCTGAAACCTTGGCATGGAGCAGCTCTATCCCTAGAAAACTTTGGGTAAGAAAAGATGAGAAGTGCTCTGACTGCTTACCAGTTTCCTATCCAAATTCTGTACTCACTGTGCCTGAGGAAAAAAAAAACTTGTGGTTTAAATGTCAGGATAGAAACCAAACCTGAAGAGGACATATAGGCAAAGAGAGCTGAAATCTAGATAAAATATAACCAATCTCACATACTTAAAAGTTCATGATGCAGTCTTCCCAGATGGTGACATTGAACTGAAGAACAACCTAAGTAATGTGCTTTGAAAAGGACAAGAAAATAGGCAAACAAAGAAACCTCAGCCTACCAGGACGTCTATTTGTCTCCTGATATCTTTGCTTTCAGGTTCACTGGGGAGGGGCTTAAGCATCTCCCTAGAGCTGTGACATGTAGAAACAGCAGAAAAATTGACGTATCAGATTGTCATGTGACTGCAAGCATCCAGGCATTTTAGAAAGCCACAAACATCACAAGATTTGGGATTCATCACAAGAACAAGGAACCATCACCTAATTTGTCACTAACACAAAGCAAAGTCAACTGACAGTGTCACCTTACACTGGCATATACTAATGAATTGCTGTAAGAACAGGCTTCAAGGACTTTTGGAAGTCAAGCTTATTTTCCCCTTGTTTGTTTTATGGTGTCCTCAGTCAGGACAAGGAAAGTCACCTTGCCAGGAGCTTTATAAAGACCCAGTTTTTTATCTCAGAGGTTCACAGTCCAGTGTGTGATGGGGTCCAGTAAAGGGACTGACAGACTAAAGCAATGAGCCTAGGAGACACACAAAGATGGGACATAAATTATTGCCCTGGAGTAGATAGAGAAAAAGACAAATTAATAATCTGCATGATGCACTATCACAAAAATGTGAAAGTTAAATGGGCACAGGCAGCTAATTCAACCTGGCACGTTCCATGGCTTTACTGGGGCTGTGCCAGAAGGACTGGTGCCATCTGGTCCATGGCCATGATGGAGGATTCCATTAGAGGAGGAGCACTGATTGATGGAGGATGCCAGGGCAGGTGCGGGGCAGATGGAAGGGGCAAGAGAAGTGAGACAGTGCAAGACAGAATGAGTCAGGTGGCAGCACGCTTGGAATTATTTTGGAATTAAATAGCAAAGGCTTAATTTTATTGCAAATTCCTGAGCCCCCTTCCACCCAGCTCTGCCTTTTTCCAAGAATGGTTAAAGCCATCTCTATGCTGCCTACAAGGGCTTCACATCACAAGGCAGTGTGGTCTCCTGTAAGAGTCACAATACTCTTTTAAGACCAGAGCAATTTGAAACTATCCCAGGGAGAATTTCTGATCCTGCAGGTTAACCTGGAAAAGGGAAAGAGGCTCTTTTAGTAGAAAGGAAAACTAATTAATCTGTATTTCTAAACCTCTGAGAATCCAAATCTGTTTTGAGCCAGCAGGATCAAAATATCTGTATTTGGGGAGGTTGGATTTTCAGCCCAAACCCCACTTTGCCTCCCAAATGACTCCGCTCCCACACACAGGGTTTTGTGGGGGATGTTTCCTTGCTGCTCCCAGTGTCATCTGAAACCATTCCCCCAGTTACATATTGACCCACTGTGTTCTGCCCAGTGAGCAGGAAAACTGGCAAACAGGCAGGCACTGTGCGTGGCCTGATACAACTTCTCAGGGTGGTCAGCAGCTTCCTCAGAGTTTGATGGAGAATTTTGAGGACGTTTTTCCTCCTAGCAGCAAAATCTTCAGGTGAGATGTCAAAGCAGGGGGCTGGATTGTAGCATCATCCAGATAGTGAAGCAGAGAATCATGAAATAGTTTGGGTTGGAAGGAACCTTAAAGATCATCCAGTTCCAACCCCCTGCCAGGGGCAGGGACCCCTTCCACAAGACCAGGTTGTTCAGAGCCCCATCCAACCTTGCACACCTCCATGGATGGGTTCCTTGGTCTTCTCCTGACAAGGGTTAGGATGTCCAGCTACCTCAACCTTCATGAAAATGTTTTCTCAGAGTGCACCAAGAGTGCACAAGCAGGGCCAAATACTTGAAGGAGTTCTGTGTCACTTCCCATGTTAGGGGAGGATGTCAGGATGCAGAGAGGGCTGGTGGCTTCCTAAAGACTGAGCATCTGGATACAAGGGTGACATGTTCTTGGTGACAGGTGCCATCCTGCAGGATCCAAACATGGCAGATAGACCTGGGGGGTTATGGAGGTGCATTGGTAGCTCCCAACAGAGGAAGGAGATGAGCCAGGGCCAGGGTCCCCTCCAGAGCTGAAGGAGACAAGGCTGAGGGCAGGGCTAGAGACAAGTACAGACCTCAGGGCCATCCAAGAGACAGGGCTGGGGATGGCCACACCTATGCCTTAGGTCAGGAGGGGACTGGAAGCCCCAGGTTGAGCTGAAATGGGGCTCTGGAACCCATGGCCAGGTTGTGGGGGAAGACCCCTCGTAAGACTGGTCAGGGCTGTTAAGGATTGTTAGAGCCCTGTGCTGGTTTTGGCTGGGGTAGAGTTAATTTTCTTCTCAGTGGCTGGTGTGGGGCTGTGTTTTGGGTTTGTGCTGGAAACCGTGTTGATAACACAGGGATGTTTTAATTATTGCTCAGCAGTGCTTACACAGAGCAAAGGCTATTTCTGCCCCTCAGCCCAGGCTAGGGCTGCACAAGGAGTTGGGAGGGGACACAGCCAGGACCCAGGGGACATCCCACACCATCTGTCCTTATGCTCAGCATACAGGACTGGGGGAAGAAGGAGGAAAGGGGAGATGTTTGTGCTTATGGCATTTGTCTTCCCAAGTCACTGTTATGTGTGTTGGCACCCTGCATTCCTGGGGATGTATGAACAACTGTCTGCCCATGGGCAGTGGGGAATTAATTCTGTGTTTTGCTTTGCTGGCATGCACAGCTTTTGCTCTACCTGCTAAACTGCCTGTATCTCAACCCAGTTTTCTGACTTTTGCCCTTCCAATTCTCTCCCCTATTCCTATAGGGGGGGAGTGAGCAAGGGAGTGTGTGGGGCTGAGTTGCTGGCTGGGGTTAAACCATGGCAGGCCCTCCAGGCTCAGACAGATGAAAACAAAATGGGAAGAGGGGTCCATCTTCTTTAAAAATAAATCCTTTCTCTCTCAGCTCACATCCCAAAGGGCACCTGATGTGAAACTTAACTGGTGCCTGCAGTCTCACCTCAGGAGGCACACCTGCAGAGTGGTACTTCATGCAAAGTCTGCCCTCACACCACAGAAATCTTGCTTGTAGAGCTGATCTATGTCCTTCAGAATCAGTTCCTTACAGCACAAAATGCACTCCTTAAAAACAGTGTCGATGGAGGTGCAGAGTACAAAGTTAGGAAATGCTATGATTAAGGCCACCTGTGCAGCCTTACTTCACCACCCTTGTGTGTCTGCATTGGGAAACACTCTCTAATTGCCTGTTCCTTACATTGAGTCTTACTCACTTGGTGTACAAGCTGGGCAGTGCACTGCTGTTAAGTCTCTGACCTGTTCTGTACCCACAGACACATGGCTGCAGGCTCAGTGTGCTGCACACTGCTACAGCCCTGCCTGGAAAATGATTATTTCAAAGGTTTTTACAGCCTCGCCATCATTAATGTAACAGGGCAATGGGGCTTCATCCAGCTTCACAAAAGTCTACTTAAAGGTGAAAAACTGAGGCAAGGCAGAAAATAAATGAATGAGTTTTGGTCCTGGAAATGAGAGTGGAAAGTCTCAGAGCTTGAGCCTTTGCAGTCCTCAGTATTGTAACAGTGATCAGTATCTTTAAGGACAGAAACCATCATGTTCAGCTGAATAAAAATACCCACAGCATGTCTAATAGTCCAATCCTCAAAAAGCCCAATGCTCCCACTTGTAGCCAAATCAAAGGAACAGCTAATTACTTCTTGGTTTCAGCCACTTTTTTAGCATCACAACAAGGGCTTTGCAGAATAGGCTGAAACAGAATGCTGTTACTAAAACATCATCGTAGACAAAAAATGTTTGATATTCAGACTGATTCCTTCTAGGGAATTAATGCACTTATATGCACTTTTAGGTACAGATAAGATACACTGGAAGATGCACTTGCATGTATTTTATGCAACTTGGGTACCAAGCTATACAGAACCAGGAAAATGAAATTACACAGCACTTTTCAGGAGCCTGTGTTCAGGAGTTCTGTCTTACCAAGGCAGTACATGCTTTTTTGTGTGCTCTCCGCAGCCTTGACATCCTGGAGTTGGGAAGAAGAATGAGAAGTCAGCAAGCACCTGTGTTCCAGAACCACCTTCCTTTCCCTTTTAGCTCCCTGGCTATCCTCTGATAGGTGATGAGGTGAAGTTCTCCTCATTCCAGTCAGCCTTTCCTGATCCAGAGCTATCACCCTTGCAGCTGGCTGCACTCTCTAACATCTGAGGTCCAACAAGCTGAGTAGAAGCCACTCAGTTCATCAGGCACAACACCAGGTGCCCCCAGTTGCTCTGCCAGGCATGAGCCTGTTGCCCCATGGCCAAGCTGTGCCTCCATCCAGCTGGTGACCAGTTCCTAGTCTTTGATTATGGACTTCTTTTGACCCTTCAGCTTCTGTTTAGCCTTGTCTCCTCCATGAGACAATCCAACCTGTCTGCTGTCACTGGACCCTGCCACCTATGTGCAACACCAATATAAAATGCTCTACAGACTTGGTCCTCTTCAATCCTCAACCTTTTCTTTCAAAGTCTCAAGGGAAACCTCAGCTCTCTCCCAGTGATCCTATCTCCACCTTCTGACTAGACAACCCCTCCTCCATCCTTTTTCTCAGTTAGACCAGCCTTTCTGCCTTCCTGCCATGAATCATCCTTCCTAATCCCCATATTCTTTCCTCCCCTGCTCATGTTGCCCTCCCTAATCTCCCCTGCTGTCTCCCAGGCCTCATTCTTCTTTCTTTGTAGATCTCACCATCTTCTTGTCCAGTTTCCTCTCTTCAGCCTACTAGCCTTCTCTTTATGTGCAATTCATGAGAAGGTTCATAATTTGAGTGGGTTTTTTCACAGGAAGGGGGAAAAAACACACCCCATAACCCAGATGGGTGCTCATTTATGATGTTACATACCACCCAGGCAGTGAGGTGATGTCCTGATGGAATCTTTGAAATTATTCACATATTTCTGAAAAACTGGATACATGTACAAGATAAAGCAGTAAAACTTACCCAAACAGTACACAATGTGAATGCTCTTCCCTTTACTTGGAAAACTTTTTAGCTTAGGAAGGAAATACTGTGTCTGTATGTGTGTAGGAAAGCTACAGGTAGGTGTTCTGTGGTTTTTGTTGTTCATGGGAGCAGATAGATTTGCATTAAGGGCAGACACAAAGGTAGACTGAGTAGACAGATTAGGTACAATCACATCAGGTGATGTAGAAATGTCCCCTTTTTTTCCCCAGTTCATTATTCATTTAAATGAACATTTGACTAAAAAATATAAAAATACCAGCAGTTCTCCTTTGTCTTGGCAGTACAAAGCCAGAGTACAACCAGCTCCTACCCTATCGTGTCTAAAACGAGGGTGATCAGAGGTGAATGACTGAATAGCTGAAGAAGTTTCTTTGCTGATCTTTATCAATCAGCCCAGCATCATCTGGCATAGCTAATTCCACCCACCACAGGTTTGTTTTGAAAGCAAGATGATGCCATTCCTTGTTGTGGATGCACTGTTTAGGCATGTTACAGTATTGCCTAAGCTCAGCAGGAAAGAGAATAACATTGCTAAGGGCAGGTGATATCACTCCTGACTGAGAGCATGGATGTGTCGTTCCCAGCACCCATGGGGAGCAGAAACACTGACAATAAGCAAGCAGTAAGGAAGAGAGGAACTGCATGGTGGTCCTGATTCAACAGTACCCCAGCACATGTCCAGTCTCCAGCTCACAAGTGGCCCTTGATTAAGGTTTAGCTTATGGTTTAGAGCCAGGCATGAGAATGCCTCACTGAATCATGGCCATAAGAATGTGTAAATACAAGGTGGAAACCCTGTCCTAAAGCTCACCAGGCTCCCAACCAGGACCCAGCTGTCTGCTACAGAGACAGGGATAGGAAGGAGCAGACTGACTGGCAAACAGTCATGATTTATTTTTGCACAGTGCCCCAATCTGTAACAGAATACAATTATGTATTCAGTGTGTCAAAGAGACAAAATCCTTTAAGACAAACAAGATTTTTTTTCCCCCCAGCTGAAACAGAGCTATTGTATCAAGACTCAATCACCCGTTTCTTAAAAGAATGCCATGCAAATGAATGGCAACCAGTCAGCCAGATTTGGGGTTTCTATGCCACACCAAGGAGAGGGAAGAAGGCAGAGAGTTAGTCCCATAAGTATCACAGAGTGGAACTTAACAGGTGGCACAGAACATTTCCAAAACAACAGTAGATGAAAAGTCATTTAAAAATTAGGGAGAGATGAGAGAGAGAAGGAGGAAATTCACATTTCCTTTGAAAGCACCTGTGTTTGGGAACAAATAGGAAGCAAACACCTAAAGCAGACATTTACACCTGAGTTAGCTGCTTCTGGAAAAAGGGGAGAAGTGGACATTTCTGGGACACAGTTTGTCTCACCCTCATGTAGACACGTCTAAAAGAGATCAGATGACTCACACCATGGAAAATCCTGCTTCTCCTCACTGACGATAAAGGGAGCCCAGAGCGCCTGGTGCAAGCAGAGCTGGCTGCAGGCACTTGCAGCTGGATGAAATACACCCCATCTGCAGTGTCCCCAAATGCCTGGTAAAGGCCAGCCTCGGTAAGAGACTGAATCACATTTGTATGATTAAAAAGCGATCATACAGACCGAGAAAATTGACTTCAGGGTCACCTTTTGCTGCATCCAGGCTTCCCTTGGAAAAACCTGGTGACGCAGCTGACAGACCTGTGTCTCCTTGGTTTGGGAGGAGGCTGGGCAGAGCCACAGGCTCAGCTGGAGAAGGACAGAGACTCCGTCCTTGGAGACAGAAACACAAACCCCCTCCGTCGGAAGGGAATGGAAAAAAACCTCCTTCACGCTTCAGAATTTGCTAATTGAGACTTCTAGCAGTCATTTAAGGAAATCCCTCTGTGCTGCTGAATAACCTTTAAAGAGGAAAGCAGTGGCTGGCTGGGTTCTCTGACATGCGCTGGTATGTCACCAAGGGAGAGTAGAGTGAATCACAAGCACAGCAGAACCCCCCATGCTTTGGGAGCTGCTGTCATTGCAGAGCTGGGGCAGGGAAGGACAGAGCCCCTGTGAAGGGGACCTAGATGCAGAAAACAGTCTGTAAAAGAGAGGAGGGGGAGCTTTTAATTTCTTAGTGCATTTGAACCTAACCATCCGGGCTCCCCTCAGCCCTAGGGACTTCTTTCCCTGGATTGAAATGCAGGAGGGCAGGAAGCAAGGCACAGCAAGTGAAACCTCTGTGAAGCTCGAAAGGAAATGTGACAGTGTGCTTTAGACAGCTAATTCCCTCATCTTATGCTGCTGGCTCCCTGAAAGGCCAAGCAGGGTGGATGTGGGGCTGGGCTCCAGCTGAGGAGCCCTCTCACAGGGCCTTGGGAAGCACCTTTTATATCCTTGGGAGATAAGAAAGGAGGGAGGTCTTGTTGAGCTGCTCAGGCCAGGTGTTGGTTGGTTCTATGGTGCTCCTCTCAAGTGTCTGAACCCAACATTTCCCAGAACCTGCACCAGACAGGACTTCCCCCCACCCCCACTATAATGTACTCTATCCCAGCCTTCATTCAGTTGGTAATGTTATCTGTGGCCCTTAGTTGAATACCTCTAGTGAAAAGAGTCCTCACTGGCCAGGGAAGTATTATATCATTCAACCTTGGCAATTCCAGCCCGGGAATGGGCTGCCCAGGAAGGTGCTGGATTCACCATCCCTGCAGGTGCTCAAGAAATGACTGGATGAGGCACTTGGTACCATAATCCAGTTGACAAGGTGGTGATCAGCCAAAGGTTGGACTCAGTGATCTCAGAGGTCTTTTCCAACCTAAATGATTCTGTGATCTATGGCAAAGATGTCTTTCAAAAGACAGATAACCTTCCTAGTTCATCTGGAGTTTATGTGTTGCTGTTGTTCTTGTTGCCATAACAAAAAAGAGCTCTCAGTCTTCTAATGTGTGCTGTCCTTGGTGAGCCTTTTGCCAGAAAAATCCTGTGAGGTGTGAGTCCCACAAACCTCAAACCTTTCTATTTATTTTAATACCAAGGAGTTTACCACAATGAGTTGTCCATGTTTCTGTCTCCTTTAGGATGCTGCTGTGCCTTCTCCTTAACAAGAACAACTATTGTAAATTCTTTTCTTGAATAAAAGAATCATCATCAAGCATTTTGGAGGCATCATATTGTATTGCCTCTGGGTGGTCTGAAACCCTCCCACCTGTTAGATTGCTTTTCTTATAGGTCTCTGTAACCCACAGTGCAACCTTGAGCTCAGTGCCTGTGCTTAATGCTGCTAGTCTCAATCACAGGCCTAAATTATCAGGTGTTTGGCACCACGTGTTCAAAGAGTAACCATAAAAAATAAATTGTGAGTTTTCAGAAGTTAACTAATACAGTTTGTAAGAAGAAAAGGTGGAAAGTGGGTGTATTAAGAAAGCAAAAAGTTTCACTTATTTATTGACAGTCTTCAGTATTTCTGCAGAATTATTTATTCAACATTTAGAGTGTAAGAATTCCTATTTACCTTTGAAGTGTGTAAATAAATATTCTTCCCCTAGTCTTTTACTTAGTCTGATGACCAAGAAAAAAAAAGAATAGAAAACTGTTCAGATCACACAGTGTTGTCAGTTTTCCTGCAACACTGTAACCCAGACAAATTTCTGGATGCTGAACATCAGTATTCCAATAGTCCCAGATAAAACATTTTTATTTTGGAACACTGGTAAAACACAGAAATGAAGTGAAGAATGAGTTTCCTGGGATGCTTGGGGGGCAGATGTGCTCCCTTCTCTAATGGCTCAGCAGTCACATCATTTATCTGGGGTGAATCTGGGAGATCTGATATTTTCCATTTCTCCATGCAAAGGAGTTTGACCCCCCCACCTTGTGTCCTTTAGATGACTGTCCTGAAGGTATGAGATGACAGCCAGGAGCAATGGGAGCAAGAAGGGCAGAGCTCAGTTTCTCCTGCTGACGTTTGACTTTGCATGACAACTTAAAACCTCCACTTAATCAAAGATGAGAGCTCCCATCCCATCTACCTACCACAAGCATACCTCTGTCACGAGCCTAAAATTCCACCCCTGTCCCTCTGGACATGGAATTACACCATGCAAGGAGGGAATTCAAGTCTGCCCTCCACCCAGCTCGGCCTCCAGGCTTTCAGCAGGCAGAAGCTGCAAAGCTACGTGGGTTTTCACTCCCATCCACACTCAGATCAGTCCAGAAGAACGAAGACCAAGACCAAACATAGACAATTTTAAGGAGCTTCCATGAGAAGATTGGTCAACTAACTTAAAAAGGGAAAACTTACTGAGCAGCACCTTTGAGCTTTCAGTTCCTGCTGTAGAAGTGTCATAGCTGTTCTTGGCACTGTCATTTCATTACCCTTTCAGCCCAGCCAGTGAGACCAAGGTGTATTTCCCTCTCTCACCTAGTTGTCTAGCCAACATACTAAACTGAAATAGTTTAATTCAATCATAAGTGGCATCTAAATTTGGGATGCTCAGCAGGACAAACACAGAATCTGAATTTTTGAGGCTTCCCATGGATATCTGGTGAGAACCAGCAATGTAGCCCGTGCTGCTGGATGATACATCACTTTTTCTTGGCTTTCAATCCAATTCCACTGAATATTTGTGTTTTTACAGTTTGTAAATATCCATGCAGCTGGTAACAACAGATACTTTGAAAAGCAGCAGGTTACCTGGGTTTGTTGGGAAAGCTTTCCAAGTGTTACTAGTCTTCATGGAGTCAGGAGAGGCAGAATCTCTGTGCTCTGAAGTTGGATTAGTCTGGTGGTTGCTAAAAAGCTATCAAATTGCCCAGAGTAGGCTCTGGGCACTACTCTACTATCACTGCTGTCTCACGTGGACTGTGACTTACAAGAGATCCTAAGGAACAAGACAAAAGCCGCTGGTGAGCCAAAGCCAAGAGTCTCGCTGCACCATCTGCTCTGTGAGCCGAAAATTTTACCTGGCTTGAGAAAAACCCACAAACGAGGAGGAGACAGAAAATATTTCCAGCAGCGCAACCTGAAATAAAACAAACCCCACGGACTCTCAATGGAGACGCAGCAGGAGCTGCTCTGATCCCTCTGCTCCTTCTGCAGGGCCACGCTGGAGCCAGGGAGCTCTATCTGAGCATCTGAGCTGTGGCTGGGAGAACACAGCCCTCTGTGGTGCTGACTAAGGCTCGGGATCAGCAAGAAGGGATGACGTGCCCCTTTTCTGTGCTAAAGCTACAACAAACACTGGGTCAAGAAGCCAGTGAAGAAGCTGGCAGGACCACGCTGGACCATGTAAGGCAGCCTGCTGATGCACACCTTGAGTGCATTACATAGCTGAAAATTTTTTGCCCACTTAAGAATTTCGAGTGACCACACCCAGGAATGTGTTAATGCTGTTGTAATTAGGGGTGGGACAACTGGCTCAGATAAAATAAAAAACAACCTGAAACTACACCCAAAAATTTAATGATCCTCCCTCATCCTGCTCAGAGTTGTTTCACCTTTAATCTCCTTTGTTTCTTTTTTTTCTCCTCCACATACCTTTCCAGTTTTGAAAAAAGAGGAAGCAGAAATACTGACGATAGCAGAGCAGGCTCATCTCATTTCAGTGACCGAAACCAGCAAGGATTGCAAACCTCATAAAAAGTCAAGACCCTAAATCTCCAGCATGTTTTACGCAAATGATCCATGCTTTATAAAATCTCTCTTGGACACAAATTTTTATGCCTTCCCTTCCAGGTTTCAACCAAAGAAACGTAATTACCATTCACTGATTGTATTTGTGAGCACCTGATGTTTGCAGTTTAAATGATCACATGTTTCTGATGACTGTCTACAACAGCCTGGAAAATACCTTTCTTCCCAGGCCCCCTCCCTGCCCCACACTGGGGAATACAGATCAAGACAGGATGTGGGGGCAGGAAAATCTGCCTGTTTTCATGGGTTTGTCTCTTGCTTCTGTGCTGAAGGTTAAACTGGTTATTAGATGTGGAATAAGGAAAGCAAGCCTTCCTGCCACCCTGCAGTCAGAGTGGGGAGAGGACACAGCTCCTTCCTTTTTCTGTAGTGTGGAGCATCCTCCACCTTCTTGGATCCCCCAGGAATTGAAGATTTGATCTATTTTTCCTACATTTCTGGAAGCTCAGAGCATTTCTGGCTCCTGAGCTGAAGTGCTTTCATCTGCCAGAGCATGGATTTGTGGAGGAGAGATGTGAGGAGGGAAGAGCTGTCTGGTGACTATTTAGTGGTCCCCATGGCCAGTAACTTCTTATACATTTGTGTACAAATCATATCTAACCTTTCCAGGTGACTCTGTGAGGCCTAGCAACAACAAGGAAAAGAAATGATGGCAGAAAAATTAAGATAGTGTTGAGACTTAAGTATATAAGGATGTATATTTTTATGATTTATAATGTAGCCCTGAAAGGCTGTAGATTTTTTTTCTTTTGGCTTATTAAACCTTTTGTTTGTTTTACCTTGACATTATCAGGAATGTTCCATGTTCCTCTTTACTTCTTGTTAGTGGTCAGCCTGCTAAAAAGTCCTCAAGGGACTTGGTTTGAGACAGTTCCCAAGGGTTTCAGGATCAGTAACAAAGGAGCTGAATCCTTCCTGCATGGACAAGGTTAGTTTGTCCTTTTGCCCTCGCTGTCTCTGGTAGCTTGAGTTACATTTGGCTCTGTTAATTAAAGTATAGTAAACTTTAGCCTGGCTGAAAATTACTTCCCTTTCAGTTAGGTGACGTTTATGTAATGGCAAGTGTTCTCAGCTTCCTATGTTTTTTTCATGGTCTGTACCCTTTAAATAAAAAAATAAATTCAATACAGCAAAATCCATGCAGGAAGCAAACCATTTGCTAAAAAGAAAGCTACTGTGAAATCATGAGCACATTTTGGATTAAAGAGGATTTTCTGGATTTGGTCATCAACTACTGAAAAAGTGAAGTGCCTTTTTCACCCTCTTTTCTTTGAGCAAAATTTTCTTCCTTGTTGCCCAGCTTAGCCACAGACACAAATCTCGATTATAAGACTCACTTTCTAGATTCCAATAGAATTTATATATATATATTAACAGAGTTGATTTATACTGGGGAAAAAACGTTAAAAATTCCACATACAGTTCACAAATTTTAGACACCATGACCTCCTGTGTCATGGGGAGTCAAATGGGGTGGGGGTAACAGCATGGTCACTGACCCCAGCTCTGCACTCCCCACCTGGGTTAGCTCTGAGGAGCTGAAGCCCCAATTTTGAATGCAAAGAACTGCTGGGAAACACGAGTGGAGCCCAGCCCATGCCAATACCACGTACCCACATTCCTAGCTAAAAAAAGAACCACCCTGAGACCCTTCATCCTCCAAGGTCTGAAAGCACCTGCCTTTTGGCAGAGGTGGCCAAGGAGGGCGGGCAGGTAGCCAGGAAACACATGGAGAACCAACCCTGGCCATAAAGCCTCTGCAGTTTCCATATGTCCCAGCTGTTTTCTGCAGGGATATGGTGGGGCTGGAGGAGCAGGGAGAGGTCTCCCAAGCTCACCAGGCACCAAAACAGCTACTCCAGCAAGTGCAGCACCACATACAGTTACCAGGGCTCTTTAATTTCTGTCTCTTATTGCACATTCTTTTCCCCTTTAATTTTTCTCCCTCTCCCACACGCTATGACCTTCGTGCAAAAATGAACACACGATCAAAAGGGAAAGAAAAACAAGTGCAGCCTGGTGCCACCACCTGTAAGCTGTCCTGAATACATTACCTGTACGGTGCCAGACAGTGACGTTCCCAGCCACCGTGAGCGAAGTACAAACACTACCTCACACCAATGGCATGTGGGTAGGAACAGAAAAACAACAACAGGATTCCTGTACACATTACTTCAGTCTTGCAGACTTTCTTTGTGTTTTATTTTATTTTTAATGTTACTTTGCCTCAACATGGGCATTCGGGGCACACTCTTGGTTTATTCTATCATTTCTTCAGACAGGTGTGCAGTTTGTTGGCTGGTTCAGCCGCTTTCTGAGGCTCTTCACACGCTTTAAAACAGCTGAACAGGTCTGCAAAGTTATAAGCAAGGCTCCCTTGTTGATTTAAAATGTAGGAAATATTAGGAGACGGTAAACACCAGATCATGTCCTTGCCTTCCAGGTTCTGAGCTATTGAGGTGCGTGCTATCAAATTGCTAAGCTCTCCTGTCACGGTCACAAGGGCTGGAAACTCATTTGTCTTTTGTTTTAATCCTGCAGCTCCCCTGTCCTCCCCTTGACAGTCGAGTGGCAGAGCTGCAGGTGGCTCTTGCTCTGTGGAGGAGTTGCACAAGAGTTTAAAACACAGGTAGATCTTAAACACCAACCAAGGTAGTAGTAGTAACATGTTTGGCCAGGTTTCAGGGAGATTATTTTCACAGCTTATCTAATGGAACATGTGCCTCACTCACAAGGGCAGCTACTGTTTTTTCGGAGACTGGGGCATTTAGCAGTCAAATGGCTTCAAGAAACAGCCTCTTTCCAGCCCTCCCATCCTTGTTTTCCAGCAGAACAAAAATCCCTTGGTGGAGGGTTTCAGCTTTGTGTTGTTTGAAAAGCCAGAGCTGCAGTGGGTGAGTTTTCTGGGCTGTGTTTAAGCTGTTCATACCCGTGGTAGCCGATGCCAACCCCGGTTGCGAAAACAGGCCACCAGTAACAACTCAGAAGCAGAAAAACTTCAAGTCATGATGAAGTTTGGACAGCCCTTTGTGCAGACTGGCTTCAGCCAGGCAGGCCATGCAGTGCACCCACTCAGCATCCTCAAGGGCTGGCTGGGAAGAGGCCAATGTCTCATGGGTGGCTCCCACCTATGAAGAGGCCATAATTTATAGCCTGGACTAAATCAGCCAGGGACAAGGGACCTTGTATCACATTTCCATTCCTGGGGCACACAGGCACCATGCTACTGTTCACTATTCCCTCTCGAGGATGTCTGGTAGTTTCAGGTTCAGAGCAGTAATAAATTTAAAGGAAAAAAGGCACACTTTAATTATAAAAATACCCATTTTTTTGCTTCATGTTTCTGGTTTTTTGCTTTCAGTGTATCAGTCTTTCAGGACTCATGTTTTACCATGTCTCTCTGCTATTTCCCAAGCCAAGGTTTGGTCAATGAAACATAAGATCATAATGAAATAGCAGCAGTTATGTGCTCAGAAATGCAAGAAGCCCTTTTTGCTGTGGTTTTGCTCTTATCCAATTTCAAAGATTCACTGGAAGACTTGTGAAACTAACCCACTCAAAGTGTGAATCAAAAGCTTGGTCTGAGCTCATAAGCTGTGCTTGAGGAGGAAATCTGTCTGTCCTCTGTGCTGAGTAAAGCCATTAACCCACCCAAAACACATGTACAGGGAATTTAGGAAGCACCCACTTACTTCTTGGCACGTCTTGCCTTGCTCCTGCAAGTCTGACACAGATCCTGCCTTCCACCCCGTCTTGTCTGCACCTCCCATTTGTTTTCCTCTAACTCTTTTTTGCAGTCTTGCTCTGGTGTGGAGGGGTAAATTTGGCTGCAAGACAGAGGCAGCCCAATGCCCACATGTTTCTGAGGTTTAAGCACTGTCCTCCTGCACCTTCTCCAGCATCAGAAGCTTTCCAAACTCTCCACATCATCTGCCATCAGCCCCATTCTCAAACCGACCCCTCGAGTGCTCTCTCAGCCCTGACCCTCTGCCCTGCCTGCAACAAAGTCAGCACCTCCCTCTGGGACTCCCATTTTACAGCTGTTGTGCAAGGCCAGAATTTGGGAACAGGGATGGGATTTGCTACCTGCAAAGCATTGATCTGGTTGCCTTGATAGAAATAAATTTAAAAAAAAAAAAGAGCAATAATTATAATTGGTCATCCAAACCTCGACACTTTCTACAACTGGATGAAAAAAACCCCCACTTTTTTGGCTCAAATCATCACAATTGTGCAAAAAGCTCTTGTTATTACCAGCATTCGGGTCAGCATTCAGGGGATGATTTTCTGTGTTTGACTGTAAACCACCAAAGCATCTAAAATACTATTTTTGAAAGTTTATCATAGAAAAAAACCCCAAAAAACACCACCAACTTAATTTTTTCTTTTCTTTCTTTTGCATCAAATGAGTCCCACACAGTGTCACATCGCAACTATAAAGTCAGGCTTTAGGGTGAAAGTATTTTCTGTGGGTTAGGCAAGGCCAGACCTCCTGTTTTGTTTCCTACCAAGGGGCACAACACTCTGTACTGGGGGTAAACCACCACATCTGTGGGCCCAGTGACACACAAGAACTTGAACAACTACCAAACAGCTGAGCAAAATGTTTTCTGAACATGATAAATAATAAAAGTGGAGATGGGAGTGATAAGTTTTATTTACATATTCAAATACTTACATATATTTACAAATATATACATATGTACATTACATATACAAACACTTGAATCTGATGGACAAAATAAATTTAAGAAATGTTTGAGGGAGAAAGAAGTTCAGGAAAGACATATTTTGAAAGTTAGGTAATTTTTTTATTTTAGAATAGAGCTTTTGTTTCAAACTGTGTACATGTGAAATAGGCAAGGTGTAAGGAAAAACCTTGCCCTCAAGATGAAACAGAGTCTTTGGTCTGAGCTTGCCTTTTGCTGACTCAGAGCAAAGAACTGTGTGTCAAGGGGTTTGGAGGGAAATAAAACCAGCCCCTGAAACATTTCATGCCAGGGTTTTGCCCCTGGTGTTTTTTCTTTTCTTTATTGCAGTTCAGTTACCAGATCAAGGATGCATTACTTACATGTTATTTATACTTTTGTAATTAATGGGTATGAGCATTATTAGTGACCTCTTGCATCATCATAACCACAGGCTTTCATATTTAAAGCGTATCCAGGGCCCTAAGCAGGCAAAGTGAACAAGTTGTTTGTTGTAGCAACAGCTCCTTCATTTTTGACGGGAAAACTCCTCGTGGCCTCCAGACACTCCATAAACCAGAGAAACCGCCTTGGACCAGGGGAAGATGCTGATTCAGTTTCCTCCCCCCAGAGAACAAGAGGGTGAAAATATCCCGTGGTTATATCAGGGAAACACTAAATTAAACATCTTAAATGTCCGTTCAATTAGGCTGCAAGGAAGGTAGCTCAGTATTCAAGGATTATGGGGGTTATTTACAAGGAGCTGTCAGTTACATAAATATTCCCAGGCTGTTACGCAGACCATTCCCCATTAATCACTCCGTACTCCTTCAACTCAACTCAACTCCACTCCTTGAACTCACTCTTGCAACTACTCCACACTACCTTTTGAGCCCTGGACACGCACATTCAGCTGCTGGCTGGTTAATCCCCTGTGTTCAGTTTCCCTCAGTGTTTCCTTATTGCCTTTTTTGCTGCTCCCATTGCCCAGTGCTCGGCACACCCTCCAACAGATTTTGCTATGACTGTCTGCTCCTGCTGCTGCTGCTGCTGGCCCAGAATTTCGCCTGTGCTTGTCCTTATGGGGAGAATCCAGCCCTGACTGAGACATGGGAAAGCCTTGGACAACGATGCTAATTTGTTTATACCCCTTCATTACTTAATGTAAAACATAAAACAGCTCATCTGCCACTAAGAGGTTCCAGCTCCCCCTCCCTCCTTCCAACACGTGGGACTCTTTGGGCAAGAAGGGAGTTGATGTTCGGGATTGCTGTCAGGAGTTGTGGGTTTGCCCAAAAAAGGAGAAGGAGAGGGTTTGGAAACCGCCCCTCCTCAGCCTTACATTTATAATTTTTACAGAAGAGCAAGGGGGGTGGCACACAGCAGTTTCCCAATTGTCAGACTGGTGTGAGAACACAAACTCCTCATCCAGCAGTGACCCATTTACCTTCAGGCAGAGAGGGAGATCTCATTAGGTACTGTGGTACATCCCACAGCTTTCTTAAAATTTGTTTTTCTTCTCTGAAAAGTGATCACAGCCTTGGTCAACTCACCTGGGTGTTCAGAAACCTTAAGTTGTGAAAGCTCTGTTCTCACCTACTTCTCTGGCTGTGCTGGTCTGCACCTTGCAGTGCTTCTTTCTACCAGAAAAATCAGTAGTTTTGAGGAAATCTGCCACACCAAAGTGGGCTGATAAGCCATTGAGATGTTTAAAGGTGCTTGTTTTAAAGCTTTAAGAGAATAGAGTTGTTTCCAAGAAATTTAACAGCAAGAACAAAAGAAGTCTCAGGTTGCAAGACCACTGGGCTGATGAACAAGCAGATTTTTGTGAGGCCCTTTATGTAAATATAATTTACCTTCACTTCTGTAAAACTATTCCTTTGTTCTCGTGGGGGGTTTTTCGACAAGGAATTTCTTCTCCTCACAGAGCATTTACTTTCAGGTGAACAAACCTGCTTCAAGAATTGTCACTGAAATGACAGCAAAGCTCTGCTTGGGGACTAAAGGAGGGAGCACAGGAGGAAAACAACCCCACAATTGGGAGAGGAATCACAGAAGCATGGAAGAATTAACCCTTAAGGATTATTTTAGCAATAAATGAAAATAGAAAAGCAGACGAGCCAGGCGTTGGGCTGCAGAATGGGCAAGGTGGAGGGGAGGGCTGGTGCAGGGACTGGGTGGCAGCTCCCTCTCTGCTTTCCAGAACATCCCCTGCTTTCTTGACAGCACAGCTGGGATTCACCAAGCACCAACCTGAAGCTTAGAAGGAGAAGAAAGCTCATGGCAGTACTGATCTGACCAGTCCACATCTTTGTTTGGAAGCATGTGTTGTTCTGGTGTCAGCATGCTCATGGTTAGTTTTTAATTCCTATTCCTTTATAACCTTAAAAATAAAGGATCTCTTTCCTGGGATACTGTTGCAGCCAACTCATATCAAGGATATCCAGCATCCACCCAACTCCAACAGAGTTCATGAGCTGAGAAATGTTGTTATTCAGCTGTAATGTAATTCATCTGACACCAATAAAGCGCTACCATACAGTTTGGGATTTAGCAACCAGGAATTCCACATGCTCTGTGCATGCAAGGGGAGTAATTTTTAATTGTTTATTTTCAAATGAAGCCATGAACTGCAGAATTTGGTTTCTGAGACAGTTAAGGTTGAACAACTTTAATATAGGTTCTGATATCTTGCTTGCCACCAAGAAAGTTTGAAAAGTTGAAAGTTTCAGGGGTTTAAATGGAAATACAAAAAGTTTCATGAAAAAATAAAAACCAAACTCCAAACCAAAAACCAAGAAATGCAGCTCACTGTACCTGGAGGGTTTATCCACCTACCCCAACTATTCCAATTATAAGCACACTTCAGAGAGGGGCTTACCTTGGCAGAACAGTTGTTAATCTGAATTCTGATAAAGCTCCTCTGTCCCACTCACTCAGACCTGTGAAGTTGCTGATCTCCTCCCCATGGGAATTAATGCTGTCAGGTGACTGTAATCATCAAAATATAATGAAGAACAAGGCCTTGGGTGTTTCTTTTTGTTTCCCATGCAGAGTGAAAGTACTCCAGAGACAGCAGGCTGAAATTTCTTCTTCAGCTTGCATCCCAGCAGAACTACCTACTGAAATCCTCCACAGCAGCCCTGCCCTAGAACTTTTCAGAGCCTGTGCTGATGACAATGGCTTCTTCAGGTGTCACCAGGAGCCTGATTTATCCAGCAACATCTTGGTTCTCTTCACTGGCCAGGTTCTCATTTTAGTCTGAGACAGAAAAGCAGCTACACAAATACACCCGTTTGCATTTTTCACTCCAGTGGTCTTCACAGAACTTTAATTTTCACATCAAAACCCCTTTTTCAGAGATGAACTGCACCATGGAGAATCACAGCATATTTTCAGGTCACTTCCCCAGCTGAAGGACACTTGATTTGGAGTATGATCATAAAGCCTTTAGCTGTACTTTTATGGTTTTGAATCCAATCCTGAGGTTTACAGATGTATTTCTCCATTGCTTCTCATCTTTTATGTTCTCTCAGTATCCTTTAGCCAGTATAGAGCAGGTGCCATCATTGGGCAGCTGTTCCTATGCACAGCTACCCAAATTCCCTTGGATCCAAGCAGCTGATAGTTCAAACCTGGAAAGATCGACTGATAAAGTGAAACCTGCTAGGTCTGATCTGGTGCTCTTCTAACAAGCCAAGCAGCTCCGCACTGACCACAGCAGGGAGCAGCTTTAGAACCAAGGTCAGGTCCAGCTTCTGTGTGACCTTGGACCAGTGTCATAGCAAAGAGGGAGAGTACGGATCCTAGGGAAACAGTGAAAGTAAAATGATGAGCTTTCCACAAACCAGATTGTTTTCAGAAACATTCATTCTTTATGGGTGTGATAGCTTTATCACAGGTCCCTGCAAAGCCCTGAGAGGATCCTCTGAGGATGACTCTTAGAGATTCCCTTCCAAGAAGTTCCAGATGTCCCTGTTGTGGCAAAGCTGCTCCAGAGCATCAGTTCTCCTCCACAGGTCAGCCCACCACATGTAAGGCAGGTCAGACACATTGGAGCAAAGACAACTTTTCTTCTTTTAAAATGAGTTTGGTTTCAGTGCCCTTCTCCAGACTTATAGTGTCACAATATTATCTCCTTTTCTAATTGCATTGCCATGTTTGTGCTGCAGGACCAAGAGGACTGAGAAAAAGAAAACCAGATGGATTTTATTCTGGACCTTTCATTCAAGGTTTTTCAGCACAAAACAAACTAAAAAGGTCTGCTCGAGTCTTGCTCTATGTAATATGTACACCTCCCAGTCCTTCTCCCTATGGACATTAAGTGCTCTGAGGCAAGGGCTGGTTTGTTCTCTGTGTTTGAGCAGCACGTGGAGTATCTGAAACTTACAATTTAAAAAATACAAATCCCAGGCACCTGAGGCAAACAACTGCAACCCACGGCCGCGTAGCACGGGCAACTGGCAACTCCATAGTAAAACCAGTCAGGTTGACTGGAAACTGGCCAGATGGCAGCTACTGCAAGCTAAAAGGATTAATTATTTGGGGATCATGCCTGGAGAGCAGGCGTGATGAATGCAATATATAATTCCTTGTCATGACTGTATGTCAGCACTGGGAAATAAGGAACAGCCTGTACCCTGGGTTTCAGTCACAGCCATCTTTGGGCTCGCTGAGGAGTTTTATAAGACCCAAAAGATGAAAAGGGTCCCCTTTTTAGCCTGAAACTTTATGTGTGAACAGCTATTGTTTAGCAGCCTTTGCTTTCCTGCAATTACATTGATGTCACATGTTTTTATTTATTATGTGTTTCACAACTGTAGTGTTAATTAACTATTTTATTGGCTCTGTGTAATTAACCATGTCAAGACTCAACTCTCTACCAGGCTGTTCTGTTTTTCACCCCCTTTCAACTTATCACACAAGACCCTGTAGCTGCTTTTTCTGACTGTGTATTTCACAAGGTAACCCTACTGCTCCCGGCCAAATAAAAGCGCCAGCCAACCTCTGAGAGTTCCTAAAATTGTCCAGTCTAATTAAGAGCAGTTTGTGTAAGTGGAAAAATCCACTTCGGAGTTTGCTGCCAAATGTGCCCCGCAGGGCTCATCTGGGGTTACCTCTCGTGCTGTGGTTCAAGGCAGCAGGGGTTTGGTGCCCTTCTCCCACCTCCGGCCCATGCGCTGCTGGGGATGGAGACGGGAGGGCTGCGATCCTCCTGGACATGCCAAGTGGGGAAATTCCTCTGCTCAGAGCAAGAAACACCTCTCCCTGGCTTTTGATCTACGTATCCCCACGGTCTGGAGACAAAGGCAGAGCCCTGACACGCCGGGCAGCGAGGTCCTGGCTGCGCTCCCGTCCGAGCAGCACTGGCGACAGCCTGGTTTTGACAGCTATGCATAAGCACAGTTATTTCTAGCACAGTTTCCCTGAGCTGTGCCAACAGAGAGGCTTTTTTTTTATCTTACAAATATATTTTCAGACCCCATGCAGCCAAAGTGTGCTATATTCTCCACCTAGACACGCTCATAGTGCTGCAGACCCTGGGCGAAGATGTGGGGAGGAGGAAGGATGACCTGAGTTCTTGTAAGGCACTCCTACAATACTCTCTGGGGCTTTACTCTCCAACCTGGGCTTAACTGTGTGTGACAAGAGCACAGACAGGGCTCCAGCAACTTTGGCCCTGCTGCCTGCCCCCCTCCTGGTCCAAAGGGCCACTTTGCTCCTCAGGTACCGGTGTGATTGCACCAAAAGCCATGTCTGGGGGAGATATTTGCTGAGCAGCACTCTGCGCACCTGTTTTGTCAAGCCTATCCTTGCTCCATCAAACTGCACTAACTCACAGCAGGGCTGGACTGGGCTGAAATGAAAGAAATGGAGCTCAGTGTTTGACCAGCTGGCTGTGTTTGTCTTTCCTGACTTCCATCCCTGTCCCAAAAACCTTGGCTGGCACAGCCTGGGATTCCAGGGCTGCTGCTCTGCTTCTGGGCTTGGTAAGGACATCCTTCACCCTCACTTAAACATCGTTTGGGGATCCTTGTGAAGGTACATCCCTTGGTGGAATAAAATGTCCTCCTTCAGTAAAGCCACATCCTTTTGGTTGGATTCTTGAGCGTTCCTCAGGACTGTGTTTCTATGATCTCATGATTTTTTAGACTCTTCTTTCAGTGACAAAAGGACACATCACTGGATGTCTGTTAGTTGCAGGAATTCTGCAGAACAACCTGGATCCAGCTTCAGCTGCCAGACTGAAGGAGTTTCTGACTGGTCCCATTCTTGTGAGATCTGAGTGTGAGAGAACAGAGCCCAGATTTACAGGATGCTTTTGCATTGCTGGGATGTTCCCCACAGAGCCCTTCCCTCAGTCCCTCTAGCCTCAACTCCATTTATCTTTGTGTGACTTCTTTAGCTGTAATCTGCCACTTTGCTGTTGTGGAGCTGGAGCTAACACATAAATAAAGCAAATAAAACAGGGAGAGTCCTCTAATGCCTGTCTGCAGTGTTGCTCCTCAAAGCCAAACTAGATTTTAGGAGCTCGTCCATGGCCATTGCTATTTTCTCACCTGAAACTATAATCTTCTCTTTGTGCATTTGTGCTTTCCGTCACTTCCATAGCAACCAGTTGTGATGGCTTGGAGGATTATCGCTTCAGGAAGGAAATAAGCAGTGATGGAAGAAAGAAAAGACTTGTTTTTTGCTCTGATCCTGCTTTTATGATGGTGAACGAGTGCAGATAAAATAGTGCTCTTAGCCCTCAGCTGAACTCCAGAAATTCCCCAAGCTGAAAGGGTAACCACAAAGTTGGGTTTGTGGAAAGTTTCCTTTTCTGTGAATCATTATATTCAGGACTTCTAGCTGAGCCAAAGCAGTCTGACAAACACGTTCACCAAGAGCCTGCTCACCTTGCTTGGCTGACCTGTCCAGTTAAATCAGCTCATGCAATCACATTGACTTTCCTAGGACAGGATCACTAGTCTGGCACTAATGCTCCACAATGTATTTGTGCTAATTCCTCAGTAATAGAAACATTCTGAGGAAAAGACCTGGATAATATATGCTCAGTGATCATACCATGGAGCCTGGGAAATCAGAGAAGCTTCCTGAGCTTTTGGCTGGACCAAATTGATAGAAAAGTCCTTTAAGTATTAAAGTACTTTAATAGTAATTGTATTAACTTGGGAGAGACTTTTAGAGGTCACGAGGAATATCTTATTTCTCTCCATTGCCTCAATCAGATCAAGCAACCCAAATACTTGATGCATTAGAAACAACATGGGAGATACTGCAGGGAGGAAAGTGAAATGTGAGTCCAGCAGGGAAAGTCTTCCAGAAGGGTATGGAGCAGTACAACTCCCTCAAAGGGCTGTGGGAGGATCAGGAGCAGCTGAAAGAGGGTTAATGATGTGAGTAATCAGGTCCTGAGCAAACAGCAACAGGGAAAGAGAGACTCTTCCCTGGAGGAGAAAGATGGGGAAGGGAAGAGAGCAATGGAAACCTGTAAGTCACCAAGTTAGTCTCTGAGCCCCAGCCCCAGCACTGCTGGTAGGGGTAATGTGAGCAGGATCCAGAGTCAAACAGGGATGAAATGTCCTGCTTCTCCTGCCATCCCTCTGCTGCAGATGTGGCCTTGTGGGGCATCAGCCTGATGCACCTGGGTCTCCGAGTGGCTTGTGATCCCCCTTGCAATGCCAGGCACCAACACCCACCAGGAAACCAGCACAGAGAAGTTTCTGCACTGCCCTTGTTGGCCTGAAAGGTCCCTGCAATTTTTATTATTGTTTTCTTAGAGCTGATGGTGCATTCTGGAAAAACGCCCACTATGTGAAGTGCTCACTACCCTGATTTTTTTTGTCATCCCAGATGCAGCGACAAATGAAATGGAAAACCAGCTCATTCCTTCAACAGAGTCCTGGCTAAGCCAGACTAATCACCCCCTGGCCACAGCAGGTGGAGAAGGAGCTCTGAGATGGGAACAGCAGAGCCCATATCCTCTCCTCCTGGCTGCTGGAGATTACGCAGCCCTTGGGAAGCTGTGTTCTGCCCTCTTCAAGGGGCACATGCTGAGTCTTGGTCCTTCAAGCCTGCTACCCACTCTCAAAGAAGTTGTGCTTGCACAGGCACAAGCCTATGTATGTCATTAATGAATGTTTTCTGAAGGGCACAAAACATCTTACCAGAGAGGGGGTTATGGTGGATCAGTGTTCTGGTTCAGGGCTATGGAGGAGGCTTGAGTTCTGTCTTTTCTTGAATGGAGGTGATTTGTTGTAAGGACTTCCATCCGATGTTAGCCCTGTCAACTGCAGCCAGCCTGGCTTCAGGGTCATGGCATGCCCAGCGAGGACAGCAGGGCTGGCTTCCTCCCTCCCAGAAACCTGTTTTCCCAAGGAAAGCCCCCCTCTTCCTGGTGCAGGGTACCTGTGCCCCCCTGCATTCCCTAGGAGGTGGAGGACATGCTGACAGCTGGTTCTGGGCAGGCCAGGAAGCCCCATCACACTGTCCTGTGTCCACCCAGGAGCCAAGTCAGTGGGAAGGAGTCACAGGTAGTCCTTCCAGCTCTCCACCACCACCCTGTGCTGGCAGCCCTGAGCAAAGTGGCTGAAAGCAAGAGATTATTTTGGTGGGGGAGGGAGAGGAGAGGGGCATGGTGGGTTGATGCTGCAGCACCACTCATGATTTCATTGTCATTGCTGGGTTTGGCAGGAAGGTTCCAGCGCCGATGTGTTCAGCAGAGGGCACAACATGCCTCCACCCCAGGCATCTGTGGGTTTGGGGCAGAGCTGCTAAGTTGGGTCTGGGCAATCTGTCCACACTTGTGGCTCTGGACAAGGCGGTGTCACACCTTCCCCACCACCCAAAGTGTTGCCACATCAAGCTGACAGCAACAGATTAGGAAAGCTGAGGTGAAGGTTTGCTCAGGTGACCTTGAAAAGCTGGAGAGAAAGCTATTTTCATGTGTACTTCAGGAAATATCTCCAAGGAACTCTAATCTCCAGCCACCTTCAAGCATTCAGTGATGACAAAGGGAAGCCCAGAACCATGACCAGGGTAACGGGCTGCACTTATACATATTCACCGCCTCTCACATGGAGGTTGCATCAGTCAGATCTGCTTCATTCTTCATAGTCTGAGCCAAGACAGGTCATGCATAATCTTTTTCTTTTTGCTAAGGCCTGTGCTGGATACCAGTGGTTACCAGTTCCATCAACCAGGTTGTGCTGCAGAGATTGTTTTGCTGATGACTTTGGTGTGGTGTGTTACAAAGGATTAGTTGTTTTGTGGACATGTACATATAAAATGAATTTTTTTCTTCTTGTAACTTTCTGGGGCAAAACTACGCTGGGTTATATTTAGCAGAGAACACCAAAGGAACATTTTCAGATTTTTTTTTTCCTTTTTGCTAAGTCTTTATTTCTTTTTTGTTTGGTTGTTTTTTTCTTAAAGGAAAAGTAAAGGAAAGAAAGACAAGGTGAAAGAATAAGACAAACATGGGGGTAAAAAGAGACAGGAAAACCTTCCTAGAATTTGTAGGTAGGAAAACATGCAAACCCAGGACTGCAGATTCGCATAAAAATGAGGCTGGAATAGAAATAGTTAGATCACATGGTCCCACAAAGAAAGACCAGCTGGACAGAAACCTTCTGTATTTCAGGTCTGAAACCGTCCAAATCTGTGGTGGAAATTCCCCCAGACCTCCTCCCCACAACAGCTTGCTTTTTCAATTCAACTTTCTCAGTCCCTTTAGTTACAAGAGGGCAGAGACCTACAGAGCACAGGTGGAGAAACACAGAAAGCTTGTGGTGCATGCAGAGAAGAGAAACAAATGAAAACACGCACAAAAAAACAGGCTGATGATGTATGAAGCCAATAACTAAAGCTTTTCACACAAGCTTCTTCCTTAATTACTGTATTTAGCGCCACTGGCGTAATCAAGGGCATAGAGCTGTGACTGTTCAGTCAGTCGTGACAGACCCGGCATGGTATAACCTCATCCCCACTCCTCACTGCATTCTCTGAAGCTTTTCCAAAAGCATCCTTCATTCTCCAGCCCTGCAGCCCAAAAAATAAGTCAAGGATGGATACTGGACGGTGTCAGGATGCTCTGCATGCTGAAATGACTGCTGTCAATGTGCCACGTTACATCAAATACCTACAAGCCACACAAATCCCCAAAGCTAAAACTGACCTGGCAATGTTAACTATGACCAATATTTCTGTATTACAATTCCTTGGGAAGCAGATTGAGCTTCAAAGGTGCCCTCCTGCCCTCCTCTCTGCTGCTGTACATACATCTCCCTCCACTCAGCTGTGACCATCTCTGTGTTTGCCTCTCTCTGCTCTGAGCCTCTGCTCTAAGCTAACTTTGAAAAATGACCTGGTTTTAAAAAAAACCTGTATTTTGGTTTGGGGTTGGGGTTTTTTTTGTTTGGTTGGTCGATATGGTTTGGTTTTGCTTGTTTCTTTTTTTGGTAAGCTAAAACAATTTAGAGCTCTTGTTTCCAGTGTGCTCACCAAAAGCATTGGGCTGGTGCCCCAAAGGCTGTGGGAGTTACCTTTGGGAACAGGAGTGGTGGTGAGCTGCTGGGGAAGAGAGGACAGGGACTGTGCAGGAGGGATCAGAGTGTGGATTCCTATTCATCTGTCACTTCAAAAGTTAAATGTTTACACGTCAGGGACATGGCTGTCCTCTACGTGGAGGCCTTTTCCACCACTTTGATAATGTAAAATGTCCCCTAGGGAACAAGTAACATCCCCATTCCCTTTAAGTTGAATGCCTTGGTTGGAGAGAGAGATCTAGTTCTGCAAAAACAAGGATCAGACAGTAGCTCTCATTACAACATGAAGTGCTTGTGCTGTGGAATAACGCCAAGTTCATGTTGTTTGGGAATTCCCAGTATTATTACACTCCTTTCTGATTTCCTGACTTCCTTATGGCTCATCTTCCAGCCCGAATTTTGCATCCTCTTCTCTCTCTCCCACCACTTAGTTGTAACTAATGAAAGGCAGAGGGGGTAAATGTTAAAGAGAACTTCCACAGAGCATTGAAATTCCTTACCAGGGGTTGTTATTTTCCAACTTCCACTCATATTTAACAGTCTCACTCTCAAATATCATTGCAGACTCACCACATTCATGCCAAAGCTTCAAGGATTTGCTCAGAATGAAAATGAGGTGGGACAACTGCATCTGTGCATCTAATGCCTCCATTCTGCCCCCTCCAAGGTCCACAGGCACCTTACCAGCCATCCCAGTCGAATCTGGGCTCCACTCCCAAGAGAGGAGCATGAGGTGATGAACACCAGGAAGAGCAGGGCTGGGCAGGGCCATCAAAAATAGGATAATGGGAATTAGCTGGATAAGTAAGGCATAAATGTCCTCTTTCTACAGTCCTGTTCCTCATCACTGTTTTGCAGAAAGAGTAAGTAACTAAATTAAGCAGAGGAACCTTTAGGAGGAATATGACGGGAAACAAAACACTGACAGCAAGGTCTGTTGGGCTCCAAAATGTCCCTCAAGGGAAGCAGTGGACACTTGAGTCATTTGAACAATCGACTGGACCAAGTGCTGGAAAATACACAGGAGGGAGTAAATCTGCATTAGCAGAGGGATGTCTCAGATGACCTAATAGGTTGTTTCCAACCATAAATTTGAGGTTCTATGGCTAGACCTGAGCCAGAAGAGGGCTGGGGCAACATCACAGATGGATACACCTATAATATGTATGCAGGAGCTTTGAGTGACCACACTGACCTACATGTTACATGAATGATAACTCGTATTTTTGGAACATTTTAGTACAGAAACTGCTCTCCATCACCCACAGGCTTGAGATCTGACTTGTGAATGCACCTCACCACACAGGCCAAGTCCTATTTACAGGGTTAGGGAAGAAAGCTGGGACATCTGTGCCACTTAGTTGTTCTTCATAGCTAAAACACTTTGTCTAGACCAGGCTCACTAGCTTCTGGGCCCTTTCATGTTCCCTGTTTTCTTCCAGTGTTTGACTTTTGGGTGATTATGTCTGAGATTTTTCGGGGAAGAAAGTACCCACATGTCTACTGATCTTAATCAGGATTGACAAAATGTAGGCATTTCCCCCTGCACTACAAATTTAAAAAGAATAAAATCATAGTACAGAAATAAATAAACAAGTAACAAAGATTAAATTATTTTAAAAAACAAGGATCATCTAGGTTTATAATAATGCACACAATCCACCTGCTAGATTGTAATACTCTTAGTATCAATGTCATCCCTTCAAGGATTTTAATTCTCAAAGAAACCATCCTCTTCTCACATGAGTACAATATCAGCATGAGGAAGCAGGGACCTGTTCCCCAAGACTTGGAAGAGTTAGAATTAGACATTCTCTGCCTATCACCTTAAAAATAAAGCTCTCATTCATACCCATGTATGTACATGTACATATCTTCATGTTGCTACTGATGGTTCAGCCAAAAGTCAATCCCCTAAACAAAAATGAGGGTTTAAACCCACTTATAACTTAACTGAGCTCTCATTCCTGCTCTCCTCCATCTCTTCAAGGAAAAGGAATGGAATGCTCAACTTCAATCCTTTTTCTGCTTTGTTGTCACCACAATTTAGCACCTCTCCTGCCCTCCATGCATCTGGAAGTGTCAGGAACCACCAAGTACCAATGACTGCCGATCACCTCCAGCAAAGGGAATCCAAGCTGCCTGTGGTTCCCCCTCTCATCCCTTTCCCTGCAGAGAAGGAAGAACTCAGCAGGAGAGACCACCAGGAAAAGTTTCCCTCACTGTTAGTGAGTCTTGAAAAGCCTTATTAGTCCCTCATTACCAGGCAGGACTGACAATACACAATAATCAACCAGTCATTTAGGCAAAGAAAGAGCTCCTGAGAGTGTCATTATTAATTCTGGGAATAGAAATTTGTGTGGTACGGAGAAATCGCTCTGATTCAGGCTCTGAATGCAACACAGGGTGTTCAAAGCACACTGTGTACCTGTGTATTTGGGTGTACCGGTCTGGGTGACATGTGCATCCCCTCTCCTGATGATGCCTGTCAGCCAGGGGAAAGGAGGTGAGCTAGGCTGTACTTCTGTGGTGTGACTGGGCACATCTACAGCCATAATCACATCTGATCCCTCGCCTTGCCCTGCTATACCCCAGTATTGATCAGCATCCTGCAGTAGCAGCTCTCCTATCCCACTGCACAGCCACCTCCTGCCACCAGAACACAAGCACTCGATTGCTCAGGCATCTCAAAACTCAGCCCTTCCCACCGAGTCTGAGGGAACAGCAGAGTTTTCTGCAAGTGTTTCAAAAAACAGAGGTGAGCATTTATTTAGCAACGTCAGGAGCCCTTTGGAACTGCACCCTCACCTGCCTGGGTTAACCCTCTCCAAAAACCCCACCTGTTTGCAATTTTAAGAGCTCCGGTCCTTTAAAAAGGTGGTCCCTTCTAGACCAGCCACCAGCTTGGCCCCAGGGGCGAGCAGGAAGACAAGGTAGGGGAGCTCTCCCTGGCTCCTGCTCCAGCAGCCCCTGGTGCTGGCACATGAGGATGTCAGGAAGAACACAGCTCATCTCTGCAGAGAGAGGAAAGGCTTCTCTTTAGCACTCCAGCCAAGTCCTATTCTGATGATGCAACTGGCTTTGAGCAGGCAAGGGAGTGACTGGGATGGTCTTGACACGCAAGGTCTTCTGCAGAGTGCAATTAGGAGCTGCTGTGGTTTCCTCATCAGCTTTGGTAACAGCTCGCGTGACGGGAAAAAAACTGGTAACGCTGGAAGCTTTTATCCTTTTCGTGAGATTTCATTCCTCCAATGAACAGTATGTACCTGAAAGTATGATCTCAGAGATCACAAACCCGGGGAGAGCCAGCCCCGTTCACAGGCAAGGCTTGGTGGTGGCCTTAGAAGCCAGATCAGCTCATCAGTCTCTCTGCAATGAGCTCCAAAGCAGCCTGAGTTCTGGACAAACACGCTGGACACCAGGAAAAAGCCAAATAGTAACACGCAGCAGGGAGAAAAATAATCCCTGGTCTGCCCATGTGGCTGTGACATGCAGAGCAGGCATCCATGACACCTCAAATTCAGCAGCCAGCAAAACCAGTGGGAGAGGTGCTGCTGGGGTGCCTGGCTCTTCTGCATGGAGAGCTGGTGTTTCAGGGCACATCCTGCCCTGAGGAACTGGTTAATCCTGCTCACTTGAGGGCTGAATGCAGCCAGTGGCTTGATTGCATTTACAGTGTTAAGCCAGTTGCTGAATCCAATTAGTGGGGTCCTGCACGCAGGGAAGTGGATCCAGGGAACAGGAAGGTGCTTACGGGTTTGCAAAACAGAATCCATGCTGAAGAATGACCAGACATGGCTGCATCCCACAACCTCTGTGTCCACTGCCTGACAGGTGGCTGGAACTGGTAGAAAGTGGATTTCACAGCTTGTGAGTAACCCCAAAATGTGCCAAGGTGGGCCTCTGTGCAGGAAAATGACTCACTTCCATTTGAGGACAAGCAGTAGGGTTGTGACAAAAGCCCTGTAGGCAATTTCCCCTCACTCCCAAAGGCCCAGCAGCAGGTACAACCTCATAGCCTGGTTGCACCAACACCTCCATCACGGGTTCCTCCTCCTGCTGCTGCCTGGGACCATCCCAGCATCTCCCACCGCTTGTGCCACTGAAGACAGGTGGGCTGGTGGTAGAAGAGACACCGGCATTAAATGCACTAAAGCTGTCCAGATTGCTGCTTCCACCAACAAGGGGCATGAAGGTGAGATCAGGATTCCTTTTTCCCTCCTGCAGCTGTGATGTTCATCTTTCCAGGCAGAAAGACAGCATCTCCTCCCTTCCCTCTGGGGAGCACTTTGGGCTCTGCTGAACGGGACCTCCTTCCAAGCAGCAGTCAGAGTGCAAAGTGGGCTGAGTGGCCTGAAGTCATTCATTGCTGCCAAATCTCCTGTTCCTCTTTGCTTCTCACCACTCTCGTGGGAACACAACCCACTGGATGCGACTCATCGTGTCTGTCTTTGGTGATTTACAATAGAGATCTGAGTAATTAAGAATCAAAGCCACACTTCTGTGTCAAAGTCATGATGAAGACATTGCCGTAGCCTTTTAAAACCTTCTTACCTCAACTAATCCATAGAGAAGCCTTTCCTCCCCCAGGACAGAGAGACACCCTTTCACTCCTATATTTCATTGAATTCAAAGTGCACAGAGAGTTTTTAACTTCCCTAGCCCAAAATTGAGTATCCCAGTTTTTCTCAGACATACCAATAAAGGGAAATCAGTGAAGGTCATATAAATATCTGTCTGATCTGTCCAGCATCACAGTCATTTTGGTGGCTCTGTGTCCTCATTCCTGTTCTGCTCACTTTTATAAGCAGACAGCAAAAATGTTCATGCAAAATGGATTTCAAAGGGGTGTGCATAAGTGTTCCCAGAAACCTAATTTTACATTTTCAATAAAATCACCTCCTACCATACAAAGGTTGAGCAGGAGAAACCCAAGTAGACACTGAGCTGACCATTGCACAACTACTTTGACTGGGTCCAAAGAACAGAAAGTGTGAATGTAAGAGCAATATTTTTAGCCAAGCAGGAAAAAAAAGCAGCTAAGATCAAATGATTAATGAGTTTTTTGGTTATTATTTATGTGGCATGAACAGAAAGATTTAAAGCTCAGTTTTTGCAAGATGTTGCTTGCAGGAGGAGTTCTGTTTGGAAACCCAGCAGGTGCCTGGGGATAATGGGTGTGAGAAGCCCTAAATGCTCACCTGCCTATTGAGTGTGTAGACGAGCTCACCAAACGATAACATCATGTTACCTTACCAGGAAATGTGAAAGAAGTGATCAGCAAGGATAGGCATAAAAAAGTACATAGCTAGATTTTCTGAAATCCCTTCCAGCTCTTGAGTAAGATATTTTTCTTGTCACAGAATAAACCAAGGACTGTTAAAAAAACCCAGTTGCCCAGGGTAGCGGAGAAGGACGTAAGACAGAAGAACTAAAAAAGCACCCCGGCATGATACAGGAAAAGCTCCATCAAATATAATGAACCTGAATTCACTGCCTCAATGGCTAAAGAAACAAAGGATGAGATTGTGTGGCTCTGGACGTCGGAGCCCTAATGTGCTGTTAATAATGTTTATATCATAACGCAGCATCACTGCATTAGCTTTGATTTAGCAACGCCAGTTTACGACAGCTGAGGAAGCAATCCATAAATCCAACCCCACATCTGTAAATACAGTGAAGGGAGAAAGGCTTGGTCAACCCTGGGGGGCACAACAAGGGGCCTGCTGGGCTAAACTGGGCACTCCCCAGTGCCCACCTGGCTGTCATGGCTTTGTCACCTCTTTGAGGTGCAAAAGGGACATGTGGCCTGTGTGCTCAGCCTCTGGCTCTGCAGACCCATCTGTCCACTTGTGGTAGGTCTGCTCCTCTTCATGCCCCACTCCAGCTGCACAGGGGACGAGCCTCAGAAACTCTCCAAGTGTGAGTAGAAGAGATTTTAGGCTAAACCAATAAAAGTAATATTAGCAGATTGCTGGGACCAGACGGTTTCACTCAAGAGCTCTGAGGGAACTCAGACTTGAAACTGCTGACCTATTCAGCACAATGCCACAGCAGCTGTTGAAATGGCGAGGCACTGCAGGAACGGAAGGTGGCAAATGTTACATTCATTCTTAAAAGAGGCTTTTAGAGGTCATCCAGGGACCTGTGAGCTGCAAAGCCAGGAGAGGCAAATTGACAGAAAGCTAGATAGAATGGCAAAGAGCAAAGTTTGTTGAGTGAGAGCTCAGGCATTGCAAATCCATTTGTGTCAAGACCTCGGCAACTTGACATATTCGTGAAAAATCCAGCTGCAACCAGGTAGTGAGTAATCTCAGAAAACTGAGTGACAGGTTGATGAAATAACTCATGAAACTCGCCAGCAGCAAATAAAAAGTGATGAGTGTGAGAAACACCAACCTAAGCTGTACAAAAAACATCAGGGGCTCTAAATTAACATCAGGCAGGAGGGAAACCTCAGTCACTGACTTTGCTGAAAGCTCCAGCTCAACAGGTATCAACAAGGCACAAAAAAAGAGCTTTAAGAATGACTGGAGAGTGGTGAGAGAATGAGAAAGTGACCCCTTCCAGGTACCCTGCCTCCAACACAGTGTGCAGCCCTGTATACACTGAGGAGGATGTAGAAGAATCCATGAACATACAGAAAAGATGGCACAGGAACATTTAATGGTTTCCATAGGCTGGCAGGCTGACTACAGCAGAGTTCTTGGTCACCTCGATTGAGGGGGGATGTGAGAGAGGTCCTGACAACTCCTGAACAGTGTGGAAGTGTGAGCAGGAGATCAGTGCTTGCTGTGTCTGCTGTCACAAGGGAAAGGCAGCACAACCCAATCTATTGGGCTGGAGGTCTAGTACAAAGAAAAGGAAGTACTTCTTTCACACAATGCAAAATTGAATTATGACACTTGTTGCCACAGGATGCTGTGAAGGCCAGAATTATAAAAGAATTCCAAAAGGAGTCAGCCAAATTCTTGGAGGCTCGACCCATCTGCAGCTGTTAAACACAATGACCCAGATGCCAGTCAAAAATTCCCTTAACCACAGTCTGCTCTCTACTGAGCTGGTAATACCACAGGGGAATTGTGCTATGCTTGCCCTGTCCTTCCACCCTTTACCTCGGAGTCTGCTGCTGAAATGAGCTGCCTGATTAGCTGGACCTTTGGTCTGAGCCACTATCACTGCATAAGACATTGAATATGACATGTTTATCAAGAAATTGGAATTCATTGCAGGTGATGATGACGTTCATTCAACTCACATGGAAGTTTTGCCTTTGGCAGGGACTATTATCTGATGCCTTGGGAGAAAGGCTTTTCTGTCCTAAAAAATCTATCATGCCACTGGCAGTCTGCACCCAAGACCAGCTCTTTCCTGATCTCCCACATCTGCTCTGCTAAATCCATAAACCATGACAGTGGATTACCTTTATCATTGATTTAACTGTCACCACTGTAAGTAGTTAGCAGTCATGAAATAAGCCAGCAAGCACATTTGAAGCAATGTCCTCCCAAGGCACATATTTCCTTTTATCAGTCTTAAATTAATTCTCCCTCATTGCATGACGTGTGCCTTATTCTCACTTTACAGGATGAGTAAAAAGGAAGCACCAATCACTTTCCATCTCCTGCACCATAATTTCATACGCTCAACTGCTCTTCCCTTCTGCTGCTTCTCCTTCCCAGCTGACACAGGCCAAAATTACACAAGGATGGCTCTTTACCATGAGGAATTCCTTTCCTCACTGAGGTGTGACTGCTGTGCTGGACACAGTGAAGGAGAAGGTCGTGGATCTGGGGGTAGGTTGTGGATCACCTGCTGGAGGGCAGGAGGAAAGGAGCAGGTGAAAATCCCTCACTACTATGGCTGGACCACACTGGCACCAGAGTGCTCAACTTGGTGTCTCTGCTCAGCTTTCTCAGTGCAAAAACAGCCTGTGTTTTTCATTGCTGCCAGTCTGGCATCTTCTGCCAGCTCTAAGTGTTTCCTTTTTTTTTTTTTTTAGAAAAAAAAAACAGCCAAGTTTTGATCATTCACTTCTTGGGTTGTGCTGAACTTGCCAGCATCTGTTCCATCTGAAAGGCAGACTGGGAAAGAAAGGAAAGGAACGAGGTACCAAGTTGTAATGTGAGAAATGAAGCCAAGAAAAACAGCATCTTGAGAGATGTTAAAGACAAAAACAAACGCTGTAAACAGGAGCAGAGACAGATTTCAGAGGAAAGGCAGGAAGACGGTGACTAAAGCATCGAAACAGTGTACACATGGAAACTGAGTCCAAAATCTCAGGGTTTCTTTGTTCTTGTTTTTCCTACCATTTCACAGAAATCATAATATTGTCAGGATCCCTCTATACCCAAGGGTCAGTGATGTCAATGAAAGTTGGTGGAGCTGTATCCATTAATAAGCAACTTTCTCAAATTTCTCAGAATTACTGGAGTTTTAAATAATGTCCTAGGAATCAAGTTGAAAACACCAGTTGGGATTATCCTTAAATGAGCTCATACAAAAGTCTAATAAAAGATAATCTGGAATACCTCCATTATATTTTAAAAGTTGCAAAATTCCTAACTTGGGTCACATGGAAAATAAACTCTGGAAAAAACTGTTCCTAAGGCTTTTCTACCAGTTCGGGTCATGGTAAAGGCACAGACAGCTCTACAAATTCTATCTCAGCAAACAAGTCCCTTAGAAAGCAAATTAAGTAAATATTGCTTCTGTTCCACCCCCTCCCCCAAGCTTTTGTTTAACTTTTTGGGTTTACCTTTCCATCACTCTCCTTCAAAATGTCACAGATTGATTTGAAAATAAAAACTTCACGACAAGGATCTAATTTCAATATTTTTTTATTATTATTTTTCAAAAATCCCACCATTGTTTCTTGGGAAGCTGTTTTTTGTTTGTTTGTTTTTTTGGGGTTTTTTTGCTGAGTCAGGTCAACCTAAAGCTTGCAAATATTTAGGGTTCCCTTTACAGGTGAAACCTTTCCTTGCCCTAATTCTGACTGCATGAGCTGAATACAAAGCCTTGCCAGTATTTTTTTTTAATTCTCAAGTTACATTTTACAAGAGAAAAGCCACTCCCCGCCCTTGAATCTCTCCCTCCCTCTGCCTTTCCCTTTGCTCTCTTGCAGTGACTGCCTTGATCTGGCTGGGGCCACTGAGATGAAGGTGACACGGAGGGAGTGCCCATCTGGTTACGACTAAACCACGCTCGACATCTCCCTTACTGCCGGATTTTATAACCCGATTACCACAGCCTTGGGTTACATTCAGACAGATTGCCTACCAGCGAAAGGCTCAATATCCCATTATCAGATTTGTGAGCCCGCCATTCCTCTTCATTTAGGATGTAATAGAAAGTGTCAGGAACGTCCCACGGACTTTAAAATCAGTCCTAACTGTGTGAGTTAGATGTGCATCGCTCCACAGAATCAAATGCAGGACAACAGTTTTAAAACATTTTTTTTTTATTATTTAAATATTAAATAAAACACATCAACTAATCATTTCGGTGTACACCTCTCATTTTAACATAAGAAATAAAATGATTGCTCAGTCATGATAAAAAATAAACTATACATCTCAATTAAACCGATCATGTAGTGTCTTTAAATACCCTATTGCATTGCAGTCTGCAGAACAGCACTGTCGAGATATCTACAAAAAACCCCAGACTTGTAAAATGACCTCTTTTTGCTCCAGCAATAATTCCAAAGAGGTTCTACAGCAATTGGAAAAGAAAAAAAAAATACTATGAAAGTAAAGTGCTTGTCATTGCTCAGGACAGGAAACAAAAGAATCTGTGGCCTTTACATCCATGGCATTAAACAAAACACATACTGAAGAGGAACTTCTGTGGTTTAAGTATGTGTGCTACTCCTTACAAAACTGAAGGCAAAATTGCTGCTTTGTGCCAAGCTGGTTTCTTCTTGCCCTCCTCTCCAGCTATTTCCATGCAGTGTCTTTTTTGGGTTGGGTATTTTTTGGGGGGGAAGGGTTGTTTGTTTGTTTTAAACCCACACTACTAAGGAGCATGAGACTTTGGTGTTTTCTCTGCTGCAAGGCACCACTCATCATTAACAGGAGCTCAACTCGAGCAGTTTTCTCTCACTTTGAGGCTTCCAGACCATGGGGCAGCAGTGGCAAGCTGGAGATGCACCAATACAGACACACACATACAACACACAGATAAAGAGGTTGTTTATGGAGAGCCACAGACAGAGCCACATGACATCTTCAACCTTTCCTACTCCCACCAATTAACCTGGTCAATCTTTGGCTTTTTTCTTAAAAAAAAAAAAAAAAGAAAAAAGGAAACAAAACAATAAAACAAACAAAACAGGTCTCTATATTATTTGCAAATGCGTAATACTGCAGGTTGCATGAAGCCAAGGTAACTTGAAGGCACCCTGTGTCACACTCGGGAGATGGGTCCTTTAAGCATTTAGACAGAATGCAGCTATTTTCTGACATTCAGATGGCAGCTTCCAGCCAAGCTGGCTCACTGTCTGCTCACCTGCTTCCAAAGTTTGCATGCACTCCCTGACTCATTTCTGTAGGAGCACAGCCTGCTCTCCCCTTTATCCTTAAACAGAACTTCTATTGACACCAACAGAAGTCATGGTCTGCCTTGGAAGGGGAGTTGGGGTTTATACCAGAAACACAACATAAGCATATTACAAAATATAAAAAATAACTAGTGTTATGTAGTTTTCTGCTTCCTATTTATATACATATACAGCATTAAAAACCATACGAAAAAACACCTATCTAATCCAAAACCTTGTTTTGCTAATATGCCAGAAACAAACCAACCAAAAACAAACACCCAAAGATTGTGCTGTTTTACTCACTTTTTAATACAGTTTTGTTCAGAAAAAGCTGTACTCCGTTAGAGCAGAATTCTGTTCTAGCCTATTCCTTTTGTCTTTGTCAATATATAATTATAACCTCAATATTGCACATTTCCCCAAGAGTCAGTTCTGTTTGGACCCTGATAATGAAATGCATAAAAACATAATTAGCAGCGGAAATAACAATGTGCAGCACTAAGAAATACCCCTCAGGCAACTTTGTAGGCAACATCCAGGAGGGCTTTTTAAAAAGGAAAACCCTTCCCATCACCCCACCGGTACTGCTGCTTCCCTCCTCAGTGCCTCTGCAAGAA
Source organism: Campylorhamphus procurvoides (assembly GCA_013396655.1). Taxonomy (NCBI): domain Eukaryota; kingdom Metazoa; phylum Chordata; class Aves; order Passeriformes; family Dendrocolaptidae; genus Campylorhamphus; species Campylorhamphus procurvoides. Next base: position 58,136 of record WBMV01003916.1, read on the forward strand.
TATGAACAAACTTGGAGTTTATAAAAAGGTTCCTAAAGATTATCCAGACCAACAAAATACATGCATGTGTGCACGTGTGCATATGCAGACACACACCACTCGCAAACAAACATCCCTGCGAAAGACCAGACATTATGCAATTTGGATCCTGGTATCAGGGGATACGTTTTCAATAGTTACTGCTTCTGCACTAATTAGAAGGGCATGTTAAGCTTTTCCAGCTGATGTATCAAGCAAGAAGTTCACAGTTTTCATTTAAAGTGTATGTATCTGGGAGGTGTGGAATGGGGATGTTGGTTCCTTTAAATAAAATGAGTGTTAACGGGAGGGAAAGAAAAAACAACAAATGGCAATGCTTCCATTTTTGTCTCCTATGAATGCATAATGCTGCATGCCACTGGTTTTCTGTTTATTTTCTTTAAAAGAGGTAATCATCTTCACAAACCCATAAATGAATATTGTGAAAAAGGGAGGCTCTGGTCCCTTCTTTGAAAAGCCTCTCCCTGCTGTGTCACCACTACTGACAGCTGCTAATCTTGCATAACAGCAGAGCTGTATTGGTCTGACTTGAGTACAGTACCGAAGAGTTCTTCCCCAGCCACATCCCTCCCTGTCCCCACAAATGCCCCACCCATCTTCCCCATCATTATTTTTCCTTTAAAAAAAATTCAGTTCCTACTTGTATTTGTTCAGTGCAAGAATAGTAGAAGCAAAAAAAAAAAAGACATACATATTGCTTGTTTCAGTTCTATAAAGTTGCCAGCTTTCTGAGCCAGACAGCCTCTTCACATACTTCAAAATTTATTGCTTCTGAGAGTCACTTGTCCACATGACGCCAGCCAGCCATGGAACAGTGGTGAAAAGTTCTTCCCAACAAGAGCAGCCAGGGCTCTCTCTCTCATTTGACCAGGACGAACTTCCCAAGCTGGCTGGAAGTCAGGTCCTCCATCTCACAATCCCCGTGCTGCAGAGTGACAGCGTCATAGCTTGGAGACTGTGCAGAGAAACTCTGCTGCTGGGAGAAGGTGGTGGGGACTGGGGAGGCGTTGCTGCTGATGTACAGGTGTGTGTCCAAGAGGTGAGCTGCCGAGGACACCGGGGACACACTGACACCGAAGAAATGAGGTTGGAGCAGCTGGCTGCTGCCAGCAAAGGCCAGCTCAAAGGAGTTCTCTCTTTGCAGCTCTGACAGCAGGATGGAGTTGGATGCTTTGCAGGTACCTGGGCTCTCAGAGGAGGGGATGCCGTTTGCTGCAGGGGTCTGAGAAGTCTGGGGACAAGCTGTCTGGAGTAGCTGGTGGTGCTGGAACTGGAGCATTCTGAAAAAACAAACATCCAGGGGTGGAAGAGGTTAATTTGCATTGCTAGGATGGTTTAATGCTTTTCTTCTTCCTTTCTTGCCCCTGACCCTGACCAAAACTTTCCCCGTTGTTTCCTTCTATCAAACCTCCTCCTACCCAGCCAGCACAATCAAAGCAAGCTGCCCATGCCAGGCCAACCTGTTTTTACTTGGCTTTTGCTTGTGCTGGAGAGGGCAACTATGACCAGAAAGTTTATCTAGTCACCATTTGGCCAGCTAATAATAGATGTTCTAGAGACAACGTGTGCAGATGCACCGGAAGCTCAATTTTCCATCTTGCTTCTATGGGAATAAAGAGGTGCCACCACACATGACATTTGAGGCCACTGGAACTGTGCCTCCTTTGTGGGCTGTAGCTTTTCCAAATTACAAGGTCTCACTTCCTTGTCATGAGAAAATTACAGGAGGAGGCACAGAAGGAAAGAAATCATTCCCAAAACTAACAAAGCAAAACACAGCTTGCAGTGGGGAGAGGTAATGCTTTCCCCCCACACTACCAAATTGCTTCTGAATTCAGCAACCTCCAAATATTTGGACGTCGAGATTTTTAAGTGGAATTGCACGTCCTGTGTTACGTAGGCAGGGCAGGAAGCCACAAAGGAAGCCAACCAGTTTACCTGCTGCCACACAGCAAAGGTGGAGGATAGGAATCCCCAGTGACCAAACCCCCAATCTCTCTGGCTATGTTTACTCCTCCTCCCTCACCCCAAACCAAAGCAAACCCGATGAAAACAGCAGAGCCCCTCCCTCACCTCTGCTGCTGCAGCACCTCCTCCAGGAGGCTTCTCCCCTCCCTGCTGCTCCCGCTGCTGCTGTACAAGCAGGTGTTGGGCTGCGTGTGTTGGAAGGGGCTCATGCCACTCCTTGCTGCCCGAGATGAGGAGGACTGACACACCTGCCGAGCAAAGCCTTTGATTTTATTCAAGCCGAGGAACCCCTTGGCTCGAGCGTTCTTCCGCAGCTGCTGCCTAAAAGCCTTCAAGCCTGTGGGACACGAGGAAAAGAAATGCATGTTAATCCCTCTCAGCATTTGCCTGGGAGCACACCTTACAGATCAGCCTTTCTGGGCAGCTGCCTTCACGTGTGTGAGAACTGGGATAGAAGGGACCATGACTCTTCAGTTCATGTCCACCCCTCTGCCTGATGGTCAGGGAAGGGTCCAGGTAACAGAACAGGGCTTGGGACAGCTGCACCCTCGTTCAGATGGACACTCCCAACAAAGGAGAAACCTGACAGAAATCATGACGTTGTGCACTCCATATTTTAGGAGGAAGGTGGAGCCTGCCATCCCACTCACGGCAGCAGAAATATCTTCATGGGCAGGCTGAATCAGTTTCTGAGAACCTTTCCTCCAGGCACCTTCCTCAGGTCACCCAACCCTCCCTCAGGGACTGTGACTACAAGAGGCAGAATGTCTGGCCTCACTGTAACACTGACATGGACAAGCAAGTATCCCTGCATCCTGCCCTTTCCTAGTGGCTGTTGGAAGGGTGCAATTGCCCAGCAACGAAGCAAGGAGGGCATTACCTTGAGTTAATGAGGTATCAGATGCTCGCCTTCCTTCTTGGAAGCTGACAGGCAGGAGGGAAGCACCTCCCATGCAGCCCTGGGCTTGTAACACGGGAGCGTCAGACTGGGAAGTTAGGAAGGGAGACGTCATCCTCGCTGTGGCCGGGCTCCCTGTCATTGCTTGACCTGCCAAACAGCTGCTCAGGGCCACTGAGCTGTCATTTGAAGATGAAGTAAGGCAGCTGTCTGAACTAGTTCCCTCGGTGGGGCTGGCAGAAGAGGAAATGACTATACCTACGGAGGGGAAGGAAGGAGAGAAAGAGCATTCCCAAGATGAGTACAGGAAGGAACAAACATGACATCAGAGCCTTCTGCCCACCTACACTGGCACTAATAAGCAGGTGTGAGCTGGAGAGGTGTCCAGCAACTCGTGCTGTTGCAGGGCTTGACTCCAGCAAGGGGTCATCATAAACAACCTCATTTTGGGCTCCCGTCCAGCTGGCAGGGCTCTGCCAGCAACTCCAGCCTCACCAGGCTATGCTGGATCAGGCACACAGTGTTTCTTTAGCACAACCAGTATCATTGTCTTGTGAACAGTTGTGCTTGTTTGGTTGCTTCACAAGGTCCGGGTATGTATCAAATACAATTAGTGATGAGTTTTTTGTTAAGATCAGGCACTCCCTCCTCCCCTGGTACAACAGCAGGAGCAAGCAGACAGGGTTTATGTCCTACTCATGAGAATGGTCCCTGCTGAAGTTATCTAGATGAAATACAACAGCACAGCTTCTCTTCATGAAAGGCCATTCTCATGTCATGTGTAGCAAGACAGAATTTGGGAGGGCAGAGTACAGACCCCTTTTCTGGACTTTCCTATCCCAGACAAGGTAAAATCATCACGTACTCCCTGGGCATTTGGCTTCTGTGACACTCCTTCTCTGTTCCTTTCCTCTACCTATGGACACCCTCCATCTCTCCCAGACTTACTTACATGGAGGGGCATGCTGGTAGAAATGGGTGGTCACTTCAGCCAGCGTGTGCCTCCTGCTGGTGTTGCTAGGGATGTGGATGGGGTGGTCATACGCCTTAATTTCATCCTCCAGCTCCTTCTCTTGCCTTACTTCCTCACTAATGGTGGTCTCCAGCAGGCTGTTGGGGGAGATGGAGCGGTTCCTGAAGAGCCCATTGAAGTTGGTATCCATGGGGAAGAACACAGGCTGAAAAACACAACACATCACAGACTGAAGGGTGTTTTTTCTTATTTCTGCACTACCTTTCAATACCCTGCACAATCCTGTGGCATGCTTTCAGTAGGAGCATTGTTTGAGAGGCTACAGGGACACCGTGCCCAAATGCCAAACAAAAGATTGGAGGGAGAGGACAACAGTCACAACCCCCATTGTTTCGGATTAGCAGAGCAATGGAAAAAAAAAAGGGTAACACAGTTTGGCTGAGAACACCAACCTGTAATGGATTGGTTATGTCACAGTCCATTTCTGCCTGCAAGGATGGCTGAATCAGGCTCTGAGGTTGCTGGTAAAGCAGAGATGAACGCAGGGTTTCGCTAGACAGACTGTCCTGAGGCATCTAGAGAAAGAGTGATGCACAAAAGCCATCACACACACTGCAGTTCCACGTGACTTTTCAGACACTGGAGGCTCGAAGGCTTTCAGAGCCACCTTCCCTGCAAGCTTTTTCTTTGCGCTTTCTATGAAAATTAACAAAGCTAATCCATCAATGCCAACACAAACACAGAACTCCTTCTGCTAAGTTAGGCAATTTAACTGGAAGTGCAATTTGAAAAGGCACCCAGACCACACTTTAAAGGGGGTGGGAGTGAGGGAAAGAAAAAGCATGTCATAAAAACACACAAACTGACTCACGGAGGACTTCTGATCCTACAGGGTATGTAACAAAGAAGTGTAACTGAGCCATGCCCAAGAGGACAAAAAATGAGAAGCCTTGTCTTCTGGCTCATTATTGACCTGCACTGGAGGCAGACTATTTCTTGGACCATGACCCACAGTGGCTTCTTAGGAAACAGGCCATTAGTATTCCATCAGCCTCCTGCTGAAGAACAGCAGGCCATGTCCCATCAGAGGGCACCGGTATCAGAATTGATTTTCAGAAGCCTGGCAGTCGCAGTCTTGTATTTTCACATAGCAAGCAACAGGAAAAGACAGACCCAAAGGACACATCTCCCCAGTAAGCAGTGCCTTTCCTCACCTCAATGTTGCTGATCTCTGAGCTCCTGGGCCGCTGCTGACGGCCACTTGCTGGACGACTGGACAACTGGCTGCTCCGGTACTCCTTGAGGCGCTCCAAGAGCAGGTAATAAATCGCAGCAAAATGGTTGTAGCTGCTGTTTTGCAGAGACTGGAAGACATTGGAAGGAGCCTTTGAGTTATGGGTAACTTGGGATATAAGCAGCCAAAACTCATCACTCAGGACTTGTAAGAGCACACTCAAAAAGTAAGAAAAAATACCAGAAGGGCAGTGAGGATTTTACTACACTGAAGATTTTACTACGCTGAAGATTTTACTACACTGTGACACCAGATCAAGGCCAGTCACTGAATGGCACACATAGGACTGCACCACTGGAATTTTGGTAGTCACTGTAGATATATTTACAGGGCAAGCACTTCTCACCTCCACAGTCCTCTGCCTGTCGATGCCAAGTGTTTGCATGATCCCCAGGACCTGCTCGTTGTAGTCACCCAGGTTGGAGTTGTAGTTTTGCATGGAGAAGGACAAAGACTGCTGCTGCTGAAGGGACGGGTCAGCTTGCATCCACTTGTGCTGCTTTATCTGGGAAATGGTTATCCGCTTGGTTGGGTCCACAACCAACATCCGTCGGATTAGTGTTTCACAGTCTGGATGACAAACACAAACTCATGAGCAAGGTGTAAAAATAACAGCCCAGCCCCAGGTCAGTGCTAAGAAGCCTTCCCAGCAACAGTGTGTGATGTCCATGAAAACATGAATTGAAGGTTTCTGAGCAGCTGATGCCTGATCTGATCATCAGATAATTCCAAACAGCACAAGAGGTGTCCCCACATATATTACAAAAGCAGCATGTCACTACAGAAAATGAAGCTGTACTGGGTATTGGCAGGTTTCAGGTGGCCTTGCACCTTGTCTGAGACCTAATTTTGAGAGGATGCAGGTTTAATGTTGTTACATCCACAGAAAATAGGTGAGGATTTAGTACAGAACCCCATCTCATACAACTTGCTGATCCATATACACTGCTTATTTGTTTACAGCCAGGAAATCAAAGCTGTTCATGGCTATAAATGATACAGGTCAGACTTCAAAAGATAATTTTCACATGAAGACAGGGGCATGTTCACTTGTTTTTGAATCCAAATCAGAGAGAGGCGATAATACCTTCAGTTCCTTTTTCTCATCAGACTGCTGGGAGTGCTCAAGAAACAGTGCTAAGTCCCAGTATTTCTGCTCCCCTTGGCAGCACAGCCATGCTGGAATACACCCCTTCTGCATAGTTAAAATATCTTAGGAGAACTACACCCATCTCAGCATTGCAGGCTAGCCTCATTAAAATCCTGTTTTCTCTCTTTTGTGAGTGAATATTTCTCCAGCTAGGATGTCAAGTATTTTTGTAATCCACAGGGATACTCTAAGAAAGGAAACGACAGCCTTTGAGACGCACCATAAAGCACATCCCAGAAAAGAAAATGTGTGCAACCAGCCCCTCAGCTCTATGTGCTACCCTGCAGAAATTACTGGATACAAGAAGTAATTCCCAGCTGCAAGAAGGACAGCTATTCTTTCATTTGTAGGACCTGTTTTAACATTAAGGATCTGAAAAAAAGGCACCTTCGGACATGAAGTATGGGATGCGGAACCGCCCCTCCAGCACTCTTTGCCTCAAAGTTGGTAAATTGGGTCCATCAAAAGGCAGGGAACCGCAGACAAGGACATACAGTACCACCCCAAGGCTCTGTCAATAGAAAACAGCACAGTAACATATGAGTGACTCCAGGAAACACAGTGATTTTGAAAGCCCACAGACCCTCACGCAGTGTGAAATTCGATTTCTGATGGATAGCAAGCTCACCCATATATCAAGGTGAGGTCCTTCATATTCTTTGCCTTCAAAAACTTCTGGAGCTGCATAGGGTGGGCTGCCACACCAAGTGGAGAGGGGCTCTCCCGACTTGTAGAAGTTTCCAAAGCCAAAGTCTGAAACAAAGGTAAAAGTCTGGGGTAAGACAACACCTAACCACACACTAATATTTCAGAAGTAGCAGAATATGGAAAGAAAGGAACAGATGTGTTGTCTTGTTCTCTGCCTATTCATTTAAGCTGTTTTCTTCTGTTTGGGAAATATGTTCTGAGAAATATCAGTAATCCTTGTTTTATTTTCAGTTAGCATAAATACATTTATAGGATTATCTTGGGGAGACTAAATTTGACTACATGCCTAGTGTTGTTTATAGAGTAACCTCATATTTTTTATTACCTGCTAACTTGATATTCATGTTAGCATCTAGCAGAAGGTTCTCTGTTTTGAGATCCCTGTGCACTATGTGGTGGCTGTGACAATATTCCACTGCTGAAAGAATCTGCCAGAACTTCTTCCGTGCTTCACTTTCACTCAAGTGCCCATTGGAGGTCAGATGATCTGCAAGACAAAACCAAAGAGGCACAGGATTTAGAAACACCTGGAGGAAATTTTTCCTAATCCTGCAGGTGCTGTGCTTGCTGTTTGACAGCTGACAATGCCAACCCTGCATTTTGAATCAGAATATTTCTATTACTCAGCAATGACAACAATAAAGCCAAGATTTCTAAATTTAAAGAACAGCAAGGACTTACCAAACATTTCTCCATTCTTTGCAAACTCAGTAACAATGTACAGCATATCCTTTGTCTCCATAACCTGTGAAGACACAAGAGGACATGATTCAAAAAACGGCAGAGGTCTGTAATTTCATTAATTTTTCTACGTGTATTCTCAAACATATCAGTTCAATTTTTTATTTGCCACAGCAGCTGGCAGGAAAGGCATCTAATTTTGCACCACAATGTTCTCTCCAAGCAAACTGGTAATGAACAAGATAACAAATCAATCCTTATGTGCCTGCACTACACAATGGCTTCCCAGGCCATTGTTCTTCTCACCATTAGCATGCCACCTAATCTCCATACGATAACAGATGGGCATTGCGATAATTTCACACACTTCCCTGAACTCCTCTTTTGTTAAAATATGCACGTATAGTTTGACAATTCATTTCATGTATTTCAAACATGCAAAGATGTTTAAAGTTTATCTAAAGTCATCTTTGTTTCAGGGTCAGTGGGGGCTCAGATCAGCAGAAAGAGCTTGAACAGATCAAGAAGTAATACCAGAAGCCCGGCTCCTGTTTGGAGTTGGCTGGGACATGGCCAGCCTCCTGTGCAAGTGACAACAGGCTGCTGTTTGTGCAACAGCAGTGCTTGATGCACATCAACAACTGTCAATATATCAGCCAGAGTTCACCTATCAATCTACTGTCAACTTGCTTTCATATTTCACAATCTTTTCCTTCGGAGGAAAAAAAACCCCAAACCCAAACAATGAATGAGAAATGCTGAGCATTTCCAAAATCATCTTCAGTCACAACAGCACACCTTTCAAACTCTGCATTTCAGATTTTAAAATACAACATTTCCCTGGACAGACTTCCCTCTTACGGAGCAGATACTTTGTTTTGGGAGCAGGGGCCTCACAACAGGTTAACAATCCAAAAAAGTGTCAATAGTACTTCAAAGGCTGTAATTTCCAGGCTCCCAACATGTAACCTTTTTCAAAGACTCTTGTCCTCCCCTCACTACAAGTACACACAGACATGAAATGAAAATAAATAAACAGGCAGCAAAGGAAGAGAGGTTCCCAGTTTAAAAAACTGAAGGAAAGTGTTCTGGGAAAGTTGCCAGCTGGATGAAATTAAGACGCGGTGCTGAAACTAAAACAATGATGAAATAATACAAGAACACACACCCTACATTGGTATGTCATCTAATTCCATCCCTGCTTCTCAGCCTCCACCAAACAGGTAAAGCATCAGTTACAACAACAAAGAAAAGAAAACTTCACTGAAAAGAAATTATGGTCCACTACCAACGTCATTTGCTCCATCAGGTGAAGTGGTTCAACTACATGGAATTTAACCTGCTTTTCTAAAAGCTTCGAAATAGTATTTTCACCCACATCATTCCACTGAAATGAAATCAACCGAACTGTTAGAGTGTTTCTGTATGTCCTGTGCAGCCCCATGGGCAGCCATGATGTCAGTTGTTAACACAGAATCATTTTTGTTATGGTGGTTAATACTATAAATACAAACACCTCATGTGTGTCAAGCTCTTTAAAAATAATGCCTTGCCTAAGCACCTGCCTTGCTGGCTCTTCAGTCTTACACATTAATTAAACTTTTTATTATTATTATTATTATATTTTCTTTTTAAGCTAACAAACCCAATGGTAAGATCACAGCTGATAATAGTGTTTACTGCTCCACATGGGACTTCCAGACCTGCTGCTTCATCCTTCTCCCCCTCTCACCCCCCTGCCCTTCCAGACAGGTCCAGACAGACTGATACCTCATCCCTGCTCACGGCAGGGGCTTGGACTAGATGACCTTTAAAGGTCCCTTCCAACCTAAACTGATCTATCATCTTCTTCTTATATCCACATGGCATTATTTAAGATGATTAAGAGGAACTTACCCCAAAGGCTAATTAGATCAAATATTTAGAACCCTCAAAGCAGTCCTTACTTACTAGGCAAATGTGATCTTGTTTTCTGCACAACACAGTAATTTGTTCCTCCAGTTAAAACTACCCATTCAGTGCAGAAACTGAACAGATCTACAACAAAATTCATGCTGTGAAACTCTTCGAGGGGAAAGATACTTAAAATTCACTTTCAAAACTACACAGAGTGAAACAGAATAACCAAACAGGCCATTTTTTTATATATTCTAAGATACCAACATTTTCCACATTTAATTTTTTTACTAATTTAATTCTTATATTAAATTTCCACTTAGATTTTCTACTTAGATTAATTAGGTTTAGTTGTTGCTGATTTTCAGTCCCTTCCGCTTAAGGCAAAGTCAGCTTTAGTGCTTCCTTCTCTGCAACCTTACAAGAGTGTAAGTCTTCCTCTTATCAAAAGCACGTAAAAAGTTCCAGTCTTCCAAAGTGGAAAATCAGATGAGATAGGAAAGGCAAGTTGAAACCTGTTCCTCAGTACGAAATAAATGTCAGCCTGGTTTTAATTGTAAATTTTACAGGGCATTTTGTCAAAAAGCTATCTAATGTACCACAATCCTGTCCAAAGAATGAAGAATGACGTTTAAAATACCCAGTTTATTTCAAATGGTTTTCAAAAAATATTTCAATATGCATTCTTTCTGCAAATATTAGATGTAAAATCATGTGTAATAGAAGAGCATAAGTATATCTCATCTGTGTACTGCACTCCAAAGCTGAACTCTTACCTGATATAGCTTGATAATGTGGGGATGATTCAAAAGCTTCATTATCTGAACTTCTCTATAAATCTTCTCCAGATTGCTTGGGTCTAACCTTGTTTTGTCTATTATTTTTATTGCAACCTGCAGATTTAAAAATAATAATAAAATAACCCCAGGTATTACAAAATAGGTACTCTCACTGTTCACATATCTTAAAAAAGACCCCACCCCCCCCGCACTGACACACCACTCACAAAATCCAAGTAAAGTAGCTTTTAGAGTAGCTTTAAAAGTACAGAGAGTTGACAAAGCTGATCCTGTTTTTCTGACCCGCACAGAATTCCCGACACAGAACGTTTTCGTTTTTCTTTTCTACGTCAAAGGATTACACGTAAGGTAGTGAACAGAACTGCAGAAATTAGCACTGGACAGGATTCTGCAAATCTTTTAATCCGTCCCATGCCAGTGAAAAACAGATTCCTGTAACAGACTATTTCCTACTGTAGTGACCGGTGTGATTTTGACATGCACCAGCAACATAAATGCGGCTGAGTGCCCCATTAATTAATTATTCCCGCGAATAACACCCCAAGTTCTTTGTCCTTGAACGAAAAAAACCGAACCCATAAAAACTCCTCAAAAGACCCCTTCATTTGCTGAGCGCTTTTAGCAAACTGAGAGCAACCCGACGAAGCTGCCGTAACACTCAGAAATTGGGTGCTTTGGGTGTTTTTTTTTTTTTAAAAAAAAGACGAATTTTTGCTCGCTTCTATAATTTTACACACAGCGGGAAAACTTGAAGCTCCCAGGAGGAGCCGCATCATCATCCCCATCCTCATCATCCCCCGCGGGTCCGCGCCGGGGCGATGATAGATGGGGGGGACACCCACCTGAGTCTTGGTCACCCTGTGCCTTGCCAGCTTGACCACGGCGAAGTTGCCTTTGCCCAGGGTCCTCTCGATGTCGTAGAAGCCGACCCGGAGTGGCCGGGGCTGTCCGAGCGGGGCTGCGGGCGCCGAGCCGCGCTCCGACATCATCACCATGGCTCGGCGCGGCGGGGCAAGGGCAGCGCTCTCGCCCCTGGTCGTGTTTTAGGACGGGAGCATCCCGGGGGGGATGCTCAGCCCCGCTCTGCCCGGCTCAGCCCCGCTATCCCGGTGTTATCCCGCGGGTTATCCCGAGGGCTCTCCCCGTCCGAGCCCCTCGGAGCGCTCGTACCTGGCGGTGCGGGCTCCGGGTGTGTGCGCGCTGTGAGCGGCTCCGTGAGCGAGCGAGCGGCTCCGGGAGTGGCTGAGTGACTGTGTGTGTGACTCTGTGTGTGTGTCCCTGTGTGTCTGTGTGTCTGTGTGTGTGTGCGCACCGGCGGGGGCAGGCGGGACCACGCGGGATGTCCCGGCCCCCCGCCCCTTCGCCGGCCCCCACCTCCGTCCATCCATCCATCCATCNTGGTGACCACTTGGGATCCCCTGATGACCCCCTGGTGACCATCAGGGGACCCCCGGTGACCCGCTGGTGACCCCCTGGGGACCACTTGGGGACCACCTGGGGACCCCCTGGTAACCCACTGGTGACCCTCTGTTGTTTCGCTGTTGACTCACTGGGGACCACCTGGTGACCCGCTGGTGACCCTCTGGTGAGCCCCTGAGGACCCCCTGGAGACCACCTGGTGACCCTCTGGGGACCCCCTGGTGACCCGCTAGTGACCCACTGGTGACATCCTGGGGACCCCCTGGTAACCCACTGGTGACCCCCTGTTGTTTTGATGGTGACTCACTGGGGAACCCTTGGTGACCCACTGGGGACCCCTTGGTGACCCACTGGGGACCCCCTGGTGACACCCCCGGAGCTGCCGGCCCTGTGTGCCTGTNTGCGCACCGGCGGGGGCAGGCGGGACCACGCGGGATGTCCCGGCCCCCCGCCCCTTCGCCGGCCCCCACCTCCGTCCATCCATCCATCCATCCACGCACACCCCGCCTTCCCTGCCTCCCTGCCCGCCTCCGAAAGCCGAGACGGGCCCATTGACGTCAGTTTGACGCCAGAGAGACGGCGCGGGGCTGGAGGGGAGCGAAGGCTCCGGGATGTTGCCAGGGAACGGGAGGCGCTGACGCGGGCGCTGATGGAGCCGTCGCCCGGGAGACCCGGGGGGGCGGTGACGTCAGGGCGGAGGGAGGCAGGGATGCTGGTGGGGCAGGGGGGGGCGCCGGGGTGTCCTGCCCGCCCCCTGCCCTCCCCATCCCATCCCCAGCCCGTCCCGTCCCGCCCCGCCGCCCGGGATCGCTCCCTCCCCGACGGGGCGTCCCCGCAGCGCGGCCGGGACCACCGCGCTCGCCTCGGTCCCGGGGGGTAGCGGAGCCCCGGAGACAGCACCTGGCCCTGGTGACACCCTGGGGACCNCTGGGGACCCCCTGGTGATCCACTGGTGACCACTTGGGATCCCCTGATGACCCCCTGGTGACCATCAGGGGCCCCCCGGTGACCCGCTGGTGACCCCCTGGGGACCACTTGGGGACCACCTGGGGACCCCCTGGTAACCCACTGGTGACCCTCTGTTGTTTCGCTGTTGACTCACTGGGGACCACCTGGTGACCCGCTGGTGACCCTCTGGTGAGCCCCTGAGGACCCCCTGGAGACCACCTGGTGACCCTCTGGGGACCCCCTGGTGACCCGCTAGTGACCCACTGGTGACATCCTGGGGACCCCCTGGTAACCCACTGGTGACCCCCTGTTGTTTTGATGGTGACTCACTGGGGAACCCTTGGTGACCCACTGGGGACCCCTTGGTGACCCACTGGGGACCCCCTGGTGACACCCCCGGAGCTGCCGGCCCTGTGTGCCTGTCTCTAGCTCCCCATCCCGGTGTGTCGGGGCAGTCCCGCCCGCAGCAGGAAAAGCGAAGCCACAGCCCTGACGGGGATATTTTTCCCTGCTCCCAAGGCACGGGGGGAAGCTGTGAACGCCCACCCCTCGCACCAGTGCCGGCGGTGGGACACTGATCCCCCTGCCCCTATGCAAGGACGATGTCCCTGCCCGTGTTTTGCAGGGCGTGATGGAGGGGAGGCCACCCCGGCATGGGGACAGCAGCCCTCTGGGTCCACCAGCTGGGCACTGACAGCAGCACAAGTAATAATAAAGAGCCCATATATATGTATATGTAATCATAGAATCACAGAATGGTTGGAAGGGACCTTAAAGATCATCCAGTTCTATCCCCCTGCCATGGGCAGGGTCACCTTCCAGTAGACCACGTTGCTCAGAACCTCATCCAACCCGGACTTGAACACTTCTGGGGTTGGGGCATCCACAGCTTCTCTGGGCAACCTGTTCCAGTGACTCGCCATCCTCACAGTGAAGGATTTCCTCCAAATATTTAACCTAAACCTACTCTCTTAAGTTTGAAGCCATTCCCTCTTGTGCTGTCACTACATACCCTTGTAAATAGTCTCCATCTTTCTTCAGGTTCCCTTCAGGTACTGGAAGGTCACAATTAGGTCACCCTGAAGCCTCTTTTTACCAGGCTGAATAATCCCAATTCTCTCAGCCTTTCCTTGTAGGAGAGGTGCTCCATCTCTCTAATCATCTTCTTGGCCTCCCCTGGGCTCGCTCTAGCAGGTACATGTCCTATATATATATATATATATATATATATATACACATATATATATATATATACATCCAGCCCTGTGATACTATTGCAACTTACTGCTACACTCAGACACACCAGTGTGGTGCCATTATCTCTGGTCAGTCTGGAAGTGAGGCTTGGGAAGTTTCCCTTTTGCACACTGAAGATGAGGGAAGTTGTTTGGGATCGAACCTCAGCATCCTCAGCATCCTCAGCATCCTGGAAGGGACCAAAAGAGTCCTCTCAAGGTCAGATGTGAAGCAGCAGATGCCTTGGGTGGGAGAGGTATAGCTCTGCTTCACACTGAAGATATCAAAGCAATTGGTAAAAATCTCTTCAAAGAGAAGGCTGAGAGGGGATCTCATCAGTGCATATAAATGTCTCCAAGGTGGATGTCAAAGGGTGGTGCCAGGCTCTTTCCTGCCCTGTGACAGGACAGGAGCAATGGCCATAAACTAAAACACAAGAACTTCCACCTCAATATGAGTAAGAACTTCTTCATGCTGAGGGTGTCAGAGCACTGGGACAGCTGCCCAGGTAGGTTGTGGGGTCTCCCTCTCTAGAGACATTCCAAACCCACCTGGACTCATTCCTGTGTCACCTGCTCCAGGTGACCCTGCCTTGACAGAGAGGTCAGACTAGATCATCTCCAGAGGTCCCTTCCAACCCTGACTATTTGTGTTTCTGTGACTGTTTTTTACCAGTTGGTCTCCTTAAGGTCCATAAATGACTCCTAAACAGATCAAGAGGGACCCAGTACGGGAGAAAAGCAAGCTTTTGTAACTTTAAAGAGGGGATGAGGAAAATGTGATGCTCTGTATAAACCAAATTACACGAACTGTGAGCTGTGTATCATCAACACACTTGAGATAGATCCATTAGGATGTTTTAGCAAAGCAAGCAGGACTTCCTCTGCTTCCCTATATAAATATGAATGTATATATATAAATAATGAACTCTGATGCTTGTGCTACCAGCTGCCAACCCTTTGTCAGGCCAGTTACTCTGAAGGATCTTTCTCCTAGAAATATAGAGAAATAACACCTGAAATTAACCCCCCCAAATTTCTTTGTACACAAAAATCACACTGTCCCAATGCTTGTTTACTGTGAGCAGGCAGGCTGGCAGTCTGCAGGGCTTGAATGGCACCGGGAGAGGGATGCAGCTTGTGGAGCTGGTGCTCAGGAGCTGAAGGACAGGAGCTGCTTACATGGTGTGACCCAAGTCATGGGACTGCTATGGCATGTGCTATAAAAGGGGTAATAGCACACAGCCAGCCCAGGCTATTGTAGCATTCAATTAGTGCTTACACAGTGCCGTGAATAACTCACATGAAAAGCTGACTTATTATTGTTATTATTAAGCTAACAGTATATTCTCTGTGGAGCTCATGAGGAGAACGTGACGCACAAACAGCACATACAGTAGCAGCTGCATCTGAACAGTGCCCCAGGAGTTATAAAGAAAAAAATTACCTTAATAATGGTACCTCTGCTGTGGTGGGATTTTCCTCCCTGTAATTATAGTTGATGCTTTCATTTGAAATTGATTAAGTGTTTTAGGATGGCAAACAGAGCTGGTCTTTTTAGAAAGAACACTCAAAGACAGAAAGCCCCAGCCAGGAGTGCAATATTTTTAATTCTTTTTAGAGGACTCAGAACTTCTTTCTTCCCAAATGGGAAGAAGAGGACTGGATTTGATGCCTGTGGACACCTGTGCCACGGGACTGCCTCGAGAGTGTAAGACCTCACCAGAAGAGAATTCACCATCCTGATTTTAATTAACTGCAGTAGATGGAAGAGGAAAGAAGGACTGGCGAGTGTTGCTACGTGTGGAAGGTGCTTACAGTAACCTCTCTTCCAAAGGTTAGGATATATTTAGAGTCTGCAGTGAAGGAGAGAGCACCTAATTTTGAAGAGTTATAACACTTGTATGATTTGCCGAGAGTTAAAGACCTCCTCCATCTATTACTCTCAGCAACCTTTTGGTATTTCTTTTCCATTTTCATTCGTATGGGTCACAACAGCTTCCAGCAGCACTGCTCAGATGTAATTATTGCAGTTTTGGTAGTGTCAGATTTACATCATTTTTCTACCGCTTTCACCATGATTACTGTGAAGGCATCACAAACCTCTTACACAACCGTGTTTTAGCACTTCGTGGAGGTGCTTCTGTTGGGAAGGTTGAGGCTTTTGCAATTTCTGCTTTAACACTTCTGCTGCCCTCTGGTGTTTTGGATATCCTGAACCAGAAATCACCTTGGATGATTCCATGATATTCGTGGTCGGGAGAGGTGTAATTACAGAGCTGGCTTGTGCATAATGAGGGTAGAAAAGTGAGGGAAGTGGAGAGGCACTTTTCAAAGCATATCCACAAGGCTATTCCTTTGATTTCCCTAGGAAGAGGGAGAAGCTGGGAGGACACAACTGCTAAGTTTTTCCATTGCAGCAGCAATGTGCTCCCTCCCTAAGGGTGGCATGATCTATGCATGGGAGTATACATGGAGAGTGATGCCTTCCAGAACTCATCTTGCAGATATTTCCAGCAATTCAATCTTTAGTCATTTCACTCAGCATTTTCTATCAGTTTCAAAACAAACTAAGGACAATAGCAACTTTCTTGGCAAAAAGAAAACAAACCAAGAAATGGAGTCACTCCTTTCTACCCATTTCACCCTCCACAGCCAAAGTCAGCCTGGCTTTATACAACAGGTTTTCTGGGGCACTGCTTACTATACAGCTGTAGTTTTTTCCCCCCAGAAAATACCAGTGTGATTATTTTGAAAATCAGATTTGTTGGGCTATTTTACACAATGTAATGGAGTAAAATCTTGCTGTAATCAATAGAGTTGTTCTCGGTCACACCAAATTAGACTTTGGCCTAGGAAAAAAGTAAAATGGGAGGTGCTACATTACAAAAAATACAGTGACATTTGAAGTAAAGAAGATGAGATAACCAACTAAAATACTTGTAGGCTTATTTTAAAGACAAAAGCATTATCTTGAAAAAATGATGCATGACTGTTTCTAATACAACTTCAAAGTGTTTTTGAATTGAAAAAATCCAGGCTGCCACTGCAATTTTGGCAAAAATACTTTAAAGCTAGCATGTCCTTACTGAGGCACCACAATGGCATGCAGAAGTATATTTCAGACCACTGGAATGTCCTTGGTCATAATATTGCATCGCAGTTACATAATTGTGATCACAACAATGATCTTTTGTCATTAAGGTTTATGACATTTCATAATTAATAAGGCAATGACATTTCACTGACATAATACATTGAGCTTGTCTTGCAGAATAAAGGGACACAGGCCTTCTCTTCAGCATTCATCCTTATCTTAGGCTAAGAAATAGCTTTTTATAGGGTCACCACCAGGTATGTTTGGGTTCTTCACTTTCCTAAGTATAATGTGCTACAAAACCTACTGTTAATACCAAGGCTCTGACTGTCTTTTTTTGTATAAAGGGAAGTACAAACACTGAACAAACAAGGTGGTCTGTGCCCTTGAGAGTCTGTGTTTTATTGCCATCATTTCCCTTCCATGTTTGTCACTGTAATAGTGTTGGGGCACGTGAACCTGACTGTCAACTGGCAACCAATGCACAAAAAAATTATGTAAAGAGAAGTGGGACAGGTTATTTCCATTGCCCAGGGTAAATAAAATGCAGAAGCTAAACAACCAGCACTGAACAATGGCTTTTGAATTAGGGTTTTTTCCAATTGTTTAAGCTGAATGACCAAAGGTGGCGATGGTACTAAAAGTGAACACACCTGTAATCTAACTGTGCCCATTTAAATTTAACTGAAAGTCATTTTATTTACACCTCTTAAAACATCCATCTGCAAGATATCCTGTCAGGTAAAGCATGTATTCTATCAAAAGGTGTTGAATAAAGAGAACCAAGAGCCCCTGGAGCTGAGTTCATCAATGTTAAACTGGTGTTACTGTTGGCATCAGGATTAGCCAGGGGGGCACCTTCCTGGGGCAGAACCACCTGGACATCAGATGCTTACAGACCAAACTTGGAAGTGGCACTTTTCCACCAAGACTGTACAATCTTCATAGACAAAAGGGACAACAGATGAGGAAAAGATGTAATTTCCCCCATTTACTGCACCTGCTTTACTACTGTGAGGGCAGAAAGACTGCAGGATGGAGTGTCTTGCCCATGGTGGTGATGCAGCAGGTCTGTGGCTGTGCTGTGAAATACATTCCTGTGCCCTGAGTTCAGGCAAAGTGCTTTAACTGGAAGGCCATCCTTCATACTGGAATTAAGTGATTAATGTTAATCTTAGGGCTGGTAAAAATACAGCTACGTACATACAGGGTTTAGTACAGTTTATACAATAGGCAGCTCTTACACGTGATTTTTCACATCAGGCTGGACTTTCTGTAAGATTAATACTTGTAGTTTAATGTTAGCCCCCCACTGCCAGCTGGAGTGTGGACAGAGGGGCAGGTCAAACAGAGTCAGCTGCTTTCTGCTGCTCCCAAGCTCTGCCACTCTGTGCCAGCAGTTTCTGTCGAGATCGTGTAATACTTCTCACTGCTTCCTGTAACATCCTACACACTGTAGTAGCTCATGTGTTGCTTCGTTGTTTGGGGTTTTTTTAGGCCACACCTGATCAGGGAGCTTTAGCAGTGTAAGATCAGTCAGAAGCTGGCAGCTTCCAAAGCAAAAAATAAATGCTAAGTAGACTTCAGATATGAAAGCGGAGGTGGCAGGGAGGCATGTCCATGTTCCATTTGACAGGGGATTTGATTCCTGTGAAATTACCCTTCCCCTTCTCTGTGGCAGCATCCTCCCTGCTCACTGCTGTGCACACAGCTGTCATCTGAAGCTATCAGTCCTCCCAGGGCGCCGGACAGAGATGAAGATTGAAAGGGTCCAACACTGCAGAGGCCATGGGCAGGGTGAGATGGAAACAACAAGCAGCAGGGAAGCAGTGCTGGGAACCCCTTGCAATGGTGAGGGAAGGAAGCCCACTGACACTGCTGCAGAAAGGGTGTTTGGGGGTAGGGATGAGCTGCCCTTCTTGGGCCCTGAGCTGTCAAACAGGACTTGGGACACTCAGTGACCTCATTGTCCATGCCCATGTCTAGTGGCTTCACAGCCCCAGGGCACCCTAATCCTGAGGAAGGGCTGGTGGGGTGGGAGCTCCACATTCAAGCTATGAATTACCCAAAACTCGAGGTCAAACTCTCTCATGCCCCTTTTCCCTTGCCTTGCCTGGGATCTCATCTCTTTGGGATCCCTACAAAAAGTCTGGGGAAATTCTGCCAGCTGGGTGGACATGGTGGGAAACCAGCCCCCTTTCAACAAGTTTGGGAACCTTCCCATGGGCAGGCCAGGAGACTGAAGGCTGTTGCCCTTGTCTTTATGGCTGCTGGGGTTGCCTTGAGGCATCCCAAGTTGTGCAAGACCAGCCAGTTATTCTTCAACCAGTGCAGATGCCCTGACTGAGGACTGGATGTCTGTCCCCGTGCTGGGCTGGAGGGACAGTTTGTGACGACAGGAAGGGAATTCAGCCTCGTTTCTTTTGGACTGGCTGTCCCCAGTGTCCAGTTGGGTTTTTACAGGAGTGCTGTAGGATGCAGAGGAGCCCTGGAGGTGCAGCCGGGGGTGACGTGGACACGTGCCCAACAGGAAGCATCCTGAGACAATGGAATTCACTGCACACGTATGTTCTTTGTTGGTGGCTGTGCTGGAAACAGTGACCCGAGTGTGGCAGTTTTGATGTCCCTCGCTCCAGCCTCCACTCCCCTCCCCTCTCTTGTGAGTGATTCATGCAGAAAGCTACAAATCATTCCCCAGGGACAAAATGAATAAGGGCCCCCCTCACCTTTCCTCTGTATTCATGCATTAGAGTCTGAGATCCTCTGTGCTCTCGCTGCAGTTTGAAATGGAAAGGCAATGGCTTTTCTCGGTGTCCCAAGTAATTGCCTCACCTGCTTGTGCCTGCCTGTACCTCTGCCAGGAAACAGGGGATGCACAAGCTCCTTTAAAGAGTTTTTTTAATGGCATTTGTCTACTGCATACCAAAAAATCAGGAGCTTCTTCTCTCCCCCTTCCCCTTCTCTATTTTGCTCTCTCTGAAAGAAAGCAGAAACAAAATAAAAGTTGCATTTACAGCACAGTGCCAGTGGTACAGTTATTCCACAGGGAAAACCCAACATATCCACCTATTGTCTGCGCCACTACTAAGAGATCCTTAGTCAATGAGCAAGTTACGAAAACAGGTATCCTTCCTTAGAGATTAATGTGATATTTGTGTCTGATATTTCCTGCCATACAGCACAGATTGTTTGTGCCGATGGACAAGTGAGAAATGCGGCTTTCCAGGGTGGGGGAAGGACTGTTGCAACACACCTTTATTGTCCTCCTCTGGAACAGCATATTCAATTCGTTTTCCATCCGTCCCTGCGAATACATTTCCTATAATTGCCACTCTGTCAGACACGCTGTAATCCATCCCCTCCTACGTCAGCTGCATTGTTGTGACCCCCCCCTCCGATGTCAGGAAAACTGTAATCCTCCTCGTACGTTGCATCGGGGCTGCGTCTCTGACATTTTCAGTCGTGCTCACCAGAAGTCAGGCAGAGCAGGGACAGAGAACAAAAACACCACTTTCTGGACCGTGAATGCAGTGGGTTCTCCAGAACTCTGGGTTTGGAGTGTGCACGTGGGTGTTGGAAAGTGAGGTCAAGCGCATTTTACACCCTTGGGAGCTGGCATTCTGCAGCCACACACACATAGACACACCACACAAAGGTTCCTATTGGTGCTGAACGTGAGGAGCTCAGCAGAATTTTTGCGTGGTGTTGAATCATGCATCGTACGTTCTCACACGCTGGTTCCACACGCCGGCCGTGATGGAGGGGAGGACAATAAATAACATTTCAGAGGACAAAGGGTTAGCAAAATTCCTGCTTTGTAAGCCCCAGCTGATGAAATGATTCCAGTGAAGCAGGAGTGGGGGAGGTGGGCTGGCTTGCAGTTTGTGAGTGGGACACGAAGACAATTTATTTTCAAATGTGTATGCGCATGTTACGCTTCATTCCTGGGGCTGAGCAAGACCCTATGAACAATAACACATGGGAAATTTCTTCTGTGCAATTCCTGGCACAAGCCAACCCTGAGCTTCCAGGGAAGCAAAGTACAGGGCATATGGGATCCAGATATATGCAATCATGGATGACAAGGAACATGGAAGAACTTTTTGGATGGAGTTGTTTGTTGACATCCTGAAAATATCTTTCACAAGATGGATACTGACAAGGCAACCCTAAACCAGATGGTTCTCCAGTGATGGTTTCACAAGAGCTTTAAGTTTGGGGTGGAGTGAGCAGTTTGCGCTACTGGAGCAGATTGATTGTGACTCCTCAAATAGGAAACCAGATGTTCATACTTCAGCGAGAACTACTCCCCATGTTACACAGCTGATACAACCAGAGAGCACGCAGCTTTGTCTCATATTCAGCAGGACATGTTATCTTCAAGAAGTTCTTCATGTTGCATGCTCTTGATAATTTTTTGAGTTGGCGCAAACCGTTTCCTTTCTGTCAATAGCCATCACCTCTCAGAAGATCAGTGACATAGATTCTCTTTCCCTGCTTAATTTATGCTTTTCAGTTTGGCAGATGGTTCCCCAGTAGTACATATCAGGAGAAAACTCTTACAATAAGATCTGTAACTGCTCATTTATGTGGTGGTTGAGATAGACTGGCATCTTGGTTTAAAGAGTTGCCTTTTTAGAAGGTATTACAATTATGTGAGTATAGCAAGATCATATTCTATAGGTATTTATTTTAATCATTAACACTGCTAGATGCATTAAACATAGAGGATAAGATTAGGAAGAGACCTAGTTAGACACAAATTCCCACTGCAAGCAAAGGTGAGAAAGTCAGGAACTGAGCTCATCTGAAAATTTTGTTTAGATGCTTTCTTAGGAGCTGAAATCTGTGACATGGATTCATTGAGCCAGCGTGTTCCTACTTCAGGAAGTCACTCATGTCAGCAGGGCTTTTTGGGCTGAAAGCCTTTAAATTCCATCTTTTGTAATGGGAGGAGCAAGAGTGTGAAGGAGAACAAAATAGTTATTGATTTGTACTAGGTTCCAGTGCAAAACCTTTTCTGGTGGGTTTGTGTGGGGACACACATGGGCATTACTCTGTAGCTGCAGATGGCACATTCCATCAGGGGTAATGATTTGGGATTGAGAGAAATGGTGGTAATGTCTGGAAGGCATCTGGATATGTCTTTTTGCTTCACTGCGTGCCAATAAAAACTAATGTGATAGTCAAGCCTTTCCACAGACTAAATTTGTTAATAACAATAAGAGATACTACATAAGAAACAAATATATTTTTATGTTCATTCCTTTGACAGCATGAAATTATTCTGGTGGTTTGTAATATCAAATGCAGTCTAACCTGGGATTTGAGGCTTTAACCTACTAGTGATATTGATAAATATTTTCCTCAGACAAAAAGTAAATTTGTCACCTTTGAAATCAAAGTGATAAGCCATAAGGGGATATATACATCCTCTGTTAGGTCTGGAAGGTACTTATGATGCTTTTGAGGAAGCAGAATAAACTGCCTTACAGAACATGCATTGAATCGGATAAACACAAGCTTGCAATGTAGCTGGGACAAAGTACAGGATGGAGCAACACTCACCACCACAAGTAGGATGGAGCTGTGGTGAGAACACCTATTACTGCATCTTCACAAGACAGAAAGCTATTCAGAATCTCTTTTGATTTGGTTTGGGTTTGGTTTTGTTTTGTTCTGTTTTTCATGAACAGGAGGCTTGTTAGGGTTAGAAAAAAATGCCAATACCAAACCTGGTGAGCGATGAATAGTAAAGGCATGAACAGAGTACAGTTCACTGAGTGATCCAGTGCCAGTCACTGAAGCCTTTCACTGAGGAATTTCCAGTGATAACAAACTCCCATCTGAACTCTTTGCATCCAGCTTCATCAACAGCTGGAAAGACAATTTCTCTTAGACACATTATTAATGGCAAATTGTTTGCCTGGCATTAGCAGAGAGCAGAGTGGAGTTATGTGGCTCATCTCCCCTGAAGAGCCTGAGATTTGGGTTCTCTGCTGACTGCATTTTGAGGGAAACTGGAGAATGCCTGAAGGTGAATTGAAGGATGTTATCACTGGAGCTCAGATGGTGGAAATGGGGTACTGCACCGGCACTGCATATTGGGAGGTGTCACAGACTCCTGAGCAGAAAGAAACTGAAAAAAATTTGCTGCCTCTCATCAGAGGGTGATTAGGAGTGAGGACGGTGCTATTATTTTCCCATGAAATGAGTCAAGGATCAACAAGAACTCATTGGTCTCAGTAGGACAGGTTTACTCCAGCTAGAAGGAGCACCCTGAACCACCAGCAGATCTTTTCACCCAGGGCTTTGCTCTCAAGCCTAATACATGTGAATTATGTGTGGTACAGTCACACACCTATGTCTGGGGAAGGAATCCGCTGTAAATCATCTTGCTGCGGTACATGGAGGTGACATGCCCAACTCCTGGCATTACCTACCCCTGGCAGGCTGCTCCAGCCCAGGATGGAGGGTGAACCATCAGGAGACAGGTGCAGATCCCTCTTGTACAGAGGATTTCCACGTTTTGGCCATTCATATTTACATTTGGAATGAACACTCAGAGAATATGTCCTCGCCGACTGCACCATTGTGTCACCATGTCCTCACACAGAGGGACCAGAAATCCTACATTGCCCTGTTAAATGTCACCAGGAGGGACAGGGAAACCTGGCAGAAGTATCACCAGCATAGGCTGCTGGCCTTTACAGTCTTATTGGTGAATTGTTTTACATAAAAGCTATTAGTGAACACAGTAAAAACATAGCAAGTCATAAACCAGTTGTCCTAATAAACTAAGACAGGGCTGGGTCCCACCCTGGACTAATGGCAGCAACTTGGTGTCACTGGAGTAGCTTGAGAAAGTTGGTGATTTGTGCTGGATACACAGTGAGGATTGAGCTGGAGTAGGGAGCAGCCAAGCCCTCCTGGGGAGGGAGAACAGAGCCAGGCCATGCCCTGCTTCTGAAGTTGTGGGTACCAGCCAGCCTCCCACCAGACTGGAAAGACCAAGGAGGGACAGGCTCAGGGATGCAAGGATGCTTTGCTGCTCTGCTTCCTGAGCTCTGGTCTGCCCTGCTTCAATGTTGGGCTTACCTGACCCTGATCACAGCTTGTTCTGGCAGCATCACCTGGTGTTCTCCATGCTAGTGATCACTGATGATCCCCTGGCCTGCATCTCTCCCAGCCTGTGCTTGTTACCTGTTCAGGTAGGAAACTACACAGGTGCATCCCATCTATGCCACAGGCAGAGGGGAGCTACGTATCCCCCTGAGTTGGGATCACTCCAGGCCTTTTTGGCAGCCACAAATTTAGAGCAAATGCATAAGATCCTCCCTGTGTGTCTGCCACCTACAGCCCCCATGAATGACAGAAGGAGATCCTATGTTTGTTTTCTGCTCTTGCCCCATCTGGAAGATGAGTTGTCAGGAGAGTAAGGAAATCAAGTGCTCACACAAGCAGTGAAGAGCAAGCCGTCAGCACAGGTATGTCTTGTTTGATAGGACCTTCACAGCCAGAGCTGGTCTAGTGGACACCAGCTTTGCTCCAGACACTGCCCCAGTGCAGTACAAGTGTGAGGGATGCTCACCTGGTCAGCTTCTGCATCTGTCCCACCAGTACTGGGCCACTGCTTAAAATTTGGCTCAAGACATCCTTGCCTTAGTGAGGTGACATTTCACCATACTCCTACTTGGCTCCAACAGCGCATTCCTACCCACAACAGGGATGGGTTCTTGGAATGGCACACCCTCAAAAATATAGAAAGAAGAAAAAAAAAGAAGCTTTAAAAGAAAGAAAATCGTCAGTGACCCCTGCTGGACACTGACACACGTACTCCCCTTGGGCTTCCCACTCATTCAAGTGCCACTGCTATGTGTGCCTGGCTGAAGCCCCTGGGAGGGAAACACTAATAGTTAGACTAGAATAATAAAAAAAAATACATAAAAACAGTGGAAGAAAGTAAAAATTGCAATTCACCCTCTTTCTGTATGTGTTTCAGAGCTTTATAGAAGCTTGCATTTTCCCCTCCTCCTCAACTGTAAATTGCCCCTTGTTACAGGCTTTTCCCCATCATCACCTTTTTATATCTGCCTGGGTTTCCCCATTTGCAAAGCGTGCCATGGATCTGATCCTCCTGGCAGGAACAGCATGTCTGTATGGCACAGGGAGAAGTTTGGGCACACGTAAAGCACCACCACATGCTCTTGGCACAGCACCTTGTCACGGAGGTGAGTGGAAAGGCTCTGTGGCTGCTCAGGTTTGCTATGCACAGCAGTCCTGAAAGCACACAGTGACAAAATTCCCTTCTGCTATTTGCCAGCAAGTGGGTCCCTGCCTGGCCAGCATCAGGGATCTGCACCAGAGGAATCTTTTCCCAGCATCCCAGACCCTTCCCTTGCTGCTTGCTTTCTCTGCAGGCTCCATTTAGCCCCAGCCAAGACTGAGTATGGGAATTTCTATGCACCTCGCCAGTTCCTATTTCCGGGAAAAGACCTCATCTCCTCTCTCCAGGATCTCCTGACAGTAGAAGCCTTTTCAGGCTGTATGTCTGTAATAGGCGTGAAGCGATGAGTGATTTCAGCAATTAATTTTATATATTGCTATAAAACAATTAGTGATTTCATTTATTAAAGTAAATGGAAAAAAATAAAAAAATTAGTGATCTTTATTAGGGTGATTTTAGCTCTGTGATTCTCAGCTCCAACGCCAGCTCTTTTGGAGGGTAAGCCCAATAGGCAACAGCCCTAGGGCCGGGCGATGTGTGGCCAGTCCCCGCTGACACACACTTGCCCTGAGGTGACAGCCCTGAGGCTGGACGAGGTGACCTGACCCGATCCACACTCGCACTGGCTGAGGGCCAAGGCGCTCCTTTTATCCAGTTCTGGCTGTGTAAGCCACGCCCATCTGAGCATGCTCCGTAGCGTCCAGCTGTTGCATCATCCTCCTTGCGAAATTATAGTTAAGTTCTCAGCTAGGTCCGACTGAATTAATTAAGAGGGGGGGCATCATGATCTCGGGGTTTTCTCGCTTTTGGAGTGATTATGGAG
>WBMV01003916.1:84354-215279 GCA_013396655.1 Campylorhamphus procurvoides
TCTAAAGTTTCTATCAAATATAATTCCTACATTCAGCAAAATACAAAAATAAAAATAAAACAATACTTGAGTTGTTTGATTTTGGCAAATTAAAATCCACCTATCACATGTCTGAGCTGGGAGGGATCCTAAGCTTTCTTTTTGACCTTTTAAAACCAGCTTTGGATGTCCAGGTAGGAGCTAGCCAAAGTGGCCATGCATCCTATCCTTTGTCCTTCCTGGCCCCGGGGC
This sequence comes from Campylorhamphus procurvoides, assembly GCA_013396655.1. Taxonomy (NCBI): domain Eukaryota; kingdom Metazoa; phylum Chordata; class Aves; order Passeriformes; family Dendrocolaptidae; genus Campylorhamphus; species Campylorhamphus procurvoides. The sequence goes on from WBMV01003916.1 coordinate 84,586, forward strand.
CATCTAATGGGAAGTGTTCCTCCCAGGGTCCCCAAATGGCTCATCTTTGTCTCCCAGTGGCTCCCTGGCTGATCCAGTTGATTATCCTTGAAAGCCCTTGCAGCTGTCAGGTCTTTCATTGGGTCTGGAGCCAGGATGATTGGTGTGATCCAGGTCCAAAATATTTTGGGACAACTGCATCCTGTCCACCCGAAAGTCACCCAGCAGGTTCTCAGGGATGGCCCCCAGCAGCTGTGCAGGGTCTCCATGTGCTGTTTAACAGCTGTATTTCGGAAGGGGAGAAGGGAATCCTGTAACGTGGACAGCTGTCTTAACTGCCTTGGAAACGAACTGCGTGCTGTCTATCCTGGCCTGACTGAAAATGCCCTCAGCCAGTGCTAACTGTGCCAAAACCATAATTACCTCATCTTCCTTGTTCTTTTGGCATCACCGAGAGTGGGTTTTTATAGTCAATAATAGCAGTGCTGCTCCTTTCCCTAACAAGCTCATGTGAGCTGCTTCTGAAGTCTCGATTTCCTGAACCCAGAGAAATCCCCTACCTGCTCTATAATTGTGTGCTAATTGCCAGTCACAAAGGCAGAATATTCTGCCTGATTTGAGGCCAGTGGGCTTTTGGCTACAGCATCATCTGGTGTTCAGAGGTAATGCAAGAAGGTGCACACTGCCACCAGAAAACAGATTGTGTTGGTGTGGTCTTCAGTTTCCAAAGCTGCAGTGCCTTTCTGCGTAAGCAGCCCCACGCAGCCAATGCATCAGTGCATCCTCATTTTTCACCCTGTGAAAAATATGAAGTGCCTGCAAAATCTGGCTGAGTGTGTACAAAAGATTTGGGCAAACTCCAGTAGCGCTCTGGGTACCCCCACAGAGTGGATGCGGGGAGTCTGGGGAGGGTTGAGTACCCACCCACTATATTAAATTTTCTGCTCAGTGACCAGCATTAAGTTTTGGCTTCAAGTAATCTATACATAAAAAGCCCCCAAAATTAAAAAAAAAAAGTCTTTGTATCGTGGGTACTTTTTTTCTCTCTAACTGCTGTGATCCAGCATTCACCTCCCTCCTCTCCCAGCTCCTGGGGAAAGAGCCTTTATATCAAACGTTTGTGTCACCAAATAGATGTGTTTGACAGGTCAGTAAGCAGCAGTGACATACAAAGCTACAAACTGGCTGAACTTCTGTTTTAACCACTAAAGAGTTTGAACAAAGACAGGTAAAGAAAATTATGAGCCCTCTGCTTCCACCATCACCTCCAACATCAAAAGCCCTGCTGGCTCAAGGGACTGACAAATACATCTGTGAGTGCAGACATCCTTTTTTGCCTCTACTCCATGAAGGAATAAGTCATGAAGAAGACTGATTCATGAAGACTTCTCTGACACACAGTCTTTGCAGAAGCAGCAAGGCCCTCAGTCCTGGGTTGTGTGAAGGGACCCAGTGCAGTAAAAGAGCCCCGGATAGTCAGTGACAGGTGACCTGCATTAATAAGTGAAGAAGGACAGGCTTTTTTTTTTAACTGGAAGAATTTCTTTCACAGGAGCTTTGGTGCTTTCTCTGGCTGAAAGCAGTGAGCAACTACCCAGTTTTCCAGATCTGGCCCCTAGGATCTGATGCACAGCCCAGAGAATATCCATATTGACTCAGCAGACCCAAGACAAATTGCTAACATCCCCCCTCTGCACACAGGGTGCGTTTAATGTCTGCATTGTGTTAAACAGTGAAAATGAACGCTTCCCTGATAATTGCTCTCAGGAAGGAGTAACTTTATAGTCAAGGCATCCTGCAGAAACACCATGAGTCAAAGGAGAGGTAATTCCAAGACAATCTTGCTGTTAGCTGGGGTCCAAGCTGTGAAGATATTGCACAGCTCTGACGAAACAGAACCCAGTAGGACTGTAATTTTGAGTCTGTCATCCTTTATATTTCCTTTTTTTTTTTTTTTTTCTACAAAGATGTTCCTGGTCTGAAACCCAGGCCAGGCTTATTGCAATACCTGTGTTCACAGGGGTAGAAGTACCCTTTGGATACATGGCTTGCATCATTAGTCACAGGCTTTGATCTTTCTGCGCCTATTTTCTCTGTGGCAAGAGCCCAATCTCCTTCTTTCTGACACCACTCTGCAGGTCTCAGTCCTTTCACCACCAAACTGAACAGCCCTGCAATACTTTCAATAGCTCCTCAGGAATCCAGTGACCCAAGTCAGATGGAGATGCCCCATATATTCCAGTATGTGTGTCTTAATAACATCCAAACAGTGTTGAGAAATAAAATGCAGCAAGGCTGTTGCAATTGTCCTGAAGGACTGCAGAGCCCTCTTGGGGAGCCAACCATGTGAAATGGCCAGATCTGTACCTTCTGCAAGCTTTGCTGATGGTTTGGATGTGTCAGACAGATGGGCTGGGCACAAAGCCTTGTGCATTTAATCTGTCTCTCAGACCAGAAACTTCCTGTGCCAGAGATGTGTATTATAGACAAAGAGTTAAGCAGTTCTTTGTAAATACCACATTAACAGCTGGCATTTCCAGTGGCCAGAACTTCAAAAGCACAAGCCCAGGTGTTGGAGTTTTTGGGCATTGGTAGGAGGGTGAGCGGTATGATGGTGGAGATGCACAGGGACAGGATGAGAGGCAGCAGAAATTGGTTGCAAAAGGGAAATTCTGATTAACTACTAGAAAAAGTTCTTTCCCTGTGAGGGTGGTGACACACCAGACCAGCCTGAGCAGAGATGCTGTGTAATCTGCAGCCTTGGAGATACTCAGCTGGACAAGTCCTTGAGATGTTTGATCTATGTTGGCCATGCTTTGAGCAGGGGCTGAGACCAGACATCACCCAAAGTCCTGCCTGACCTGCACAATAAGTGATTTTATGACTCCATGGCCAATGTGGGCTAAGTCAGTGATTCAAGAAGGTGCCCCAAGGATGGAGACTGAGCTAAATTTTTCTCTCTTTTATAATTCTTAAATGGCAAGGTGCAAAACTCCTCTTGCTCCCCTCAGGGACTGTGGGGAGCTGTTCTTCATCAGGGACCCTCAAGACTGTATCTCCTACTGCTCGTCTCTAAGCTACAACTTTATTAACTCAAGGTTTATCTTCTGGCTGAGAGCTTGTTCTCAAGAAACACAGTTCCAGTCAGCCTTGGAGCACACAGTTCCTGTGCAGCAGCTGACATTTCAGGGAGCAATCACAAAGCCACTGGGACCAACAGCAGCATTTTGTGGTCAGGGCACAGAGCTGAGCTGTGGGAAACCCATCTGCCTCTTTCAGAGCAAGCGGTGGAAGCGAGATGTCCCACCACAGAAGGAAGCCTCTTAACTCCCAGGCCATCCTCTATTTGGCTCCTGGCTATTTAAAGAGCCTGTGGAAAGTGGAACAGCTCCAGCACGAGGGACTGAGAGCAATCCACTCCCAGAGAGCACAGAGATGTGGTCAGGACGCTGCGGAGGAGATTGGAGACATGGGTTTCCCTCAAGGGGTGAAGCAGTTGGCTCTGCATCTCCCACATCCTGTGCCACAGCCCTCAGCCAGGGCACGGAGGCACCAGCACCTCCACGCCTCCTGCCCTGTGTCCTGCCACATCTACAGCAGGATTTTGCTCTGTTTTGCTGCCAGAAGGACAAACCAATGGGCACCTCCATCAGGAAGGAAGCCAGGGCACAGCGATGCCTGGCACACCTTAATGGGAGAGCAAAGCAAGAGAGAGGGAGGTGAGCAGGATTTATGGCTGTGACCTTGAGGCTTTCAGCATGTCTTACTCTATATAGAGGGTAGTTTTCTTTGACTGAATTGTAACACTGCAATAACCTCCTGCACTCAGTAGCAGAGGGTGGGAGTGTGCCAGTGTGCTCCAAAATAAAAATCTGGCATTAGACTGGTGAGAATTATATATTAAAAAAAAAGAAAGTCAAAGAAAAGCAATAAAATGAGAACCCAACACAAGTGTTTTCACAGGAATTGTCTGCTCTTTCCCTTTGGGTCAGTATATTTGCCCAGCACATAAACAACATTGCTCACACAACTCACAAGGAAATCTGACCGGCAGCACAGGCTGCCTGGGTGGGGAGATATTTTTGTCCTAAAGCCCAAAAGAGGAACAAACAATATTGAGCAGAGAGCATAGGTGAAATGCAAGCTGAAGGAAACCAGCTCTGGGGCGCTTTGGGGAAGATGGGCCAGCTGCAAGACCTCTTCCTATCAGAGGGAGCAGTCCAGAGAGATGAGGAGTGGGAGGCAGGAGCAGGAGCCAAGGATGAACAGAGTGGATGAAGAGATGAGCCTGTGGTGCTACCATGAGGAGAGGAAGAGCAGTAGGAAAGCTGAGCTGAGGTGTGGGCAGAGGCTGCTCAGCCCAGAGTTTCAAATGTCAGGATGAAAAGCTTGATCAAACGTGGAAGGGAAGAGGGTGGGATGACAGTGGAGGGAAGGAGCAGCCCCACAGGCAGGGTGGGCACTGGCACCACTGGGTGTTGTGGGGGGATCTGCTGTGCCCAGCACAGGGTGAGGCAGATTGAGAGGGGCAGAGAGGTGACAGTTCAGGGCTCCCAGGATGGTGGGAGACATCCTGACACCCCTGAGAGGCGCTGGGTGCTGTGACAGTGGGAACAAACAGCCCTTTCAGGGACCTCTGCAGTAAACAGGAAGGAGAAGATAAAGCTGCAGCCAGAAAGAGGCCACTTTGGTTTCAAGGCAGATTTCCTCCGTCTTAGAAAGACCGGGGTGTGCTTGCAGCTAAATAACCAAGCCTGAGGGAAATTCAGCCCATGGATGGAGGGGAGGTCCCTCTAGCCGTCTGCAGGCAGGGAGCATCAGGGGAGAGTGATGTGGGGGAGTGGAGGTGCAGCTCCCTCCCCATGTTGGCACCTTCTCCATGCTCTGATCCTACTGTCACAAGCCTCTCTGATCTCATCCCACCCCAGGAGGGATGTTCACTTTGAGAACAGCTTCACACGTCCCATCCACCAGAGGAGGAGGCTTCCCTGTGATGGGCTTTTCCAGGAAGCTACCACCATGATGCTGTGGCAATGCCACCCACACCTTGGGCTGGCTTCCTCTGCTTGCTCAACTCCCACCCTATCCCACTTCATCCAACCCCATCTTCAGGAAGAGCTCTACTGAAGCAGCAGCAACGCAAAGAAGATGCTGCAAAACACAAATTGAAGGTGCACCATGAAAGCATCAACAGATGGGGGTGCAAACTCCTGACCCCAAATAAGCACATCTCCAATCCTGTCTCCCAGCACCTCTGTGTGTGGAGTGAGGTGAGGTGTGGTAAACAATACCACATGGAAACCACGCTTTAAAAGGTTTTGGAGAACAGTCACACAGGGATTTTCTTTGAGTTCTCACCCAGATTTGTTCTCTGGCACTGACACTGACAGCTGTCTGTCCTGGGCAGCACTGGCAGGGCAGACAGGGCTGTGGGTGCCTTCCTTACCCCGCAGTGTAACCTGACTCGGTGTGCGTAGGAGAAGTCCTTGTCTGGCTGTACTGCTCTCACCCCTGCTGTCAGCAGGCACAGATAGTGGAGGGGAAGTGTTGGTTTTCCAGCACGGATTATTTTCCTAAGGATTCCTGTGCCTGGTGAGTCACTGGAGGTTTTTCCGCTGACTGCAAAGAATGAAATCCTATCGCTGAGATATTCAAAAAATGTGTGCAGTGGTCAGGAATGCCACTCTATCAGCTTTTGGGACACCATTTGGTCATAAGACAATTTTGACTGGAGTGAAGATACAGCTAATTACAATTTAAAGGCCACATCTTCAAGTGAAACACACAGGAACAGCTTTCTCTGTCTAAAAGATGTGTAGTAATCCAAAACAAAGTGGTACCTTCGTACATGTTTAGCCCACTGTGGGCTTAATTAGACCCTTTTGTCCATTAGGAGCATCTGAAGTCGAGTTTCAGTGCTAGAAGGCCACCATCCTACCATGAATTTCTGTACAGAGTTGTTTGTTGTTTCCCAGAGCTCACATTGGGGTAACATCAGCCCCAGCACCACGGGCAGGTAGCACAGAGTCCCTTCCTCCCAGTTTCCCAGAGGTCAGCAGTCAACCATTCCATCCCACACTGCCAGAATAGCAGGTCAAGATATTCTCAAACAGACAGACACCAAGTAAAAGCAAAGTTCAGGGTTTTAAAGACCAGCACTGTGCATGCAGCTGAAGAAATTCTCTGGGTGCTTACTTCACAGCTTTAAAATAGCCAGTCTGGGGGAAAGGGCTGCATTTACCTACAAATACCCATTTTCCTGCAAATAGAGTGCATTTTCTGGGCTTTCTTGGAAAGAGCCCTCCAGCCGGGCTCCTCTGAACCATCACATGGGAAGGATTTTCAAACTCCACTAATGTGCAGCGAGATGGAGACACTAAGTGCTGGTTTAGACATTCTAGAGGAGGTCAAAACCCTGTTTAACTTCCATTAATGTCACTCCAGTCACTTTTGATGGTACTGAATAGCAAAGGGAAAAAGAGAAAGATAAAAACAATCTTAAAAGCTTTTTGAAAATACCACATTGCTAAAGAAGACGACATTTTAGAGTGGCTTTAGAAGGGAAGAAATCGTGAAAGAGCAACTGTTTCTTCACTGATTCCCAAATTATGGGCTGGACGTGAGGATGACTGAGGTGTGATTCTCGACACTGATACCAACCAAGTGCCCTTAGTACTGCTCACAAAGGCAAAAGAGATGGTCAGATACCAGTGTGTGGGGTGGGAGATGTCCCCTGGTCCCCCTGTGCCCCAGCAGCTGTGCAGGGTATGCAGACAGAAAGTCGGGATCTGTGTTGCATAGCAGAGCAAAGGCTCAGAGAGAAAGATCCTGCCCAGAAGAAACAGAAGCAGCAGCCACAAGCTCAGAGAGACCACAACTGCTTTCTGTGATGCATAAATGTCACCCTGTGTTTAAAATACTCGATCAGCTTTGTCCAGCCAGCTTGGCTCTGGCAATAAACACACTGTTCTGCTTTTGAATGTGTCTCCCTCAAACGATGCTCTAGCAACAAACTAATGTTCAAAACTGTGTTCAAAAAAGCTCTGCAGCTGAGTTCAAGATTTATTTTAACTTTTCAGAAAAACAAAACGAGCCAGAAGGGACTGTGGGAAACTTTTTCCTAGATAAACGTGGAGTGAGATTATTTTGCTCTTCCCACCCTGCCAGGGCTCTCGGGATGCCACCCGGAGAGGATGGAGGATGTGTGGTCTAATGACTAACAGGGCCAGAGGAGTCTGAGCTGAGACATCACCAACACAGAGAAGCACCTCAGGCAAATCTCTAATCGCCTGTGACTTATTCCCATTTATCCCGGGGGGCAGCAGCTCACTCCCGGGAATTCGGTGAGCATTTAATCAATTAGGGCTTGATTGCTGCTTTGAAATCCTGGCTTCCAAAACATGCGGGGTAATTGCAGAAAGTCCTTTATTATTCCCAGCAGGAGTGACCACGCATGGACCAGACCCTTCCCAAGCCTGGCTGGTTCCCCTTGGGCATCTGGGTACCCTGTTGATGTGGTGGGTCATGGCTAGAACAGGATGCTGCCCATCACTAGCTGGAGCTTGCTTTGAGCTCCACCACATGGAGCTGTGTGAGGTGGATGGTGGGCAAGCTGGGGACAGGCAGCCACAGAACTGTGGCAGTTGCCACACTGATGACAGAGTGTAGCCAGCTTGTAACCCCATCCCTGAGAGATGGCACTGGAAGGGAGCAGGGGACATGGCTGTGGACCTGGGAGGAAGGAAGGGACTTGTCTTGGAAATGGAGACAGATGGAGGTGGAGATAGATGGAGATGGAGATGGAGATGGAGATGGAGATGGAGATGGAGATGGAGGTGGAGGTGGAGGTGGAGGTGGAGGTGGAGGTGGAGATGGAGATGGAGATGGAGTGGGCTGAGGTGAGTATGATCAATGGAAATGTCAGTGGCCTTTAGCTAAAGCCCCTCTACACTCTGCAGATGGACACTGCTGACACACACAGCTGGAGGCAGCAGTGAACTCTGATCTTCCCTGTGCTCCTGGCAACACCCATCCCCTCAGCTGCCCAGTTGGAGAAGCAGGACCACCCTCAGGGTGCTGTCCCAGGCTGCAGAAGAGTGAACCCGTGTCCCCTGCACAGCAGCTGTGGTGGGACACAGTGCAGCCTGCATGCAGCTGTGGGGCTGGAATGGGGTTGTCCATCAGCTGAGTGGAAGGAAGCCAAGTGAAATTTTTTCAGGCGTCTCAGACAAGAAGGAGGTTAACTTTCTTTACTAGATAAGGCATTTTCCACCTAAGTAGGACATTTTAAGACGCCCCATTCCCAAACAAGCCTTTCTGAGAAGTCTGAGCAAAAACAAAGTGTCAGAAGCCATTGGTTCGAGCACCTCCTGGCTCTGTTTTGACTGCCCCCAGCCTCTCTTCTCCCTTTGCCTTCTTTCAAGGAAGACAGAAAAAATGTTGAAATTGGAAGGGTGCCAGTAGGACTGAAATTTCATTTTCCAACAGCCTCAGTGGTCACACCAAACCCTGCAGGGCCCCAGTGCCCCATGAGAGTGTGACCCATGGGGACAGTCCTGTGGCACCAAGGGTCTGGGGGCTGCAGGGGCTCTGCAGGGGAATGAGGAGCTCCTGGAGGTGCCACCAAGTGGGGTGGCTTTTCTACTTAGCCACAGAGCCAGGGGAGCTGAGGAGATTGGGATCACTATGGTGGGCACCCTCTTCTTCCTCTGGAGGTTGCTCAGTTTAAGGGGTGTTAGAAGTGAGCCGAGGGCTCCATAAGGGCTTGATCCTTTTCCCCTATTGACTTCTGGCCATTTGCTGTTGAAGTCAATGACTTTAGCTATGTGGGACTGTCACCTACCTTCAAAGTGAGCACCCAAGTGCCCAAGCTGAGTGGGTCAGCCTCATTTCAGAAAGTGTTCAAAGATGATGACCCCTCTATCTACTGTGAAATGTCCTCTGTGACATTTTATCATGGCCCACTGTGTCTGAAGGAGACAGCTGAGTTCAGAGCCTGTACTGGTGACTCAGCTACAGAGTCACCACAGCATCAAAGCGAGGAGCCAAACTTGTGACAGAGGTCTCCAGGCCCAGTAGCATCTCCATGCTCCACCACACATGGCTGGGGTCAGTGAAAATCAACCTTTCCCAGGAAGATGCTGAGTCGGGAGAAAACTCTTCTTCCCAAGAGGAATAAAACCTCGCTCCTTGAAGGCAAGGTGAGGTGATGTGGTAGAGCTCAGGTGAAGCAAACATCCTGCTGCTGACAGTGGTTTTATGGCAGTGATGCCTCTTAGGCTGTCAGGAGGTGCCAGAACTGTGTGTGCCTTTGAAACACCACAAACGTCAGGGCTGGGCAAGATGCACAAACGCAATGACTTCCCGTACTGAAGCGCTGCCTTCCTGCCAATCCTTGCTGCTGCTGACGTCTGACAAAGGCCATGTCAGACAACCTCAGGGCTCAGCCTATGGTTAGGGGAGAAAACACTTGTAGGGTGAGTGCTTGGTCACTACATCACCACAGCCCTTGGCATGTGCAAGTGGAGGAGCAGGGGGAAGCCAGTCGAGGTCTCATGGAGAACAGTAACAGCTCCCTGGGGAGCACACAGGGGGAAATGCCATTGATTTACGTTTCCTAATGAATGGCATTGCCACATGACTGAAAAAAGGAGAAGCGGAACCCTGCAGAGGTTGTCTCAATACCTTCTCCTCATCTCTCCTCTTCCCCCACTCCCTCCAGCTCACCCCAGGTCCTGTCTGTTAGCATTCATTTATTTCTCCCTCTTACTAGGCTGTGGCTGCTACTGTTTTTCATGGGGGAAGAGGCATGTTTTAGGATGCTGTTTACTCCCTGTTAGCTTTAGTAATGATTCCCCAAGGTACACAGGAACTTCCTCCAGTTACCCTTTATTCCAGCAGCTGAGTCAGGACACCTTCACAGCCATGATCAGTGCCAGGACCCACCCAGGGGCATCCCCCTGCTATGACCATTTTGTGCCGTTCCCTTTCCCTCAACACACCTGTGCCTTGCCAGAGCCCAGGACCCAGGCATGGGAGTGCTGGGAAGGTGGATGTGTTGCACTGCCCTGGGGAGAGACACAGCTCCTGCGTGAGGGTTTTGACCTTCAAAAGGCCGACTTCTTCTGAGAGCTCCAAGCAAGTCCCACATGTTCCAAGGCCTCTCCCGTGCTGTCTGTCAGTGGGGGTGATGCAGCCTGGTCATATTTAACATGATCCAGTAAGCAAAGGGGGAAAATAGCAGCAGTTATTGCAATGAGTACCTGTGACAAAAATGTCCCAGTGTGATTGCAAGTCTTTGTTTCTCAGTCCCTTCCCTCTCTTGCAGCTCTGTGCTAGAAAACTCTCCCACCTTTTCTGTTTCTTCCTGAAGAACTGTTAGTTGCCTCAGTGGAGAGAGGATTTGGGGCATTCTTCTTATAAAAGAATCCTTTCACTTTTAGGGGCATACCATGAGCACAAGCAGACATGCCATGAGTAGGTATATAAGATAGTTCTGCACTCAGCTACCCTTTTCTTTCACCTGTAAGCTCATTTTCTCCACACAGGACCTCCTCCTACAGGTCTCCCCACGGTTTTTAACCCAGATCACTGTCTCCATGGGGCTCTTCTCACCCCATTCTTTTCCTCAGGCTTGAATCCAAAGGAGCTCCCCCACACCTCCTGTCCCCTCCGGGTCTGCACAGGCCACCATGTACAGTGTCCCACAGCTTTGTATCCCTGCTCCTGTGCTCCGAGATGTTCACCAGGATACAGTGAGACTGAACTGAAACACCTTTAATAGCCTTTAAGGAGTATCACCTTGCAGTCTGTGGGGTGAAAGAGCCCAAGTCCTGGCTTGTTATCCTCCCATGCAGGTAGCAGACAACAGAGATTCAAAAAAGTGGTAATGAAAAGCTCCCTCACAAACCTCAAGGCAGTAAATGATGTTATTTTCCATCGGGAAAGGTGCAGCCAGCCTGCTAACCATGGTACCACCCACAGGACCACCCATGGGGCTGTCATCCTCTGCTGAACGCATCCTCTCCCAGCTGGCACTGAAAATCATGTCCTGCCCCCTCGGATAACCTGCCTGGGATGGGCAGAATTCCACTGTGATCCCACCAGGAGATACTGCAGGGAGGAGCCCACCGCCCTCGCTGGGAAGAGGCCGTGTTCCCACAGTGCCCAAGTCAGCACTATAAAGCCACTCCTCAGGGAAGATTAATAATTTAGGAATAAACTGGAGCCTCTATTGTGTTCCAAGTAGGCTGTTGTATTTACTTATCACGACAATGTCTGAGCCCCTTCCGGTAGTGCAGTCGGATATCTGATGAACGTTTGGCACGTGCTCTGGTCCTGTCCCCAAAAAGAGATGCCCAGTTCCTTGGACAGCAGGAGGCACATGCTCGGGTGCTGGACACTGTGACTCAGACAGTGAGTTATTACCATCACAGGCATTCAGAGTAGGGTCTAATGCAGTCAGGAACAAGGGCAACTCGTGGTCCATTTAAAGCTTAGAAATACAAACCTCGAAGAAAAGCCTTGTCCATTGATTTAGAATCTCCCTCTGCAGACTGAGATTTGTTGAACCCACACAGACCACTGCGACCGATTTATCCTCTTCAGTTTTCCTCGGTGATTCCTGGAACTGTTCTGGGATAGCCTTTCCTGGACAAGCCTGTGTGCCAGCACCCCTGTCCCAGGGTACACATGTGACTCAGTTCATCCATTTTGGTTGAGCAGACACTGTGCTTTAAGTTCACAGCTGTCACTGACACCAGAGAGATTTTGCGTCAAAACTAAAGAGTGTCCTGAAAATGTTGATGGCCATCTCGTGCTGCAGCAAAAGGGTAATAACACACAGCACAGCTCAGGAGCACGACCCAGGCTATGAACACAGGTGCAGAGAGGGATTAAGAGCTAGATGTGCTTACCTTGCTAAACTGAGGGGCTGCAACTCCTACGGGAAGTGTTTAACAAAAAAGGGAAGACTGATTGAAATCCAATTTAATCTGCATGCAGCATCTTTCATGAAGACACTGAGAGATCCCTTCTGAGAAGCCCTGAAATGGCATGACCCGAAGGTGGCTGGTTTACAGGAATACACAGGACGTAGCAGTCTCTCCATTAGCTGGATGGAGGGAACAGCTTAGTCACCATTAGGGGAACCATTCACGGAGAGATGAAACCTTCACCTCCTGTTGCAACAGAGGAGTTGTTTTTTCCTTGCCCACCCCTTATGTCACCACTTGTGTGTGGCAGGCAATTCTCCCCCACTTCCCAGCAATCTTTTCATGCCACTGAGTCACACCGCTGGTGTTCCTGTGGGGAGTTGCCCAAAAATTAATATCTCACAGGGAAGGTTGTGAATACCTGGGCTGAGCAGCCGCTGATGGGGGATGATATTTGGGTAATCCTGTAGTCTCTTACTGAAACTGCTGCTCTTTACAAGAAGCACAAAAGTCCTCCAGGGGCTTGACTCAGTGGCTGTGAGGTAAATGCCTTTCATCAGAGGCCAGATGGAAGATTCCCCAAAATCAAAGGATACTCATGATGATCCCAGGGTTTTTTTTACTCAGGGATTAAGGGTTTGGGGTTAGGTTTGTCAAGGGATTAAGATGTTACTTCTGTGCAGGAGTTAAGGGTGGGTCCATCCTGTCAAAGTCTCCTTGGCAGCAGCACCCTTGTGTCCAAAGGCCTTGACAGCTCAGATCTCTGACTAAAGGGATTTAAACCCACATTTCCCATCCCATGTGACAAGGCACAGCACACCGCGGTTGGAAGAGATGATCTCATTCCCTCCTGCTGAAGCTGTTCCGCTTGACATAGATAAATTAAGTATTGATGCAAGTATTGATTACTGTTGTGCTACGTATTGGAAAACTTATCCTCGTCCTTTCGTGGATGTTTTTCCATCTCACTATAATTAGATGCCCAGGCGGATACTCTTCTCCCTGAGGAGGCGAGGTTGGGTTTTCACCATGTCCTGTAGGTCTAGCCTAGAGCTGGTGGGTCAGGTGGTAGGAGAAAGCCCCATTGCCTTGGGGAGCAGAGGGACAGCACTGCCCAGGACAAGCAGTGCCTGTCAGTGAGAGCAGTGCCATCAGCAGGGCCCACACCTGAGGGCTGCTGGTTTGGGTTTAGAAGCCGTGTTTGAAAAGCACAGTGAGTGCAAGGAGAAGGATATCCCCTGAGAGGCTTACTGTGCTTTGGAAATCACTGGCTGGGACTGGGAAGACTTCAAGTAGGATGTTTTATGAGGATAAGATGTGGTCTGCAGGCACCTTTTGAAAAACACCTTAATGCTTTGGCATTTTGGGAGCCCTTCATGTGCAGGATGCAAACAAAGCAGACTCAGAGAGTTCTACAAATAGTAAAGCCCCAAAACCAGAGCAGAGCAAAACAGTTCCTCCCACTTTGTGGTTTGATCTATGTTCTTTTCAGATCTTGCTCTGAACCACAAGGTTAATACAGGTCTTACAGCAGAGAGACGTTTTCAGGAGAAAAACTGAGTAGTTTCAGTTAAAGTGACATACAAATGCAATGGTTTCATACCTCTGAGGCAAAATTAAATGTATTTTTGGTCCAAATAGCTGATGGATCTTTTGATCAAAAGCAGATTTCCCGATGAGACTGCTGTTAAGGTACACCTGCATCAGAGGTCTGGTTCACTCTGAAAGCATATCAACAATCTGCCCGTCAGCTCTGACCTGGTGTACTTGATAATCTCTGGGCTTTTTGAGATAAGTCATGGTGCTGTGTCCCAACCCTGCTCACTGGCACTGCTTCAGAAATAAGAAGCAAACAATAGGACAGACAAGAACTGCCAAATGTTTTTCACAGACAGAGAAAACAAAACTTAAGTAGGACAGTTTTTTTGTAACATCATGCAAGCTAAAACTCTGTTGACTGTCAATAAAGTCATCCCTGAGTAATTGCTGGCACCAAGGGAGACAGCCCTAACATTTTGCAGTTTATCAGCCTCTCTGTAGGGTGAACATTTGCACATGGTGAAGCTTTATTCTTTTCTATTCCTTTTTTTAAGCTTTCCTGAAATCAACTGAGAAATACATGATTTCTCACTGAAAACATCACCAGTTTCTACAATTCTGCCAGAATCAATAGGTTCCAACAATGCCTTTGATGTGGAGATGTGTTAGTGAAGCAAACTTGGCCCCAGTCTGTTTTTAATGCTTTCGGTGTGTTCACACTCATTGGAGGAGAGTGGAGAGAGGGAGATGGAACAAGAACACAAAGCACATTTTACATGACACCTTTTCCCACCCAGAAGCAGAGGAGCACTTAAAGCTCACAGTTGCTCTCTGGATAGTGCTCCTGTCAACAGCTTAAAGCAACATTGCCTAAAGTGGCATTTATCTTTGGGGCTCTCTATCAGATTCCTTTCTGATTTTGTTACGTGCGTGTTCCTCGCTGTTTATGCCATACATGGTTAAAGGGAATCTTTGTTGCTTCTCCACAGGTTACGTCAAGCTCAGGACTGAGCACTGCACATCCTTTCATGTCCTAAATATTGGACACTTAATCCCAAAGGCTCCGTCCTGGAGGTGGAAATGCACCTACAAGGGTACCTTCTCTCCAGTCTGCACATAAGGTTACCTCTGCACACAAAACCCAGCAGCCACGTGGGATTTCAGGCAGAAATGAGCCAGTTTCTTCCTGCCTTAGGTTTATGTTTAAAGCTTGCTGAGAGCTGATTTATCCTTGTGCTGACCTGTGCTGGGGAGTTCTGAGACAGGATAAACAACCAGACCCTGGGGTGACCAGGCTGGTGATCCTAGCCCTGGCCAGGGGGCCACACAAGGTGCCCTTGCCAACCCACATCCCTGCTCAAGTTCCCTGAGCTGTACAGGTTTGTCTTGTTTGCTGGACATTTTGAGAACAATCCCACAGTACTTGCACATGATTAATTTGCAGCCCATTAAAACATGAGGGCAAATCTCTGCTTCCTTTGGCTTGTTGTTCAGTGAGTGTTGACTTACCCAAGGGGGCAGAGGGAGGTGTTGTGATTTATGTGTTATAAAGTTTCTCCACTTCAGCCCATCAGACAAAAATTAGGGTCTTGGTGAGCAACATCAACCATTTCATTACAGGTGTTTGCAGGCTGGGCCTCCCTTCTCTCCTCTGCCCCAAGGAGGAAGGTACAAGGGCTGTGCAGTGTCACAGCAGTAGCAGCAATGTGCTCAGGAGACAAATCCCTTCTGCTGCTGGCTGGTTGAGAGGGATTGCCTTAGCAAGCAGAGCCTCAGCCAGCCTCAGGGAGCACTTGGGGGAGACGGAGTGAGCCCACCCTTCACACCAGCACAAATAGAGCTGTGTCTGTGTGGTCGGTTCATCCTCAGGGAACCTGCTGTCCTCTGCAGCTGAGAGGCAGAAAACCAAAGAGCAGGACAAGTGGTACCTCCCTTCTTTCATCACAGAGTGGCCTGGGTTGGAAGGGACTTTAAAGATCATCTAATTCCAACCCCCCTGGCATGGACAGAGACAACTTCCACTAGACCAGGTTGCTCCAAACCCTATCCAACCTGGCCTTGAAGGGATCCTTCCAGGAATGGGGAATCTATAACTTCTCTGGACAACTGTTTCCGATGCGTCACCACCCTCACACCAAATATTTCTTCCTAATATCTCATCTATCCTACTGCCTTTTAGTGTAAAGCCATTGCCCCTTGGTTCTATCACTACATGCCCTTGTAAACAGTCCCTCTCCAGCTCTCTTCTAGCCCCTTTAGGCACTGGAAGGCTGCAATTGGGTCACCCCAAAGCCTTCTCTTCTCCAGGCTGAACAACCCCAACTCTCTCAGCCTTTCCTTGCAGGAGAGGTGCTCCATCCCTCTGATCATCTTCATGGCCCTCCTCTGGACTCACTCCAGCACATTTATGTCCTTGTGCCAAGGAACCCAGAGCTGGAGGCAGCACTCCAGGTGGGGTCTTACAAGAGTGGAGTAGAGGGGTGGAATCACTAATGCTCCAATGGGAATTACTTGTACATAGAAAACCCATTTGATGTTGAATGCCACCCCAGGCCTCTTACCCTTGATACACACATGCACAGAGAACCCATTCTGTAAGGAGACCTCTGCACATCCTTGCAGTGCAAAAACTCAGGCTACAATGAATTGTCAGAATGTGGGGAACTGAACCAAGGTTTTGGGGCAGAAACTACACTTATGATCCTCCAGTAGAGGAGATGGAGGAATAACCCTCATTGACAAAAAATCTGAAGAAAGAAATTAAGAGAGAAAGAAAACAGCGTGCTTGGTCAAAAGCCTGCATGTTCCTCAACCCTCAGTGCTTCTCCACCTCCTCAAGGAACTATGAGAGCTTGATTGATTCCTCCAGCTGCAGGAGAAGGGGTGACCAGGGAGCACTTTAAATACCTTCAACTTCAGTCAGCAGCCAGTCCTGGTTTGTATCTCATGAAGTTCAGGAGTCTGACAGAAACAGAAGGCTCCTTTTTCTGTTTATGGCACACAAACAGCTGTTTGAGAGGGGAAACTTCTATGCAGTGGATGAGTCTGCCATTAAAGTCATCCCTAGATCTTCAGGAATTTCTCCCTGTTGAATCCCTTCTATACCAGAGCTGTCTGAGCAAGGCTGAGTGCAAACTCACACACCTTTTCTCAGACAGATGCCTGTAAATCTGATACAGAAGGCAAAATTAACACCAGGCTAACTGAATTAGCTTTAATGAAGCTAATTCTTATTTACACCTGTACACACAGGAGAAAAATAAAGACCTGTTATATCTGCTTTACCATGTCATGGTTTTGTAGCACTGGAGAAGACGAATATGCAGTAAATCATGGACAAAAGTCTGTGAACAGCTTAGTGGATAAATGGTTGCATTCTGGGCTTGTTTATGGTAAGTTATGAGAGGCAGCACTAGCACTGGTGGTCTGATACACATTTCATACTCACACCAGAGGAAGCAGAAGCAAAAATTGGCCATTAGCCACCATTTGGCCATTGGCACCATTGGTCAAACAGCAAATGAGCTCAGACATCCCTGCTCCATACGCAATTGCAGAGGATAACATTTCCAGCAATTCCAATTATTCAGCCCTGTGCAGTAGGCTCCAAAATGGAAGAGAATTGCAGGATCATTAAGGCTGGAAAAGACCTCCAAGATTGTCGAGTCCAACCTTTGACCAGTCACCACCTTGTCAACTAAACCATAGCACTAAGTGCCATGTCCAGTCATTTCTCAAACACTTCCAGTGATAAATCTCATAAGAGCCATTGAAATCTGTCAGTGGGCAGCTGACAGGCACTAACAAAATGGGGTGAATGTTATTTTGCATTTAACAGCTAGGAATAGTGTTTATCCCCACATGTCATGGAGAGGAATAGCAGCCTTTCTCCGGCATGAGGAGTCTCACAGGGTTTTTTTCAGCCCTTTGAAATGTCTATATGCACACTGATGTGCCTCTGTGGGTGTGTGGTCATGTCTCTGTGCAGAGTGGGACACTCAGGGAGACACGTCTTCATTGGAGACACAGTCACTTCTGAAGGGTTTGGGGTTTTTTGATCCTTCCCTGACCACAGCAAACATTTAAGGACTGTGAGAACTTCCTTTGCAACTCGTGTGCCTGGTAAGGACACACTTGTGAAATAATAACTGGAAGGGATAATAACCCCTGCTGACACCTTTGCCCCACCAACACTGCTTTCTCCTGTCCCACTGGGGCTGTCCTGCTCTGGCAATTCTTGGTACCTGGCTTTTGCTGCTTCACCCCACAGAAGAGCCAAGGCACCCTGTTATTGCAAAACCCTTTTGTGCCCGTGGGTGCACAGCTGAAGGAGATTTCCTTCTGGTGGGAACTCAGAGGAGGATGGGGGCAAAAGCTGCACAGCCACGTGCTTGGGGCTTGTAGGAAGGAGGAGAGCAGTAGGAATCAATAAGCAGACCAGGGCCATGATTGCACATGTCCACACTCCCTGGAAATCCCCTGGCTGTCAGTACAGCCTGCCTAGGGAAGAGTTAAAAGCAGAGCCCTGGAAAGTTTGGCCAGATGACTTCCTGATGGAGTTTATACAAGTGTAGTGTGCGCAAGGACGTATGTGCCTACGTGCCACTTCTCCCGGAGCAGCCTCAGCTGAGCAGAGGGAGGAAAAAAAAATAATAAAAACATCACAGATGGGTCCAGGCTGAAAACAACCATCTGATGAATGTGCAGGGTCATCACACCCCTCTCATTACAAACCTGCCAGACAAATCTGTATGGTGCCTCCTCTGCTGTGTAGCCCCTTTGCCACAGAGCAAGAGGGCAGGGGCAGGGGTGAGGCAGAGCACGGAGGAGACAGAAGAGGACATTAGCACTGGGAATTCACAGTATCCCAAGACAGCTGCCAGTTGTTCAACTCTAAGGACATTGCCAGCAGCCAGGGAAATAATGCAGCCATCTGCAGGCACTGGAATGCCAGGGTAAAGCAGGGTGATGCAGAGGTGATGCCAGGGTGATGCAGAGTTGATGCCAGGGTGATACCAGGGGGATTCCAGGGAGACTCCAGCTGATGTTGGGGTGATGCCTGTAGGTGCAGTCAGGAGGTGTGATGGTACGTAGCTCCACACATACACGTGTGTTGGTTTCATAAGACCTACTCTGGATAAAAGTATCAGTGAAACACAAGCTTGTTTGCATGGATTGTACAAATCTAGACAGGAATCTTCATACTCAAACTATCCCCTCTTCCCTGCCAGCTGTCCATGTGTTGTCTACATGGCAAACCCTCAGGGTTACTTTAATACACTCACATGTGTGTCCTGCTGTGGAGCTGTGACAGCCAGAGCTGCTAATCCTGAGGGAAATGGGCTTGCCCAGGTGCAGGAACTTAATTCTCACTGCCATGAGTTCTTCCAGGGAAGGATTTGCAGAGATGGCTAATGAAGGCTTGTTCTGGCATGTGATGAGAGGGACCTCTCTGAGCTCCCAAAAGAGAGGAGTGGGGGCAAATCAAGGACCATGCAGAGTGGCCTGTTTGACCTTCTCCAGGCAGGTCAGTAAGAAGGCAAACTCCATATTACTCTCATGTAGCAGTAAATCACCTTCCTCTCAATTATGTCATTTCTCCAGAGCACATTCGCCTCCTCCTCCTTCAGAGCAGGGTGAGAGGGCACCATTTACGAAAGGATTAAGCACCAGTCCCTTTAGGGATGCTTAGTCAGTGAACCCGTGCTTCTCATTACATACTTTCAACCTGCTGTCATTTGATAATCTTGTGGAAGGGTTTGCAAGTTTGTGCTGTCTCAGAAGTTTCTGCCTGTTCGTTGCAGCTGTGCTCGGAGGGGATGCTCTGTGCACAGCCAGACCATGGCTAATTGCATCAGGAGGTCAAAAGGAAGGTCTTCTAAAGTGCTACTCTTACAAACCCCACCTGCATTCTCAGAGTCAGCACAGGTTGCTTACAGAGCCATCATTAGCCCCAGTAGGTAAAAAGCTGCAGATAGAATTGCACAAGGTAAAGCAACAATAAATAAAATGAACAAACAGACAACTCTTTTTCCCAATAGTTGAGCTGACTTTGGAAAGTAAGACTTGTAAATATTAGGAATTGGCCATATAAGCAGAATGAGTATTTTATTAATTGATTTCTTTTAGACTAGAATACTAACACTGAATATTCTCATTTGACCATCCAGTTTTCAAAAGTCATGTTACTTTATTCACTTGGCCCCTTTGAATTTTTTTTTTTCAACTGAGTCCAGAAACTTATCTGTGACAGGAGCCGTAACAAATCTTAAATTCCTGAGTGCAATTCTTTGGAAGGCAATTTTAAGTTTTGACTTACTTTGTCCCTCTTCTGGATATTCTTATCTCTACTTTTCTATCCAAGATCTCTGTCATTTCTCATTAGAGAAATATCTTGTTTCTCTAATGCCCCAAGCAAAAGAAACCTGTTGAGTTACAATCGGCAGTGCAGGTAGGGGAATTAAAAGGAAGACTTGCTACATTTTGCACTGGTAGCAAGAAATCTTCCGAGATGAGAAGCCACGGATTTGAGTTTTGCAGTGGCAGATTCAGAGCTTTATTTTCTACCTCTTTGCATTTCACCCTCTCTACAGACTAGCACAGGCTCAAGCCTGGATGAGTAGCATTAGGATGAAGCAAGATAGTGGAAAAGAAGTGATTTCGTCTTGATGCAAGCATTTCACACTGGATTGTCTCCCACTTGAGCTGATGTGTTAAACAGAGCTGTTTACCAGCGTGTGGTGTACTTAATTTACACTGGGTACACAGCCTGCACTGCGCTGCAGCCAGGAGTGTCCCTGCCCCTGGATCGCTGCCTGAGCTCCATCTGAGAGCACAGAGCATGGTTCAGACTCCCTACCTGAACGACAGACATCCGATGCCAGCCACTACAGTAGTGCCCCTGTCTGGGTGGGGAGGACAGGCAGCATGAAACAATGGGTGGATTCATACCAGATTTTATTCCGAAACCAGAGAGTCAAATCCGTCCCTCCTAAGAAACAAGCTCCCTTTTCAAAAAGAAGAGTAATTTAAGGTCAAATACTTTCATCCTAAGCAGCATGAAATGAAGAATAGCAGAAGTTGGTTGGCATCCTGTGTGGTTTACCAGCGGTGCCTCGGTTTGGGGCAGGAATGCAGTGTCCTGCCTGCACAATGCAGAGGGCAGCAAGCCTTGTCGCAACAGCTGAGTGACACCAGGTCACATTACATGGGAGCATGCCACGCAGAAAAGGTCATACCCTGGGCTCCAGACCAGCCTGCCCCACTTGGAAAGAGGCTTCTGCACTGGGCACTGCCTGTCTTGTTCTGGAAAATGCCTGCTCAGGCTCAGTTTCTGCCACCAGAGCCCCCGACAGTGGCTGGTGCCAGGCAAGGAAGCTCTGGGCATGCACAGGTGGTAGGGAAAAATAAAGGAGGCTGAAGGAAGGGCTTGTTTCTTAGAAAGAAAAGAGGAACAGGCCACTCTTGGTCTGTCCAGGCAGCACAGGGTGTTTCCCATGCACCAAACCTACACAAACTGAAGTGGCTGCTAAGAGATGCCCAAAAATGAGCTTGATCCTCTTAGCACAGCAACAGCTGACAGCCTCCCTTGCAGGACAACTTCTCCCTCTCTTTCTTCCTTTTGGAGCATTTCCTGAGCCTCTGCAAACTAAACATACACCCACAGGGGCTGGCAGATGCCAATGTCTGGCATTGTCCCCCCAGCTGTAACCAGTCACATCTGTGTCCTCCCCACCTGGTACAAGTTGCTGTGTTTTATGTGTTATAAAGCCTTTGCAGGTGCCAGCTCTCCAAGAGATGGCTCCATGTCCCTCACCCATCCATAATCCCCATTGCAGCAACAGCAGTGAGGTTGGTTTCTGCCCAGCTCCATGAACCTGTAGGGAACAGTGGACAAAGTGGTCCCCCAATTGTGGCTGCAGGGCACGGGTCAGCCCTGCCAACCCAGACTGGTCTTGCACAGTCTTAAAGTGAAAACCAACCTTCTCAGGCAGGAACTGTGTTTGATTTCACATGAGGTATCCAGGCACCCTCTGGCACCTGCTGCAGGCACTGTCACTGGGAACTGAGCTGGTGTTCACTGGTGGTGCTGCACTGTCCTTGCTCTCCTGGCCATCCAGATGTTGGTACCCAGAGGAGAGTGTTTCCAACCTCAGAGGGACTCTGCCCTGCCTGATTTGTTAGTTTAGTACCAGCAGAGTCTTACTGAGGGACTGCATTCAAGCTAGGCTCTGACTTATCCTCACTTTGTAAAATGCCCACCAGTTTGGATGCTTATAGACCTGATGGTCTTGCTGTTGCAGCAGGTTGAAAAGGGAAGCATATCCTAAATTGTCTTAGTTTTTGGGACATAACTGGGCTTTTGTGGCCAGAAATGAGGTCTGGTACATCCAAGGACTGGTGTGGTTCAGTGCTCAAGCTGTAAATTTCAAAACCTGGCTTAGGGCAGGTAAGGAAAATGCAGCCACTGAACCACTGGCACTGTCCATCTTTAAAAATGCCCCATGGCTTCCTCCCACACACAATGTGCAAGACAGGCATTGGTACCTGTTGGTGAGGCAGAGAGGGAGGACACCTGATCTTGTAATTAGGGCACATTTTTCACCCAGTTGGCACCCACCCAAGGAGTGATGCCCTGTCAGAGTGCCAGGCTCAGTGACCAAGCCACCAAGAGAACACGATGTCAGATACTGGGACCCTGAAATGAGATATCAACTGTCTATGGGCCACACAATCTAGCACCTGCTTTCACACACAGGCACTTCCCACATCCCCTCCCATCCTTCCTCATGCAGCTGCTGTGGCCAGCACAGCATCTGCACCCCGGGATCCCAAATACACCTGCCTTCCCCATACAGACATTGACTCTGGGATTTTTGGCTCAAAACTTGGGCTGTTCGAGCTGGGCTGCACACAAAGTCCTGCCCCCACTGAATTCCATGGGAGCTTTACCTTTGCTTTCAATGGGGAGTTAATTTTGCCCTCTATGGTGATAACTTGCTGCTTGGCAGTGACCCTGCAGGACATCAGGCAGAGCCCACAGCCATTCTCATGCCCATCCTGCTCTGACAAGCAATTTTTTTCATGCCTTTCTTTCCCCTCTCTGTATCTGAAAGGAAACCCAAGTTGAAAACGCACCTTCCCCTTCCTTATGAAGTTCTTTGATATGGAGATCTAAAATACAACATAAGAGCCAACACTGACCTTCACTTTTCTTTACCGTGCCCGGACCTATTTAGTGCCTATTTATGGCAACCTGGTCATTAGCACTATAAGGACAAATTCAGCACAAAGAAAGCTTTAAACCACAGAATTGGGGTGTGCCGGGCTCTCAGAACACTATTGTACACTTTCCTCCTTGCCCTATCAGAAGACAAAAGCTGCATTTGATGATTGAAGACACAGAAACCAGAATAGCAACAGGAGCTCCTCCTGCAAAAAAAGGAATTCCGTACTTCTTAAACCCCACATTTCTCTTTTCCTCCACATGGCTTGGCCCCCTTGGACCTCTCAACAAGGGGAAGAGAGCAAGATATTTCTCCCCTGGCTTTCAGTTCACCTCAAGTCAAACCTGGGCTAAGCTATTCCAGCAATATCAGAAGAGCTTCTGATGTGCAGTATGTGTTTTTTTTTAATTTATTTTTGTTCTGTTTTCAGATAAACAAAGGAGCATGCAGATGATGTGAGATGTGGACAGTCTCTTTGTCAGGCAGGGAGCTGCTGCCACTTGCTGGCATCCCGTTATGTACAAGGGAAAATGTTTTTCCTTCTGCATTTATTCCCGTGGAAGGTTTCAAGGGTGAAGACACATTGAAAGGAGGTGATGCACCTCCTCCTGAGCCTGGGGGAATTTTTCATTTATGATTCCAGGTTCTCTCATAGCTCTCTTGGCACCCATGGGCCTTGCTCTTGCACATTTCCTTTTATTTTCTCTCTATCCCTCTTCCTGGAGCCAGGCAGCTCAGCTCGAGCTCTAGAGAAGATACCTTTCCCTCACTGAAACCCAGAGACAGCGAGAACACCCGAGTTAAGCAGGTCTTTCACAACCCTCCTTCTGAAATAAAATCAGGCTGGAATGGAATATTCATGTTCAGATGTGGACAACACTGAGGTTGCCTCAGAGAGAAAAAGAACCTGAGAATCCCACAGTGAAAACACGATGTCCTGACAGGCTTGGTTTTAATGAAAACAATTGGGATAGCAGCTTGATATTCCTCGAAAACGCATGCACAGGCACCCACTGTATGCCCATTATACATATATTTATATTTTTATAAATAGATATATAGTTACTACCTCATTTCTTGCCTTTCTCTGAATTCCATTTCAAAATGCCCATCTGGCCTATGTTGCCAAAACATAACA
Organism: Campylorhamphus procurvoides; assembly: GCA_013396655.1. Classification (NCBI taxonomy): domain Eukaryota; kingdom Metazoa; phylum Chordata; class Aves; order Passeriformes; family Dendrocolaptidae; genus Campylorhamphus; species Campylorhamphus procurvoides. Next base: position 108,402 of record WBMV01003916.1, read on the forward strand.
AACCATCTCCAGTCTCACTCAGACCTAGGGATGTACCCACAACTCTGTGTAAGATATGGGTTTAATAATATTTTTCAGCTTGCATATGATGGAAATGGAAATCCATACCTTCCTCAAGGAGGCACTATGTTGGGCAAGTAGATGCAGCAAGGAGGGAAATGTAAAAATAAAGCTAGATCTTACAAAATGAGGATTTTCCTTCAGGTGTCAGACCCTGTGGACGCTTGGAAGATGCTGCACAGTCCAAAAGGAGCTCTTCTGGCCCCCACATTTCCTGGAAGAAGAGGCTTAGTGATATTTTCTGGTTGACACAAATAAACTGTAGGGAGCGGACTCATTCCTCCCAGAAAGTGCACCACAAAATGACTGGGGAGACCTTTCTGCCCATGAGGTGAAACTGCTGTGGACCACCTAAACGCAAGGGAATTCCACCCTGAGAAAGCTCTGTTTGTTCGTTGACCATCAATTTAGCTGGAGATTAGATAGAGCTTAATTAATGCAGTCCAGTTATGCCTTTGAGGTTAAATTCTTGACACGCAGATAAAAATTATTACAGAAAGTCACTGACTTACTCCGGCAGAAGTCAAGGGAAGAGAGAGCATTTTAACTGCTTATTCAAACGGACCTTTTCACAAAACAAACCTTATTAATGAGTTGTTATTGGCTCCTTGCTCACAGCCCCCATTGCTTGGCAGACCAGTATCACCCTGGGAAAAGCCCCAGAAGCAATCTCTCAAACATGCCCTTTTAATGACCCCAAATATCTATTTTCTACATTCGTTTGCAAATCTTCTGTAACACGTAGTCAGAAAGAGATCAAATGAACAGACTCGATGACCTTAAAGGTCTTTTCCAACCTAAATGATTCAATAATTCTGTGATTCTGTGTTGGAGTTGGCCTTTTGTCACTGGGAAAATGTCAACTCATTTACATGTATGTTCACAGAATAACACTGACTTTGCAAATGTCTTACCAGAAACCTTCAGGGTCATGGTGATCTATAAATACATACCAACAACAGACTCGTTCATAAAAATCTTTTTCAAAACATCCTTACCTTCCAAGCGGATTTTTATAAAAAAAGAGAAATAACCCAACATGAGCCCTTCTTGCCTTTCACCTTATTTACAAGCACAATGCCATCCCTGAGTCACAGCAAATAATTCCTCTTTCTGTTATACTGATCAACTGAGTACCCAATCAATGCAGAATCCAGTGCTTTCCATATTGTTTTTAGGAGTCAAATCCCTGTTTATACCACTACAGCTGCCCAAAACATTTTATGGTCAAGTGACAGCCAAATGGAAAAGAAATGGACTGAAATAGGGATGGTGACCGAGGGAGAGAATAATACTCAGCAGTAGGGATGACCATCTCCAGCTCCCCAAAACACCTCTGGAAACAGGACTAAATAACAAAGAAGTGCCTTGAAGTTTGAAACACCTCAAGTTTATGAGCCAAAGTAACAACACGAGGGAGAGGAAGGGAGCTGGTGCAACTGAAGGGAGAAGCAGGTTGTTGAGCCCTTCCCCAGAGACAGCCAAGCCCAGAACCCAGGGCTGAGGACAGCGAGGCAAAAGGCAGCAGAAAGGAGACAAGCTGGAGGAGAGGCCGTGACCAGCTGATGTCCAGTGCCATGGCCACCACGTCAATGGGAGCAAGGCCAAAATGACACTAAATCTGCAGAAGCATCATCAAAATAGCATCCCCCTGACTGAAACACCACGAGTCAGGGGGTCAGCTACAGGCCAGCTCCTGCAGCCGAGTCAGGCGCTTCCCAGGGGATGCGTTCCAGCACATCCAGCTGACCTGGCTTTGGCTCTGTCTCCTGCTGTCGTGCCCAACACTGTGTCAAACCATCCAACGGGTCTGCAGCGCCTTTCAGTGGGACAAGAGGATTGCTGGAAGAGCTTTTCTGGTGCAGCAGGAGCCAGGGGCCATGTGAAAACAAAGTACCTGGCAAACTACTCCTGCTTTATCTCTGCTGCACTGGTACCAAGGAGCCAAGTCTGTCCCTCCAGGCAGTGAGGACACGTCTCCCAAGGAGAAGGAGTGGCTGAGAAGAGGAAAGCATTCAAACTGACCAAAGGAGGCTGTCCATTCTGCCTGTGGAGCTGGCCAAGGGTGCAGAAAGGGGGCATGGGAAGAAATAACAATGAGTTTTGTGATCATTTTGTGATCAGTGTAATGATCAGATTTGTTTTACATGTGGAAGAGGAGAAATGGAAAGAGGGATAAGTTATAACATGCTAAGATTGAAAATAATCATTCTATTTTTCCTCTGTAACACACACACAACTCCCTTTCTGCATGTTTTCCTAAGGAAACAAAGCACTCTGATCCCCTCGCCCAGACTTTAATAACTTTTGAACTTATTGGCCAATTCTGATTAAATTTACATTTAATGATGTCAAAGACATCTTCATTCCTGTAAGAGTTTCTCAGGCCTAGAAAGGAAGAGAATTTCTCCTGTTTGAGAGACCAGTATCAACTCACCATTTACTGAGCAATGGAGAATCCATGGATGCACAGACCTCTGTAGGACTGAGGAAGAAAGAGGATGAGGGAGGTGTCCAAACACCAGTAACAGCTCTGGCCAAGCTCATGTGGTTGCAGACTTTGAGGTCAATCAGGCACTAGACACACTGTTGAGCTGGTGTGTGTGTTTGGGAGTCATTCTACTTGCAATGGCACAAAATGAGCTCTCCTTTTGCTTGCAAATAGGATAAATTGCCTTCTTTGCCTGGTCAGGGCAACTCTTATAGCAATGAAATCATCTTTGATATCCCTGTCTTTCACTGCCCTCCCTGGGGAGAGAGCCTTTTCCTGCCTCTGAAGCACAAGTGAGTGATTTGACATGGGTGCTCTGCTCCTGCTTTTTGGCTGTACATTGGCACTGCTAAAAACCAACCTGAATAAACCACCGGAACAGGAACGGAAAGTGTAACAGAATGATCATATGCCTGGTAGGAGGCCAAATGCTAACAGCACAAAGCCTGTACGGGTTTGTTAACCTGCTAAAATAACATAACTCTTTCCCCACCAGGACATTCGTACATGGCTTCTGCCACAACAGGTCAGTAAAGATTTGTGTGCTGGGTCTCTGGCACGAATGGTAGGAAATACTGGCTGGACCCTACTGGGAGGCTGGAGAAAAACACTGTAAACAGCAGCAAACTCCTGTGCTGGTGCTGAGCATAAGTGCTTTGACATTTTTCCTCTCACTGAAGCCTCTGATGGTGGCTATAAATCTTTTGCTGTCACTTGTAGTGGATATTTACTAATTCCAGCATCAGCACATCTTGTTCCAGTTGTGGGTCCTCGGGATAGCCTAGCAAAGGAGCAGAAATAGTTTTGCAACCAAGGCAGGTTCAGGGAATGAATGTCTCAGCACTGATCTCTCCACTGCTGTGGCAGCAGCGCTAGGAAGCCAAGGATCACAATACAGAAAACGAGGATGTTAATTCTGCCTGAATAACAGACCGAGTTTCCTCCACCCGGCTGTTCTGGGGAGCTAATTACATGCATTCCCAAATCAAAGAAATACGAAACAGTCTGCAAATGATTGCAGTGTTGATGTGTTGGCAGTCCAAACCATGACATATGGTCCTTCACTTTGCATCCTAGAGAACAGGCTCATGAGCAACGCTCGTTACGCAAAATTATGTCGTAAATAACAGAAAGAGGCTGATTTTAGAAAGTACTTGAGGTGGCCTCCCTCCTTAGCCCCAGGAGAAGACAGTGTTTCACCAGAGCTGCTGCCAGCCTGGTGATAGGTTCCCAAATGTACCTCCCTTGAGGGGAAAGGAAGGTGAATCATATCCAGGCAGGATCCCGGCTCAGTCAATACCCACACACAAACTTTGCTCCAACAGCAGTCAGGGTGCTAAGTCAAGATTTCGGCACTCACACTCACCGAGCACCGTGTGCACCTGCGTGTGCCCCCAGCCTTTCTTCAGCAGTGCTCCACAGCACTCTTAAGCAGCATCTGGACCTCAGAGTTCGTCACCTGGAGCTTCACCATGGACCTCACGGAATAAGGGACACCTCCACAGACCATCTGTAGGCCAAGAGGGGAGAGGGATGAGACACGAGCACCCCGAGGGCTTTCACACTCCTTCACCCACAGGAGCTGCGTGGAGGTCCATCGATCTGCGGTCCCAGCCGAGGAGGTGAGCGTCGCTCCCGGTGGCACAGACTTTGAGCCATTCCCCAAAAGTGAGACTATTCTCTCTCCTTCTCCTTCGTGCTGTCCTTGCCTGAACATTTCCTCTTCCTCCACTCCAGCAGTGCCTCACTCCCTACCTTTACAACCAGACCCACTGCCACCACCCCAGCTCAACTCCTGCTCAGCCCCCCAGTTCACCCTCTATTCCCCACGGACATCCCAGCACTGGCCCAGAAGAACCCCTGAGGACCAGACCAGCACTCCCCTCTGGTAAGCACAGAAGTGATCTTCCCTGTGCAAAGGTTAAGGGCAGAGCTGGGGTCTTTTCTCCCTACCCTTGGGACTACAAAACTGAGCTGCACAGGGCAGCATCCCTGCACTGAGCATCTTGGGGCACTGAGATCAAGATTTTGGGTTTTGGCCCAGAAGAAAGGTGACCATGGGTCCCTTGCCTGCATCCTCAAATCATGCTCCTCCTGCTCCATCAGGAGCACAGGGCAGCAGGAACAGGCAAGGAGAAATGTGACCTGCACCACTCCCTTAAGGTCATTGTTTTGAGCTTGTAGCCCTGGGCAATGGATTATTTTTATGTGCTCAACACATAAAATTGTGTTCTGAACACAAGTCATTTGCTGTGGAGTTTATTAATCCAGGAAAGGCTAAAGGGGCACAGTGCCTTCACACTTGCCCTGCCTTACTGCACACTGGAATCCCAAATTCTGGGATGCCAAGGGCCACTGGTTGCCCTCCACTCACCCTGCATATATTTATCCCTCACATGGGCAAATATATCTCTGTTAATGGCATAGAGGAAAGCTCAGAGAGGCCACGGGAGCATTGTGCCTCTTGGGAAGGAGACAGCAGATAAACAGGATTAAGGAATTTTGCTTAGCTCAACCTGCCAAATTCTGCAAAAAGGAAATGTAGGCAGTGCCTGCAGACTCGATCCAGAGGAGAAGCCTTTGAAATGCCTGCCAGGCAAAACGTGTTAAGATACAAGCAGCTTTTCCTCCATAACAGTGCAGGGAAGAGCCCTCCCTCTGTGGAGCCCACCCTGTGCCAGGCACAGTTTGTGGAGCGCAGCCGGATGGCAGGAGCTCTGGGAGCCAGGCAAAGCAGTCCTGATCCTGCGTCACAGGCTGCTGGTGGTGCTGGGATACAAACAGGGAAGTCCCCTGCAAAACATTCTGTCATGGACCAGACAGAAAGAAATTCCTTAAGAATTTTTTTCCCAGGAAAATCTTGATTTTTTTAACCTATTTCTGTTGTTGTTGTTGTTGAAAAGTGCTGAAAACTGAAATATTTGGAATAGGGTAGGAAGGGACTCGATTTGGGATTCTCTTTAGAGGCAGTGTTTGGATTTTTCAGGTTAGTTCTAACACCTGGTCTCACAGCATCAGGTGTATTTCTGCAGTGCTTAGGGCTTTGCCCTGCAGGAATATGATAACAGAGGTGCCACTCTGACATCACACACCTCTGCCCTCAGCAGTCTTTCCCCTCAGGAAGAGAGGACATTCCTGTAACTTGCCTATGCTCTTGGACAAGAGTATGTCTACCCAAACCCAGAGTCCTTAAGATTCTCTTCTTGCTCCTGATCGCAGCACTGGAGGATGAACACTGATTTTTGTGAACTCTCTATGAGCAAGCATACAGTGAAACCTGTGAGGGCTCTGCTTGTTAAACCCAAGGTGAAGATGTTGGGAGAAAGGGTAGGAACACTGTAAAAATAAGTTGCTGCTGTGGGATCAGCTCCATGGAGTGCCAGCCCAGCTTATATGGTGTCACTGGCTGCCCTGTTGTGGCTCTGTCTTTTTCCCCCTCAGGTTTGGAAGGGAATGGTACCTTAAAAGCACCAAGCTGGGTTTGGGCATTTTAATGGAGCTGGGGACAGGGGTGAGGAGAAAATCAGTAGCCTAAGCACTCCCAGCAGCACAGCCATAAAGGTGCTCTGACAGGGACCACAGCAGCATCCATCATCCCAGCTGGATGGAGAACAAGCACCTCTTCCTGCTGCCTTTGAGGGGAATGGGGCAACCCTTGGGCATCTGCCAGCGATGGAAAGTGAGGCTGGTGTTCCTCAGCAGGTGTTCTAGGTTGGGCAACTTGGTCCCATCCTTGCAAGAAGGTTGAATCTGCTGCCTTTGCACCTACAGGGCCAAATCAAACCCAGCATAAATAACCACAAAAAATGTTGCACTCATGGAGTATTTATTTCTAATCAAGTTCAGCTAAAATGAAGAAAAATCTAAGCTTTTCATTATGTTTTATTTTTAGGGAGTATTTTTTAATTATTTATTTGCAGGTAGTGATTCAGAAAAGCTCTTGTCATTGTTGGTCTGGACAACTTTTGGGTTAAAACTTACTCTTCTGTGCAAGTGTCACCCATGACTAGTGAGTTATGTAGAGTTAAGTGAGGAATTATGTCTGGTTTCATGTGTGTTATCTGACTTTTCTCTCTTTCGCATTGTATCATACTTTTTCTAACCCTCAGGGTACTCCTGTTCTTGGATGAGGCTTTAATGTGGTGGTTAAATCCTGTTTGGGTGGACTTCCAGTGAGCCCCAGACAGCTGAAAGCTTGGCTGTGCAGCACATGTGATGGGACAGTTTTGGAGCAGGCACAGGGACAAGTTGCTTCTCCAGATGAGATGGGTATATTCCCAAAGGAGATCACCCCATCCCTGCTCTCCTGGGCCTGGGGGGCTGTGGGCAGTTGTCCCACTCCACAGAGCCCTGTGCCCTGCCACGTTGCCCAAATTCACAGCCCAGCCATTGCAGAGCTGTTGTCCCTCAGGAGCCAGCAAGCACAACACCGAATCATCAGAGGCTGGCAGCTCCCAGAGGCAATGCCCAGGGCTGGGAGGAAGGTGGAAGACCTGAGATGGAGGAAGGGAAAGGGATGGTGGCCCTGACAATGCAGATTGGTGACAGCCTATGGAGATGGTGACAGCTTATGGAGATACTGACAGCAGCTGTGCTTGCTGACAGGCCAAGGGATGGGCAGGCTGGCTGCAAGCTGAGCTGTGTCCTGTGCTGTCCTGAGCACTGATGCAGCTGGATGCTAAATGTTCATAAATGTTGGACCTGAGGCTTTACCCTGGATCATGTCCTGAGAAGAAAACTCAACCACCTGTACAAGTAGAGGATCTCTCTCTGGTATACTGTATATCGACTTACATCATGGCTCAAGACATTACAGAAAGGCAGGAGGAGAGGTAAGTGTGGAAGATTTGTTGAAGAAAAGGGTTTTATAAAAAAACAAACAGAAGTCCAAAGTAGTAGCTCAGCTGCTAGAAAAGGTGGAATTAAATAGGACAAGCTGTAGAGCTGTGCCACTTTATGCCAGCTAGAGGAACTAGCTTCTCATCTGCTAGACTGTTTCACCATTTGCTGTTCCAAGAATCCATCTCTCTGCTAGTAATGATGTCAAATAAATCTTCACTAAAATGTAAAAATGTTTATGATCATACTTACTGACTCGTTCCTTTATTAAATGAGAACAATAAGATGATGCCTTGATATTTACTAATGGGTTACTCCCATCTAACCTTTTCTTGTTCATCCAGATCATCTGTTTTCATTTCATCATTCAGTGGCTGCCAATAAAATTAAGTCAATTAAATTAAAGGTCTATTATGTTCTTTCACATCAGGCTAAGGCCTTTTTTCTTTCTGCAGTCAGTGCTCTGGGAAGATTTTTGATAGGGCAGCTGGGAAATCTGGAGCAGATTCTCCTCTGCTGGAAATTGGTTTAGCTTTTCAAAAATCAATGGAGTAGCAGCAGCTTACCCCAGCTGAGGGCCTGAACCCTGGTGTGTAGGAATAAGCCTCAAGCCTGTCTTTGGGCCAAGATTTAGATCTGGAATCACTCTCTCATGCAATCTCAACAACCTTGTCTACTTATTAAAGTGTTAGAAGTTACTTATAGCATATATGGTGCAGTTACACCATCATCTCTTCCCTACGGAAATACCCCTATTCCAGTATTAAAATGACCTTTCATATTTGGCTTTAAATGTGAGCTATTCCCAAGAGGCATAAGTGAAATCAATAAAAGACTCTAATGTCATATAGTAGTGCCTGCATGAAGCTGTCTGCTTTGGATTTCTGATATAAAACAGTTTTTTGTATTTTTTTTCCAGTGTAGACAAGACCTTAATATCTCATTCAGTGATTATTTAAATAAAAAAGCAAACAGAGGAACAATGTTCTATATCCTAACAAAATCCCAAGCTCTAGCCTTGAAATGCCATCCAACTATATTAAGAACTAGTGGATATTAAATTATTTATATACATTTATTCCCCTGATTTAATGTGGCACAAATGCTTTGGGAAGAGCTGAATGTGCCCCCAGCGTGGGATGTGTGAGGGGAGCTCCACTGCTTTAAGTATCCCCAGCGTGAGTCATGGCTGGTGTGGTCCCCAGTTCGGCTTCATTTTCCATTATCCCACAGTGACTCTGATAAAAACAGGACAGGGAATGGCCTCTCATGTGGTGGAGCAGGATGGATGGCTCCAGTCAGTCAGTGGGAGATGCTGGGATTGCAGCCAGGGGCTCTGACCCATCCAAGGGAGCACCTTGAGGCAGGATGTACAAATTCACTTGTGCCTCCTAAGCAGTCTCACCTGGTGGATAAGCCACTCCTGGCACTTGGGGCATGGTTTGGCCAGGTTGGGGGGCTGCAGTATGAGACCAGTGGACTGCAGCCCCAGCATGTGGCCCTGCAGCAAACACAGCAGGATGTGGGGATGGGGGAGCTGCTTTTCCAGGCACAGGTGAGTGGCAACTGCTTCTGCAAAAGACCATGCACTGGCACATGGTCGTGGAAAAGAGGAGAAGCTGCCAAAGCAGCTGAGGATAACCATGAGGAGACTTCCCCAAAGGTATTGGGCTCTGTTCCATAGAATCCTGATGGAGTGAAGAACACCAGTTGGAACTGGCCAAGTGGTTTCCTTCAGTGCGATGGGGATGAGACCTGCATTTCCACAGCCCAAACCAAGAGGCCTTGGGAAGACAAAGGGTGTTGTTATCTGTCTGAGAGGCCCAGCATAGTCTGACTAACCCTTTAGATGGCTCAGAGAGGTGGGCTTGCTCACACTGACCCAGGGTCCATTTTCCTTCTTGAGTTTTAGTGTTTTTCCCCTAATAATAATGAAAGATTGCAGACCTTTTCTGTAAAATTCCAATAGGGCTAGTGAAAATGTCTGGAATAAACCTATCCAAGACACCACCACCTAGCTCAGGTGACAATATTGAATGCTTTTTTCAGCTTAAAATTGGTGAATCTCCCTTAATGCTCCAAGAGCTTTGTCAGAATTCATCTATAACTTCTTAACTCATCATACCAGTGCTGTTGTCACGTTTGAATCTCCATCCCTCTGTTAGCAATTGTCTCCAAGTGAACAAGTAGAAAAGTGTTTTGACTTTCTTCGTTCAGACTTGGTGGCAAAGTTAGCTCAATCCCCACCAAACCTACACAAACTCTGCTGTGAAAAGAAGGCAAATAAAGACCTAGAAGAGCTCCTTCACAGAGGTTGAGAGAAGAGACAATGTTTACCCAAAAACCGTAAAGCAAACTTGGGAATTAACACTGAACAGCTTTGTGTGTATTTCCAAGTGAGAGACTTTGTAAGCAAAGCTTTATTTGACTCTCTGCTGTCACAAATTCAAACAGTGAAACAGCTCCTAACCCTAATTAACTCAAAATGTTTGACATCTTAGCAAAGCTTTGAAGCACAGAAAGGCTTTCTATCAGCCAAACCCACAGTGTGGACCAGAAGTTTCCCTATTCAAACGTCAAAGATTTTTAATTTGCATCTGGCATTGTATAGACTACAAGCAACCTCACACAAGAGTCAGCAACCTGTTTGGCTCCTAGAGTGCATTTTTCTAGGATAAAAGCTTTAAAGTGATCTACAAATTTCCAACTGCATGTAGAAAATAAAAACCTCTTTTCAGACCCAAGGGGCGTGAAGGTGAATTCAAGAGATATGGTCAGCCTGTGAAAAGGCAAGGCAAAAATGTCCCTTGCATAGTGTTGCAAGGGGGATAGGATAAGGGTTCAGGGTCAGACCTTCCTCTGAGCTGATCTCTGCCACTGAGCAAGGGATGGACCTGAGGTATCCTAAAGTTTCTTGCCATGACAATCCCTACTCAGGCTAGAGACTGGCTAAGAATAGGAAGCTTAACACTCTATTTCCTCAAAGAATCTTGTCATTCATTTATGGGTTTCCAACTCTAAATGGTCTCTGAAACGATGCAAACAAGATTTGGTTGCCCATTTCCTGTTAATGACCCTGCTGTGTGCAGTTCCACCAGCTCTGTGCAGAGCTAATTTCTGCTGAACAATCACAGCTCAGCTGCTGGAAACCCACATGTCATCAATTTCAAGAACCATAAAGGTTCTCTCCCGGGAGACCCACACCCCTCCTGTAATTGTCAAATTAATGGAATTACATTGGGGTAAAAGTGATGCCAATGAAGAGAACACTTACTTGGCAATTTATGTGCTGTATCAGGAAAACGTTATCACTTCTGATATGTCAGGAGGATTCTCCGTTTACTGACACCTTTGTAACACAACAGTCAATTTGATGAAATCCTTAGGTAATGATTACATCAGGAGAGTTACACCACTGGAAGAAAATGGCAGCATTTTCCATCTGTGCTGCACACTAGATACCAGTGACAATGACTTCCACAGGGTGATTCCTGTGTAGAAGTGAAGCAGGAGAGCTCAGATCCCTGCATTTTTGTCAAGGCAATGCATAGGTTTAGTTGCTTCCACTCATTCATGCTGAAACAGCGTCTTGAGGTGTTTTGCCAGATTACAGTGAAGAAAACAGTATTAGTCACAGGTTGCTAGTGCTTCTCATGAGGTGGATGCTGAGAGCCACAGCCAGGAGAGCTCAGTATGGGTGAAAGAGGAAGGGAAGGGGTTGCTTATGCATGGTGTGTTCATAGAAGGAACAGGCTTTGTCCAGCTGAAGCAGCAGCAGAATGACTTCCCCATATCCATCCCTATGTCTGAGACTCACTGAATCAATAACTATGGTGGGTTTTAATGGGAAGAAGAAAAAAAAGCAAGGATAAACTTGTTGAACAAGAGAAGTTTGCATATAACAACCTTTGCCATCCAGTCACCTTTTCCTTAAGAAAGACCCTTCTTTAGATCTTTAGGTCAAGGTGCCTCAATGCTCCCTTTGACCAAAACTGAAGTGTTGCTGTGGAATAGCCTGGGGGGTGTGGAGGGAAGTGCACCAGGCTCAGAGTGGTGTGCTTGGTTCATGGGGCTGCCCAAAGGGTTTGCAAAGGAGGGACATCTGGGCTGCTCAGTCACACATGCAGAGAGTTTCTGCTGCAAGCAATGGCCAGATGGCAAAAGGACACAAGAGAAGCTGTGCCCCACGTGCCTCTCACACAGGACATGGGATCTGACAGGATAGTGCAAGAAATCTGTGCTGGAAGGGGTGGCTGAATAACTTAGCCCTGACTGATGAGTGAGGGGTTTCCATTCCTAAAACCAGCAGAGGTGTGCAGCTCCTGTGAAGGATGGGGCATCAGCAGGGGCTCCCTGGGGGCACCTGTCCATCACCAGGCAGCACCCCACATTTGCAGAGGAAAGATCCTGCAGGGTATCCTTGGCCTCTCCACTGGGTTCTCTTCAGGCCAGAGCTGCCAAGGAGGTCAGCTGCCTCTTTGAAGGGATCTGCCTTGGCTGGTGTCCTGCCCAGGCTCACTCTGGGTCCTGCTGCATCTGGCTGTGGGCACCTCTGTGTGGGGAAAGGAGTGCTCTCCCTGAAGGCTTTCCCCTGGAAGAGCACAAAAAACCCAGCATCTCTCAGCAGGAAAGCACAATTGTAAGGAAAGAGAGTTGATGAGGTAATACATGGATGGTGGTGGGTGTCAGCAAGAGACAAGAGCAGTCATTTGTTACTGTGATTTATTGAGCTGGGATTACTTACAGCAATATCCACAGCACAGTGATGGAGCTGCAGCTTTTGTAGAAGTGACATGTCTGAGCCCAGTTCTACGAGCCTGGAGGTTCTTGTGTCACAGGTCCTGGCTCTCCTTTCCTGCCAGGTATATAGGACACCTGGGGTGCTTTTTGTTCCCCTCTCTTGTTTGCAGTTGGAAAGAGGAATTTCACTGTGTGCATCTGGGAGCAAAAGCCAAGAGAACAAAAAGCAAATATTGCAGGACTGACAAAACCACAAGGGCTGGCAGCACTGCCTGGGCTGAACTGTCTGTTTGTTACCCATTCTAGAATAATTGAGAGAGACTCAACCAGCCCACTGGCACAGACAGGGACACATGATGCCCTGCAAAACTCAGGACAGAGAACAAAATGAAGGCACAGAATTTCAGTGTGAGAGTCTTGTGGCTCCAGTCTTTCTCTGTGAACGCCCTTATTCCCTGCTCTGTCCCTGCAAATTTCAGCACAAACAGGTACTCCTTTAACCTTCCACCAAACTGCAAAAGAAACAAAGTCCAAATGACAAGCACATGAATTAAGAAAAAGAGCTTATTAACTGCGGGCAGTCGCCAAGTCAGTGTGTCTAGACTGCATCCAGTAAATGCTGCAGACCAGCTTTGATTCCCACTGCTTCTGGCATTTCAGTGGCAAGAACTGTTCTGTGGCGTAAACTTGTCCTTAGTTCACTCTCAGTTCTCTATGACTCTCTTGGGACTTATTTGATATAACATCACCATCTCAATGTCACCACAGTAAGGACCTGTGAGCCACATCCTGTGTTCCTCAGGCATTTGACACTTTCAAGACTACAGAAATATCCACTCCAAGGCTAACAACTCCAACAAAAAGTTAAAGATGCCCTTTCAGAAAAATATCATGGTTGGAGACTTCAAGTTTTCTCTCAGGCCAGAAACTTTGAAACTAGTTCCCCATAGGGAATCGTGGTTTCAGGGAGACCAACAGTTTGCGTTTTCTTTCTAGGTAGCTGTTTATTAAAAATGCTGAGATGAGCAACTTTCCAGGGTATCACATATCTGGCTGCTGAAGGACAGCTGTCTTAACCAGCCACTTGTCAGACCTTTCCCTGTGGAAGCACACCAAACACCCTGCAGCATCTGGGTCTCCTCTCTTTCACTCCAGTTTGGGTTAGAAAGTGTTGGAAGGGGCTTGACTGGTGTAAAACTGTAGGAAATAAGATATTTTTAGACACAGTGGTTATGGTAACATGGTACCTTTGCAGAACAGAAATAGGGCAATTTCTTTTGGCAAGAACTAGTAGCAACAGCACCACCAATCCTGGCAAAATGGGAGTGAGAGCCATCAGACAGAGCTGAGTAAAACACAGCACTGACCAAGACGACCCCAAAAATGTGATGGGCAAACAGAACAGGCTTTTCTCTGTCTATACATACACACACACACCTCTATACATATAGATACACGTCCAAGTGTATGTATTCAGGGAGGAACATTATTCAGAGAGAGCTTAATCTTAGGCTGATGATGCCCATCAGAGCAAGGTATAAGCAGCAACTTGGAGGCACTTGGAAGTGTTTCCTTCTGTGGGTGCAGAGCTGCTATATTGCATTGCAGAGGCAGCAATGACTCTCTCTCAGGGAGACTGTGCAGCACAGCCCCAGAAGGAAGGCTGGTGCCTCCACTTCCCCACATACCTTTCATCACAAGTCAAAGTTAGGCTGCAAGGAGGATTTGCTGCCTTATCACCTCCTCCTGCCCCTCTCACTGGAGTTTACATCAGCCTGAATCTGGCCTGGCTCGTTTAAACAAAGCCATCAGAGAAAATATCCCTGTGTTTTCCTAAGCACAAATGGATTTAGAGAGCCCAGCATAGCAAACAGCCATGTAAAACTCATTTGCTTGACAAGCACAATCTCCCTGATGTAAACCGAAAGACCTATGCCAAGGGAAAGTTTAATAGTCACCTGGAAAAAACATTAACTTCAGCAGTTTCATCTAGTTTTCTAATGGCATATTGTGCCTGTAACAAAACACCCACGAATAATTCTAGGACCAGGGATGTTCCCCCTTCTAATTGTTTTCATCATGGGGGCCGACAGGGCTCTTACGTGCGCTTTCGACTGCGGCGGTGAAATATGTGTTCCCTGTTTGTTCTTGTTCTGCCTCTGCAGGAAATCAGAGACTCTGGCTTCCTGTAGGCTGCAGATGCTTTATTCTTTGTATTCCCCAAATAGGAAGTCCTGGGGTCATTCTGCCAAATATATGGAAACTTAATTTCATTTCAACACAGGATTAATCACTAGGAAGTGTCAGGACATTGATGGTCTGATAACAAGACAGTTACAGCAGAAACCTTTTATGGGCACCAGGGTTAAAGCATTTGGCAGCAGACATGAAGCTTTAAATCTCTGCATCCACCGGGGAAGGAAGGCTACCTGATGAGCATTAATGCCGGCAATTGTGATAGCGGTGTTTTCTTAGTGCCCTGTAAACCTTACCAAACTTTTAAGCCTTTTTATATTTTAAGAGGAAGGTGGGTTGTTTTTGATGACTAACCCCTGTTTTTGATGACTAAGCTCTGTGTTTTTACTCTACAAATCAAAACAGTCTGTGATAAATGTTCCCCTCCTTGCCACAGCCTGGCAATGGCACAACTCCACTCATGTGAAGGAAAGGCTGCCGATTTGCACCCTTGGAATCATAAAATCATTAAGGTTGAAAAAGACCTTTAAAATCATGAAGCCCAGCCAATTAACTCAGTGCTGCCAAGTCCACCACTAAGCCATGCCCCTAAGCACCACATCCATGCATTTCTTTTAAATTTCCAGGGATAGTGATTCCACCCCTTTCCTGGGCAGCCTGTTCCAATGCCTGGCCAGCCTTCCACAGGGAAGAAATTTTTCCTCATATCCAATCTAAATTTCATCTGGTGCAATTTCAAGCCATTTCCTCTCCCTCTGTTACTTGCTCCCTGGAAGTCACAGAGCAGTCCCCAGCTGCCAGTGCATGTCAGAAGGGGTTCAGATTTCTCAGGCTAATGGATAGAATGGGAACACTGGAAAACCCAGTAGCTAAATTTAAGTCCAGAAGCAAATTAAATGGACTTCCACCAGGTGTGCTCAGACCTTCTGTTTAAAGCACTGTTTAAACACAGTCAATGCCACACTGCTGTGAGGTTAACAACTGTTATTATTCCCATTATAAAGGTGGGGAAAGTAAGCTACAAAGACTGAGAGCTTGATCTGTGCCCACAGATTCGGGCTCTTTGTCAGCACTCAGGGATTGACAGCATCAGTCACAGAATCAAAGAATCACAGAATGGTTTGGGTTGGAAGGGACCTTAAAGATCAACCAGTTCCAACCTCCCCTGCCATGGACAGGGACACCTTCCACTAGACCAGGCTGCTCAGAGTCCCATCCAACCTGGCCTTGGACACTTCTGGGGATGGGACAGCCACAACTACTCTGGGCAATGTCTTTCAGGGCCTTCGTGAAGATAATGTCATCTTCTGCCACAGAGGAAGAGATCTGTCTAAATCAGAGGATTTTGTGAAGACAGCATGCTTCCAAAAACATCATCAGTTCAGCATTTGCTACAATGACTAAACAGGGAGTGAGGAATCTCCTTTACAGAAAGGAAGATCCCCTTCACAGAGACCAGCAGACATGTGGTGCCCTGCCCAAACTGCTCTTTCTCTGTGTATGCATGGAGTCATCACCTCCTCCCTTTTAAATACACACTGCAGCAAGTGAGTATTCCCATTTCTACCCTTTTTTGAGCTTGTGTGACATCTGCTATGGAAAAGCTGCCGGATCAGCCCACTGTGCTTTGCCTGCATCCCCCATCTCCACTGTCTGAAGCCAGAGATGAGAAAAACTGGGCGTGTGGAGGGATTCCCTCTGCACACCACATGAGATCACCCAGCTGCCACCACTCTTCCCACACCAGCACAGCTGAGAGGCTCACCAAGGTCCTGAGAAACCTCACAGGCTATTTCATCAGGCAAAACCAACACTACAAAAATGTCCTTTGATGAACAAGATTAAAATATTGACACTGTGCCCTGGGAATAAACTGTGGGATGCACAGCTGGTGGAGAGGGAAGCCTTGGGGCAAGAGTACACCATTTTACTGTCTGAACCCAGCTCCCCTTTTCTCATAATTAATCCCTGTCTCAATTCAGTGATGTAGTGTGGACATTCACCTAAATCTATTAATAAGCCAAGGGATTTGAGCATGAGTTTAATATTAAACTCACAGTTAAATGTTCTGCTGAATAGAAATGGAGCCAGAAATTGGCTTATGTGCTTTGCTGAATGGGAACAGCTTGCAGCAGTTCAGCATCAGTGGCAAAGAGAGATTAGTCTGTGAGGATGATTCACTTCACTCAAGCCCAGACAACCCCAAGCTCCACAAGCCTGATCCCACCCTGCTTGTAAAGAGACTTGAGAACATGAGAGGCTGGAATTGAGCAATGATGCATATGATGAGTGCTGCCAGAAGACACCCAGGATGTGAAAATAACAAATGCAAAAAGGTTCCCTGCAAAGCATCTCCCCCTTGGGGGTCTGCATGGACCTGCAGAAACACTGCACGGAGAGAGTGGTGACCTTATCAAACTGATGTACAGAAACAGAGTCAAACCACCAGCACTTCAGCTGGCCCCACTTAGGAGCACTTGTGTACACCACAAAGCCTTTACTAGCAGCTAAACTGGCTGATTTATGTCAGCAGACTCAGCTTATATTTGAAATGGGGGTAATATAGAAGATTTATCTTGATGTCCTCCCTGAACAAAAGAAGCTGTGTTCTTCTGCTAGTCCAAATTCTGCTTACTCTGCTTACTTTCCTGATCCACCCAAGCTGGTTGGGGGAATAATGTCTTTTCCCCAGGAAAATCTCAGAACATCAGCTTTATTGATGCAGTGGTAAGCACACACAAAGAAGGGAGTCTAGGAGAAATGAAAAATAATGGTGACAAGAGCTAGGAAATTTGGGGCAAAAAATAGGCAAGGAAAGGCTTCCCAATGATAAATCATTTTTGTTATGGGCAAAACCCAAAGGAAAAAAACCTGAACAGCTTATCACAGAAACAGTCATGCTAAAAGCCTGTCACAGATTGAGTTTACATTAGCAGATTAAGAAAAAGACATCAAGAAAGGTATAAAATGTTGCCCTGAAGGACATACCCTTTACAGAAATGGCTGGGCTCTGGAGGAGAGAGCAATTGGGATGAGAAGGAAGCTGAGAAACCTAGGTCACAGAATCATAGAATAATTTAGGCTGGACAAGACACTGGAGATCATCAAGTCCAACTGTGAACCAAGCACTGCCAAGTCCACCACTAAACTATGTCCCTAAGCACTGCATCATCTCATCTTTTATACACCTCCAGGAATGGTGACTCCATCACTTCCCTGGGCAGGCTGTCCCAATGCCTGACAACCCTTTCAGTGAAGAAATTTTTTCCTAATATCCATTGTAAACCTCCCCTGGTGCCACTTGAGATAATTTCCTTTTGTTCTATCACTTGTTATTTGGAAGAAGAGACTCCACCTGGCTACAGCCTCCTGCCAGTGAGTTGTAGAGAGCAATGAGGTTTCCCCTGAGCCTCTTTTTCTCTGGGCAAACACCCCCAGCTCTCTCAGCTACTCCTCATAAGACTTGTGCTCCAGACCCTTCCCCAGAAACTCCATTGCCCTTCTCTGGACCTGCTCCAGCTCCTTAATGTCTTTCTTGTCATGAGGTGCCCAGAACTGGACACAGGATTTGAGGTACAGACTCACCAATATCGAGAACAGGAGGACAATCATTGCCCTGACCCTGCTGGCCACGCTATTGCTGATACAAGCCAAGAAGCCATTGGCCTTCTTGGCCACCTGGGCACACTTTGACTCATGTTCAGACAATGTCAACCAGCACCCCAAGGTCCTTTCCCACTGGACAGCTTTCCATCCCCTCTGCCCCAGCCTGGAGCTCTGGGGGGCTGCTGTCACCCAAAGGCAGGACCCAGCACTTGCCCTTGTTGAACCTCACACCATCATCCTCAGCCCATCAGTCCAGCCTGTCCAGATCCCTCTGCAGAGCCTTCCCACAGCAGATTAACCCTCTCACCCAACTTGTGTCATCTGCAAGCTGACTAAGGGTGGCTCAGCCCCCTTATCCAGATCATCAATAAAGATATTAGACAGGACTGGAACCAGTACTAAGCCTTGGGGATGCCACTGGTGACCAGCCACCAGCTTGATGTCACTCCAGTCCCAACCATGACTCTCTGGACCTGGTCATCCAGCCAATTCCTAACCCAGCAAAGAGTGCACCTGTCCAAGCCATGAGCAGCCAGTTTCTCCAGGAGAATGCTGTGGGAAATGTCCTCAGTGAAGTCCAGTAAAGACAACATCCACAGCCTTTTCCTCACCCACTGGGCAGATCACCAGGTCACAGAAGCAGATCAGGTTTGTCAAGCAGGACTTGCCTGTCACAAACCCATGCTGGCTGGACCTGATGCCCTGGTTGTCCTGCATATGCCATGTGACGACACTTGAGATAATTTGCTCCATGACCTTCCCAGCACCAAGGTCAAGCTGACAAGCCTGTTTTTCCCAGGATCCTCCTTCTGGTCCTTCCTGTAGCTGGGCATCACATTCACTGACTTCCAGTCACCTGGGACCTCCCAGTTAACCAGGACTGCTGGTAAAGGATGGAAAGTGGCTTGGCCAGCTCCCTCAGTACCCTTGGACGGATTCTCTAGGGACTTGTTTATGTCTAAGTGGGGTAGTGCGTTGCTGATGATTTTCCCCTTGGACTGTGGGGTCTTCATGTTGCTCCCAGTCCCTGACTTCCAACTCTGGGGACTGGGTACCCAGACAACAATTGGTCTTATTTCTAAAAACTGAGGCAAAGAAGGCACTAAATAGCTCAGCCTTTTCATCATCCTTTGTCATTGAACAATTCCCTCACATTCAATAAAGGTAGGAGATTCTCCTTAGCCCTGCTTTGGTTGTATGTGTTTACAGAAACAAATTTTATTGTCTTTCCAGGAGTAATTAAGTTCTCCTTGAGCTTTGGCCTTTCTGATTTTCTCCCTGCATAACTTCACCATATCCCTGTAACCTTCCTGAGCTGCCTGACCCTTCTTCAGAAGGCCATAAATGCTCCTTTTTTTCATGAGTTCCAGTCAGAGCTCTCTGTCCAGACAGGTCAATCCTTCTCCCCCTGTCTTGTCTTTTGGCACATGGGGATGGTCTGCTCCTGCTGTGCTTTTGGGATTTTCTTTTTAAGAATCTCCAGCCTTCCTGGACCCCTTTGCCCTTCAGGATGGCCTCCTAAGGCTCCTAAACAGGCCAAAGTTTGCCCTCTGGAAGTCCAAGCTGGAAGTTCTGCTGTCCCCACTCCTTACTTCTCCAAGAATTGAAAACTCTACTATTTTGTGATTAAAGGATCCTACTGAAATATGTTGAGATATCCTTTTCAGTCTGAACTGGAATAGCCCTCCCAAAAGTGAATAACATCATTTCTTCGAGTGAAGGGTTTCACCAGAAACCCTGTAAAGATTTACAGCATGCACATGGGTAGCCCTGTGGGGGCTACAGCCCCCAGGGGAGGGTGTGAATGGGGTCCAGCTGACCTCTGAGCCAGCCAGTTCGAGCTGTGGCAAACAAGAGATCTCCTGAGCACGGAGCTGGCACCAGTGAGGTGCCTTCAGGGCCAGACCAAACCTCAGGGGAGGGCTGTTCTTGCAAAGACAGATATCTTTGTGCAGCTGTGCAGGGCTGGGATCAGGGAAAGGGGCAAGGAGGCCAGCAGGGGATATACTGAGAATAAGGTGACCAGGGACCAAGAATTGCATTTCATGGAAAAAAGGAAAAAAAAACCCAACCCCCAAAAAAACCAGAAAAAAAGGATTTCAACACTTCTTCCCCACTTCATGTCACAGCAGGAATTTAGTTTTGTGTAGCCCCATGAGGAGAGGAGGGAGGAGAAGGGAGTGGGAGAAAGGACAAGGGGAAAATGTGGAGAAAGCTGGAGAGGAGCAACTCAGGCTGGGGCAAAGTCAGCATGCCTGAGGTCAGACGTGGGGAGCACTTAATCCTCAGCATGGCTGTTCATTTCCTCACTGTTTAAAAAAGTACATTTATTTACAGGGCCTCTCCAGGAAGGGAAGTTCTGTGAATCAGTGTCTGACTATTAGTTGCTGACCCAGATGAAGGCATTAGCAACTTGGAGTGCCCCTTTCACTTTGGCTCCCCAGGCATCCTGTGAGCTGTGTGCCATTAGATCTGACCTCACCCAACCCTGCACCACTATCGTGTTGACATTGCACTAGTGATGTCTCTCACAGACCTGAGCTGACCTTGGGGGCCTTCACCTCCTGCCCTGAAACTCTTCTTTCAAGGTCCTGTGTTTGTTGAAGTGCAAAATTTTTCAGCTCCATGAGAGAAAATTCTTCAAAATTACGTATTTTCTGTCTGTGCTGCACTATCTTTGGAGCTTCCTCACAGGAACCAAATTAGAATGGTTTAGGTTGGAAAGAACCTTAAAGATCATCCAGTTCCATCCCCCTGCCATGGGCAGGGACACCTTCCACCAGCCCAGGTTGCTCCAAGCCCTGTCCAGCCTTGCCTTGGACACTTCCAGGGGTGGGGCAACCACAGCTTCTCTGGGAAACCTGTGACAGGGTGTCCCCACTGACACAGTACAGAATTTCTTCCTAATATCTAATCTAAATCTACTCTATTTCAGTTTGAGGTTCCTGTCCTAAGGTGCCTTGGATCATATAATTACTCTGCAGAGCACCTCAAAACATATATTGCCATTTTTCAAGACTTATGGATTGCTGAAGGAAACCTTGGGGCTGCCCACCTCCTGCTAGGTATTAAAGTGGCCCTCCTTTTCCCTGGGAGCTGCCATGAGGTTCCACGGTGCTTGGCCCAGGATGAAGGGTCACATCTGAATCCAGTCTCTGCCAGTGGTGTCTTCCCTGTACACCAAAACCCTGTCCCTGGGCAGGAGAAAGCTGGGATGATTCAGGCAGATCAACCACTGCCTCTTCCCCGAGTTCCCCACCCCTGCAACCAGCGAAACCCTCAGAGAAGAAGGACTTGTGAGTTAGAAGCCCTCATGAATTAGCCAAGTCCTAAGTTTTCTTGATGACATCCTCCAAACTGCCAGCCAAAGGCATCCCCAGAAGGATGAGCACATCAGTCCAGTCCTGGAAGCAGGGAAGCACAGGGTGTGGTGATATTCAAGTGGTGGGAAAATGATGGAGGAATGTCACCGTTTGAGGGGTTTCTAGTGAGAATTAGGCACCAGGAAGCACATTTATAAGGGCACACAGCGGGGTCATTGAAATATCCCAATCTCCCTAGGCATTTATTTCAGTGGAGTTTGGGGACCAAGGGATTTCCAAAGCCCAATTGCTCCTCCTACCACATGGAGCTCATCTCACACTGGGCCTTCCAGAGCCACTGGCATCACCCATCATGAGGGTTTTGGCTCCGAGGGCTGTGGCTCTTTTGCCACCAGCATTGGCTCTCTGGGCTACCAGGTCACCTGGCAGGACAAAGCTGAGCTGAGCAGTCACACTCACACTGCTGCCTCTCCATTGCATCAGCCACAACACATGGCCCAGCATCTGTGCAGCCCTTCTCCATCCCCTGACCTTGTGCCACCTTCAGGAGGACATGGAGCACCTGATCTAGAAAGAGCTGCTTTAATAACCCATCCAAACCCATGTTGTTTGGTGGATGAGAAGCAGTGGATTCAAAGTAGGAGCTCTCTGTCTTGTGCTACACGGGCGTAATGGATTTGGGACAGCGCTAAGTGCCCTGGAAGTTGATTTATGATCCCACTGAGCCCATGGCCTCAGCTACTTTGGAAATTTGAATAACATTTCCAGAAGTACATAAGTGCTCCTGATAAATTTTACTGCCAAAAATTAATTTCTTTCATTTCCTCTTTTTTTCCTCCCACTTTCTCCCTTTATTTCCATTATTATTTCAGGAGTAAGAAATTGTGTCAGAGTCACAAATAGCTCTGAAGTCCTTTGCACACAGCTTTTTTTGTTGTTTTGGGGTTTTTTTCTGAAGTTTTTATTGCATTTATTATCTCCTCCTTTCTTGCACCTATGCCCGGCCTCTTCCTTCCTGCACCAGCATTTAAAGACTCCCCCTCAGATTCTCTCTTAATGGAGGCATCACTATTGAGTCATCCCTTCACATTTAGTTCATGGATAATCTACCTCTTGCTGTTTCCTTCGCAAACCTTGTTCATTTCTTTCACACATCCATCCCCAGCAGTCTGTGGTTTGGGCATTTCCACCCTCAGTCACTCCTGTGACCTCCTCTCCAAATTTTCTCTCTCTCTCCTTTCTCTGGAATCTGCACTACTGAAGATGGTGCCTATCCCTTTCCCCTGCCTGCTATTTATGGGAATGCCTTCCTCAGATGTCCTCCTGAGCTTCTGTCCTTCACACACACCCCCACCCTCCCTTATCCTCATCTTTACAGCCACAAACATCAGGGATGGGCTTGGCAAACGTGTTTTGATAATTTTCCATGGGAAATAGATTTCCCTGATTTGTTTTAGATTTTGCTTTTCTCCTTTGGCCACTGGAATCCTAAGACCTCCTCCCCTTCCTTGTTCTCCTCCTCTCCCTTCAGAGGAAGAAGGACCAGCCACTCTTGGAGGCTGGAGACACATGTTTAAAACGCCTTGGCTTTCCCACCTTTCCAAGAAAGGAAACCACATTACAGTGCTTCAGTCCTCCAGGTCCTTTCCCCATCACCTCTTGTTCCCACAGCCCTCTGCTTGTGAGCCCATCTGTAGGGGTTGGGACCCTGAGGATTTATTCCTCTGGCTGCCTCTGCTCAGGTGTCTTGGAGCTCAGAAATACCTGGGATGAGCAGCACAGGAGGAGGGAATCATACCAGCATCTTTCAGAGAGGAGCTGGGGGCCCTTTGAAGAGTTTGAGACCCCAAATCAGAAGCTGGTCATTACCATCACAGGTGAAACACATCCAAACATCACATACCAGCATCCTCACAGTTGTCATTGGAGAAATCCAATTTGGAAAATGGAGATGGAAGATGGATAGGGAAGAGGACATGCTCCCAGTCCAGCTCATCCAAAGACCTTTCTTTCAGAGGTGTATGAATACAGTCCATGCATCCATCAGCTGGCAAAACTCAGTAATCCTAGTGAAAAGGAAAGTTTTAGGATGTTTTGCCAGGAGAAAAAAAAAAAAAGGAAAAATTAGGTTCAAGTAAGCGGCAACAAATAATTCAACCAATAACAATAACAACCTTTCAGCAATTTGCTGGTTATTCAGCAGCTTTTGGTGCCATTTTTCTTAGCCATATAGGATGGAGGTTATATGACCCTATTCAGGTAACACAGTTAAACAGAGCAAACTAACCTTTTCTGTGGCTTAATTACATAGCCTGGATCCAAACTCCACTGAAGTCAGTAAGAATCCTTGCCACTGACTTTAGAGCCTTTGTATAACTGTATAGTCCCAGCAGGGCCCTAATGGGGGAAAAAAACAAAGTTTAAGCTGCAAAATAGAGGATATAATCCATACAGCAGGAAAGCTGCAGACAAACTCCCACGGCACAGTGGAAAAAGGGGAATTTTGATGGAAAAAAGGAGATTCTGAGCTAATGGGAGAGCTTTAGTGTTTGCATCTTCATTTTCTGATTATAGGCTCAAGAAATGCTTTGGGATTCACATTAATAATAAACATAGAGGGACAAAATGCTTGTCTGTGCACCTGGGAGAGGTTGGGTTTGTTGACATCCAGAACTTGTTCTCTTATCGTGCCAGATCATGATTTGGTTGGAGTGAATGAAAATACTTCCACAGGCTTCAGACAGACAGCAATTTATGTTTTTCCTGGAAAGGGCTGGCCCTGTGGAAGGAGCACTATTGCACACTCAGGACTGACTGAGTCCTTTTTATAGCTGCTGCTTGTTTATAAGCAAAAGTACTTACATTAATGTTGCAAAAACAAATAGTCTAATGTTATTACATTTTAAGGGCACATAAACTTGACAGAGCAGCCAAGTTTGTTGACTAAAATGATTTACACAACTCTAGGGCCACTAAACAAGTATTTCTCAATGTCTCAGCAGCAGCTCAAGGGAGCAGAAGCTAAAAATGCCACAGCTCAACAAACAGTTCTGTGTTCTGCTGTTGATAAGCACATCATGTTTCTTTGCAAATAAGACTTTCAGGGATTGCTTTAAGGAAAAAAAATAAAAACGCAACCAAAAAACACAGCAAACAAGCCATAATTAAATAAATAACACGAATTTTGGAGTACATACTGTCCTCCTTCCATCTTTCCATTTCCCTCATATTACTCCATCACAACAACCCCAACAAATCACCTGCAGTTTGCCCAGGATTCCCTTATTGCCTTCAGACTGGCTGCTGACTGGCCAAGAGGAAACCCCTGGGGTGGCCTGTTCAACACAACAGCCCTTTGTTTGGCAGGGACAGGAAATTCCAGGTGTCAGTAAACTCCATTTACATGAGCTGATAACCCAAGGGGCACAGGTTGCCTGAGAGATGCTGAATGTCCTCTGCCAGCAAATATTTTGGAGGCAGGTGAGCATGTTCAGCACCACACAGACAAGGTAAGCACCTGACTGGGGCCAGCCCTACGAGCATAAAGCCCACGCTTGGCCATGGGGCACTAAGCATGACCCCAGCCACAACTGCACCCCCTGCTCTGTCAAGATGCAATGGGAATAGATCCCTGTAAAAGGTCATAATTGATTAGGAGTTCAGTCAGGATCTCCACACAGCTCACCAAAAGGAGTGTCCAGGTGCCTTGCCAAAGAAGCCATGTAAAGTGGAGATAGTTCCTTCCCAAAGCAGGCAAGGGAGTGGTAAAACAAGCAGCTGGAAATTGAATTCAGGAAAACAGTGTTCCAACAGATGTCCAATACTGAAGTTAATCAGTGCAATCCCAGTTACTTGATGCCTTTACATCTAGACTAACAAACCTTCCATAAGATATGCTGTTCAACTAAAAGCTCTTGTATTTTTCTTTTGGAACTGGAGGGTAAAATTCAAAGTCTTCCATCATGCAAAGGTCAAGAAAGGTGATCGTGGAATCACAGAGTCATCACAGAATCATAGAATGGCCTGGATTGGAAGGGACCTTAAAGATCATCCAGCTCCAACACCCCACCATCCTGCCATGGGCAAGGACACCTTCCACTAGACCAGGTTACAGCCTGGCCTTGAACACTTCCAAGGATGGGGCATCCACAACTTCTCTGGACAACCCCTTCCAGTCTTGAGGGATTTAAAAACATTGAAGACTATGAATGCAATAATTTAAATGATTTGAAAAGTTTATGTCTCAGCCAACAGTGCTGAAGAAGCAGAATAGGAAAGTGTGCTCTGTAGCTGGACCACAGACAGGGAAAAAAACCAAGCAGCACTACACTGTCTCTTTTGGCAATTTCTATGGCCATGGTTTCCAAACAACATAGATCCTCACTGATGTGTTGACTTCCAGCAGGACTAGTGAAGGGTGAATGTGGCCAGATTTCACAGCAACAGAAAGAGATGAGAACCAGTGGTTTATGTCATCCAGTCACATAAAACATAAATATGTCCTAATGGAGGCATGCAAAGTACTTGTCTTCCTCTCCTAAGCCAGCTGAGAACATGCTTTGCAGTTGCAGTAAAAACCACTGAACATCACGTTCCAGGAATGTATCTTCCATCACATATACCATGTCTATTCCCTTGGGTTTCCTTCTTTTCTCTGTCAGGTAGCAAGAAAACTTCATTGTAAATAGACAGAGGCCTTGCAGACTCTCACTCAGGCCCTTACCACGCATATTCATCACGTACATTTCTATCCTGCCATAAGAAGATGGCTGGTCTTTTGCCTGTGATGTGATCATTTGCCAGAAATTATTTTAAATAGAGCAGACAATGATCCTTTTACGTAGAAATGTTTTCTGATAATTATGTTCTGTCATCCTGAGCCAAAGTCACATAACATCTGTGCTCAAACAGTCCCTACACACATGCTGCCCCAGCCCCCTGTTCCCTCTGAACATTTGGGGAACAATGAGAGACAGGGAAGGAAAACACCACTTGGAGTGACATTGGCAGTATCTCCGTGGTGCAGGGAGAAGTCCATGAGCTGAACTCTCCTTACATAAACACCAATAGGGGATAAGTCAGTACTCTTGAAATCGTTGTGTCACCTTATTTCAACATCAAACTAAGGCTTGATGTGAGAGTTCAGTCAGAGCGGAATCTGGCTCCGCAATTTATGGTGTTTATTTAACTTAGGAGCCAGCAGGATAGTAAAATGCCTCGGATGCCTCTTTAATCTGGATAGTTTATATCCAAAACTACATTTAACTTTTGGAGGATGGGAAGGAGGCAGAGTCACGGTTTGATCCAGCTTTTATTGGGGGCACAGGGAACTGCCTCTCAGACGCCTGTCCTGGGGAACAAGGCACGGAGAGAGGCTCTGGAGCAGGGATGAACTCTGGCCTTGGATGCTGGGGGAGATGCAGGAGAGGAGTGGGGAGGGGAAAACATGTCCATACAGAAGGGCAAAGGCGCTTGGAATTCCCTCAAAAATGTATGCTACAGGGCAGGAGGCTCAAATGAGAAAGATTCAGGCCAAGCTTGGCATAGGAGACAACTCAACCCACTGCACTGCCCTGGCAGGAGATGGGAATGCATCCACAGGCAACATACGGGGTCGGCACCACTCAGCTCCCTCTTCTGTGCCTGAGGACACTGCAGAGGGTCCAGCCCAAAACCCAGGGGACAAGCTTCAAAACTGGGAGGCTGTTGAGGGACCAGCTGGGCACAAGGGGCACTGAGCACCCCCAGCCATCCAGCCTCTGGCTACTGAGCCACACAGAGCCCCTGACGTAAAGGTCACTGATATTTTAGGTTCATTAATGACTGGGCTTCTGTACAGAATTATATCCAAATCATCTTTGCTTCAGGGTGGGGAGGCAGCAAACAAAATCTCAATAAATTGCAAACTTCCCCTGTGGGACACTCAGCTTTGCATTTGGGTTTTTAAATATCAGTTTGCACACTCTCTGTAATAAAAGCATCCATTTACACACACATGTATATAAAACTCAAGACACTTCCTTTAGACACTGAAGTGTAGCAGAAAGTTGTCCTGTTCCCCTTCCGGCAGAGCCCTGAAATGCCTCTCATGGCCAGATGGTATTCCCTGCCTTTCCCTGATGATGTGCGGAGAAGGCAGTGGAAGTTTGTGCTTGCTCAAGAGCTGGATCCCCTTGGGAACTGCCGAGGGAATTGTGGTGCCCACCTCATGCAGGGTCAGCAGGGGATGGACCTGACAGGGGTGAACCTGGCTGAGGCGAGGCCAGGTGACCCCAAGACAGAAGTGCTGGTGTGTTTTACCCCAAAAAGGTGAGGGTGTTATCCAGAGTGTGCAGCAGCTGAAGTATTGGGGTGCAGTGCCAGGTGTGGCACATGTCAGAACAGCCACAGGTCCCAACACAGGTGTGCTGTGGGTGGCACAGACCAAAAACACACCCTCCCACAGCTTCCTTGTGGAATGGTTCGGTTCACTGGGATGCTGACACGAGCTAATGAGGCCCGAGGCTTCCCTTTATCCACTTGCTTGCCCTTGGTTACCCCGTGCCAAGATCTTCTCCAGGACACCGTGACAAATACCTTGTCTAATGGCTCTCCCTGAAAAGCCAGGGTTTTCTGCGTCATCACCAGACGATCTAGGAGGCAGATCTGAGTGATTCAAGCAGCGAGCAAATGCCAGAAAGGGGATGATTTCACTGCATTATTGAACACATATTGGGCAGATAAGCCTAGCAACAGGGACCCTGTCTGCAGGCTGACTCCCAACAATCAGCCACTGCTGTGGCTCCCTGTCACTCAACCGCATGAATAAATAAATGAACTCCTATAGCTTTTCTGCAATAAGCAGAATATTAACAGTGGCTCTCAAAACGACCTTTATCAAAGGAAGCAGCATTTATACTGGAGAAATTTATCTAAAAATAAATGATTATCGCTCATGTATACATAGAAATACCAAGGGCAAGATATGACTTTCTATAATGTGAAATGACTCATTTTCCCCCTGAAGTTTTAGTGAGTGTTGAAGATATGTACTTCTAAGAGTGAATCACTCCAAGTGGCCACTGGGTGATTGGCTGGGTTGGAACTAATCTCGGGGAGGAGAGCTGACGCAAGGGCCAAGGGCCCTGGGATTTGGAATGCCTCGGCTATTTGCAGGGCAGGGATGGCAGACATTAGCACTCAGTTGTCACTAGCAAATCTCAAATTGCTTTGACAGGTGGCAGATTGCAAGAAGCGAATGGCTACAGCTTCCAGGGGAACACTTCTTTCCATGGAAAGTGGGATGAGGCCAAGGGAACAGCCCATATTTCTTCCTTGTATATACGTGCTTGCGTGTGCGCTCACGCATAAATAGCTGTAAAAAATAGACCACCTCTTTCAGGGATCAGTCAGCTAACTTGAACCCTCATTTACACTTGCTAACTCGACCCCTAAGTAAGAGTTCAAGCTTTCTGGAATTGTAGCTGAAGCCCTAGACTCCAGAACAAGCCCAAAAATATTCTGGTGAGTTATCTTCAGACTTTGTCAGCGTGAGAGAATTCAACAACTCTGCAGATATTCATGGGGCTGTGTGGAGCCTCCTCTCACTGGGTTCAAACCTTTCCTGGAACAATCAGTGACCACAGTAGGATGCCTAAAGGATTTTTTTTTTGCAGTTACCAGAGTGAGGTTTGTCCTCTGTGTCATTCCCAGCTGTCCAGGTCATCATGGATGCTGATCAGCACCCCAGGAGAAGGCACAAGCCCTGAGAAGGGGTGGCATTCCCTCTTTTCCTGCATGCAGCCAGTCTGGCCAGCATATTAATTGTGACAACACCAGGGGAAGAGCCTTCTCCTCTCTTTCCAGTGACATAAATGGAAATTGAGGGTGGCAGGACTGAGCAGGAATGGCTGCAGTGAGCTAACTAGGCACACAACAAATTCCTGACTCACTTAGGAGTACCTCCCCCAGGGCAGAGGCTTTACATATACATAAATATCAGCTTCACACTGGGGACATGTGAAGGAAGGGAAGTGAAAGAGAAGAAAGCCATGACTTTATAGATGAGCTCACAGCTTTTTGCAGTCTCCCTTTAAACTGTGATTAGAGCAGCCTGATTGCTGAGGAGGGAAAGATCCCCAGAAATCTCTGGCTTACAGAGGAACTCTGCAGTCTCCATAAGCAATATCATTATAGCTCTGCTTGGGGACAGCAAATGCCAGCCATGCAACATGCCACAGGGTTAGAACGGGCTGAAACAGCCATGTGTCAATGCCTTGGAAATGGCTGCAGATGGAAACTCATGCTCTATGATCCTCTGGGTACAGATCCCAGCACCAACCCAGTACCTGTGCAGGTTCCTCACACTCCCTGAACTCGATTGCTGAGCCAGAGCCCCACACAAGTTTTAAACCTTGCAAAGGGACTGGCAGTCAACACAACCTGCCCTGCGTTTCATAGGGAATGTTGTGAAAACTGGTGTGACGCTGGGATAAATGTTTGGCTGTGGCTAAAAGGCAAAATAAAAATCAAATCAACTCGAGGAAAACTTGTTTTGAAGAAGTGTTTCCTCAGGTGACAGAGCTGTCAAGCAAAAGGCCTTTCAGACAACAGGAGAAACCTCTTTTGACTAACACAGTCTGCCAGAAAAGATGAAATCCTGGAAGGATTTTGAAAATGAGAGGGAAATGTGGATATTTCCAGTACAGCCACAGAGATTTTGTGTGTATTTAGTATAACCCAAGTGGTTTAACTCCCCTTTTGAGCTCTAACTTCCTCCTTCCTCCAAAGGCAGAGAGATGACAGGAACACCTGCAATTCCTCCCACTCCAAAGGGGCATCAGTAACTCTAAAACACCGGACAAGTAGGGATTTTAAGCAGATGTTATTTGCTAGAAACATTCATTTCCACTTTGCTAATTATTCTCATACCTACTTGGATGACTATAAATTTGGTCGTGATTATGAAACAAGAGAGGGATGCAGCTGTAGTTCATCCTGTATTCAAACCCTTTGCACAACAAGGATGGAGTCAGCCCTTCTCTCACTGTGAGAGCTGTGCAGCTGCACAGCCACGGCCAGATGCTCCTAGGGCAGGGAAAAGGGTCAGGATCTCTTAACCTGCCCCCACAGGAGTTAAACAGGAGTGCAAGCCACTCATTTTTCTGCTGCCATGGAGTTTTCCAGTTGTATTTCCCAGTCCCATGGTACCTGATGGCCAAAGCTACGAGGAAATGTCAAACTAACCATAGGAACCCTTCCAAATATTGATATATTTGCATTGTACCTTCTTGAGAACAGCCTCAGAAAACCCACACAAACTCCTCGAGTTAGTGGAATCCTCAATAGCTACTAACTCATGTAGTTTCCAATGAAATTAAGGTTTCTGGGTCCTTCTGGGACAAATTTAAACTGTTCTGCTTTCCCAGTGATGCAGCTTATCTAGAGGGAAAGACACTGTATAAAAACCCAGATGAGCTGGCTGCAAATCCCACTGCACCCTGTCTCTCTGTAGTTTCAGAAAAACTGGGTAAGTGTTAACTACAGTTTGCATTTTCCACCAGAGGACATTCAAAGGACGATTATACCAGTGATTGAGAACAGCTCATAAACTATATAGGTGAGATCTATAACCATCTGCACAGGTGAGGCAGGACACTGCAATATAACATGACTTCAATAGAGACAAGTTTCCTCTCTTATAACAGGTCAGAGTTGATACCTGAGGAGCAAATTCTTGCATGAAGAATTTTGTTATATATCCCACTTTTAATGGCTAAGATTCTTCTTCGGAGAATAATTAAGTATGCAATATATGGTGTAAAACAGCCAGGAAAGAGAGTGAAAATATAGAAAATTGAAAGGAAATTATTTCAAACTGGAGTGCTCTGGAAACTAAGTTAAAAATGCTTTTGAGAACCTGCATTTATTACTTGCAATAAATAACTTTTCTTCCAAACATGCCTTTGTGTGAGAGATTAGCAGTGCAAGTGGAGCATATTTCTGCTGTGCAGAAGTTACTTATTTTAGAATAATGGACGTCACAAATTGGCCCTGCATAGCAACACTCATTGGAAAAAGATCACAGCTCCACTTAACACAAAAGTGCAATCTTGAAGCCCATTGAAACTGAAGTCTCTTCACAGGGCAAACACTGAAGTAGCTCCTCATTTGCGTAAAGCCGGACAATTGTTCCACTTCCATACACAAAAAATTGCTTAGATATCTGCTATGCATGGGGAAAGGCTCATTAATCACATTACAGCAAGTGAACATCCCAAGGTTAAATCCTTCTGCTGTGGAGTACTTCAGTGGTTTATGAAGTCATCTAAATGGGATTTATATCTACAAATCTTCACGGTGTGATGAAGATTTGGAGCTTACCTTAAACTCGAGGCACTTTTTTTTTAGCCCTTTAAGAAAAGCACGGCTCTGAAAAACAAATTTAGATACATAAGGTCTGATTCTCCACTACATTAAGCCTGTTTCACAGCTGTGTCACTGCAGTGAAAATCAACCCAGTAGCACCGGTGGAAAAAAAACAACAAACCAACAATGTAATGATGATGAGAACTAGCCCAGGTTTTTTTAAAGGCTTGTGCAGCCATTCCCTCGGGTTTTCTTCAAGTCCCTTTGGATAGCTGCTGTATGTAAGGAAAAAAAAAAAAGGCTGTGGGGTGGCAGACCTTTCCACCCTTGTTTGCTTGTTCTATGGCATTCCTCTCTTGCTGCCTTTGCATCATAACTCTGCTTTCCTTCAAGGAAAGGAAA
The DNA here is from genome assembly GCA_013396655.1 of Campylorhamphus procurvoides. NCBI lineage: Eukaryota > Metazoa > Chordata > Aves > Passeriformes > Dendrocolaptidae > Campylorhamphus > Campylorhamphus procurvoides. Next base: position 140,406 of record WBMV01003916.1, read on the forward strand.
ACAATGAGACCTAGATTTATCCTCACTAAGCGAGATGCCTTTCCTTGCAGGTTTTTTTTTAGTGTGGGAAGCAATGACACCTGAATTTGTTCCAGTGCTGCTGCCTGCCAGGACGATGGCTGGGAGCACGGGCTGTGATCCAGCACAGCTCTAATGGGACCAAGGGGATGGTGCTGATTTACACCCACAGAGGATCTGTCTCCCAGGAGCTTTGCTATCAGGCAAGTGATTTCACTCGTGGAGTCTCCAGTGGCAGACACCAAGTTTCCCCTCAGAAATCAGACAAAACTGCTCAAAATCTCACAGACCACTTCAAAGTCACCTTGAAATTGCCCGTGAGTGAAAAGGAGGCAGCTCCTCTGCTTGTCACCAGTCACATGTGTCCCTGACAGTGCCCACTGCCTCCCACCCAGCCCACCCCAGCTCTCCCCCACACGTCTCTAAAACACCCTGCGTGAGGTCGTACCCACTCTGTCCTGGGCCAGAGCCAGCTGACAATTCATCACCCCAAAAGCTGCTCTTATGTGGCTGGGACCCAGACACAGGAAGTCTGAGATGCTGTTTAAATTTGCTACAGACTCCCTGCATGAGATTAGGGAGGACAGTTGAGCCCTCTGGCTCTCAGTTGCCCTTTTCCCATGCTGACACTGCAGCTTGTCCTCTTATCCACCCTCTCCCTGATTCATCTGCTTTTGGGGATACAGGGGTTTTTACATGGAACCCCTGTTAGGACCTGCCCCATCCCAATTCACTGCATGGAACTTCATTCAGAGCTCAAAAAGCAAAGGTGGGTTGAACACCTGTGCTTATATTGGGTTTTCCAGAGTTTGGGAGCAATGAGGCCAAGTGGCAGGAGAGCAGAAGGGATGCTGGGACTCTGCTCAGTGCCAACAAACCGAGGTGAGGGCTGTGGTTGGCACAAGACAGTTGTCAGCAAGGAATTACCTCAGCCAGGTGGGCATCTGAGCAAAAGAAGGTGTGTATGAGCACAGATCTGCTTAAAAGAGGGTGGGCCACACCTGTGGCCGTGGCTCTGGAGAACTGAGACTGGAAAGGAGATAGGATGACTGAGCAAAATCCTGGGGAAGAGTCGAGAGCCCTGTAGGCACAGAGCAGTGCAAACACCAGCTTGAATTTTTCACACCTCTCTGATTTAGCCGAGAAATGTTATTCCTCTGAAGCACTTCGTGTCACACGGCTGCAGTGCTCTTTCGCCCGGGACAGAGTGCTCCAAACCCAGATTTGCCACCTCCTGGACATATGGCCCCACAGCTGGGGCTGTGCCCAAGCTGGACACTGCCCTGGGATGGGGGAGCAGGGGTCCCTCACTGGGGGATCGCATCTGACAGTGCTGCAGGTGTGACATGTGCCTGTGGCTGGCACAGCTAACTCACCCTTCCTTAGATTAACAACCCATGCAGCTGTCGTGCCATCCGTCCCAGTCCTGGGGCAGACTCTTGTAATTTTAGCAGCCCCACATACCTTCGGGGCTACTGACAAGGTTAGAAACTGGGGGGTTTCCCAAATGAAAGCTCTGGGCAGCCAGACCCACCCTGAGCTTCTTCATTCCAGTGGTGACGCAGCTATAACTGGACATCAGCAACTGGAGGACACAGAGAGCTCCAGGAGGCAGATAGCAGACATCTGCCTGGGGTTGTTACTGATTTGGTTTCCCTTTGGAGGTAGAAGTGAAGTGCTGTGACTCCCAGGAAAATGACAAAGCACAATGACAAAGCAGGGATTCAGCCAGTGACAAGGTAATGAATGAGGTAGGGAGGGAACTCAGCCTGGAGGACTCTTTTGTCAATCTGCAGCTGAATGAATTATCCTTCCTAATAACACACCCAGGCTGTCCACTGACAACAAGGTGGGCTGGAGATTTTCTGCAGTGTCCAACAAAGCCCAAGATTGAGCACTAGTGTGTGGGGATGTGGGGCCAGGTAAAGGAATGAGGTGAATAAATTATATATTAGGAATAAAACAAGGTAAAAAGTTGGTCAGCAGTGTGGCCAGAAGGAAACACAGGTAAACACAGTTTACCCATTTCTAAAACAGACAGTTCCTTCCCTCATGTATGAGGAGACAGCCAGACAAGTGAGTTTAGCCCACTCCTTCCTTACCAGCTCCCACCAAGCTACTCTGTATGTATTTAGTTGAACAGCCAGCTCCAGCACTGACCTTTAAAGCACTGTACAACCCTTTCTAACCCCTCTGTAAATAAAAGAGCCTTCTATCCTAAGGACAGGCAGCTGGAGACACCCAGGCTATGTCCATAATAGTGTATCACACATGCCCAGGTCTGTCCTCTGGCACTAAGGCCAGCCAGCATGAGATACTCCACTTCCAGACTATTGAACTTTCTTATCTGACAAAATAAGACAGTTTCATCTCAAATGTCTATCAAGAATGGTCTCCAGGCCCTGCTGGCTTCCAAGCCATGCCTGGGAATCATCTGAAGGACCACAGATGTGCTTTGGACAGGACAGATGAGTCAGTCTTGATGTCTGGGAATGTGCCCTGGCATCATTTAAGCAGCAGAGAAGTAGCTTGAGGTGCTGAAGTACTGCAGTTCCAGCCAAAACCAGAGGAGAGTTTCAGGCAGCCCCTGGCAGCCAGTCCTTCAGTGGTTTGAGCATCCCAGAACATGAGAACAAAGCAGCTTTCTAAAGATGTGTCAACATCAGTGCCCCAGAGCATGTCTTGGATGTCTCTTATCTGCTACTAGAGAATGGTGTGGGAGGGAAACATCCTTTCTCACATCCCCATTGCACCCTGGTTCCCACACAGAGGAAACCTGAGTGCACAGGCTGAGCTAGGCCCATGTCACAGCTGGTGGAAAATGTAGATGCAGCTGCAGTGGTCCAGGAGAAGGACTGGGAAACATCCTCCTGAGAACTCTGCCTCTCCTCACATCCTCCAAAAAGCCCTACCTCACACTGCCTTTTGCCCCAGCTTTCTGGACAGTCATCTTCTGTGGCTGGGTAATGGAACCAACCCCGAGCTTAATTGCAGACATGACAGCAAGCAACTCCCTAATTAATGTCAGCCATGTCAGCCTGCTAGCAGGGAGCTACACACATGCCGTGCATTTTTAACATCGCTCCGTAAACACTGGTGATGAAACATGATAAAGAATGCCAAATGTTCAGCACTGATAGGATGCCCAGACAGGTTTGAGTGCCTCTGGCAGACAAGGGAGAGGGTGAGCTCCTTTTCTTTGCCATCACAATAACCCAGCAGTCTCACTAGAATCGTATCTGCAAGATCTCAGAACTAAGCAGGATGTCCTGTTCATAAATCAAATCCCAGCAGACCTCTCCCTCGACAGGCTTTTCCCTTCCTGGACTGGACTTTCTGGAAACTTAACATTTAAGATTCTAATCCTGCAAACATTTGCATGCGTGTTTTCCTACCTAGAGGCCCCATTATTGAGGTTAAATCTATGACACAAATGTTGAAAGGACAGTCCCATGCCTATGAACAGATTTTGTAATGTTTCTTTTCAGCAAGTTACCCATTTCTAAACAAGTATCTGTGTTTTTCCACATGACCTCATAACTCTGGGGCAAAAAGAGAACTGTATACACCCACTGAGTGACTTTATAATCAGTTGTCTTAGCTGCCTTGCCCTGCACCAGATTTGGGATGTGCCCTATGGAGTGCCTCAGATATTTCTTTGCTCAAGTCAGTTGCACTTCCCTCCCTATTATTTAAGCAATAATAGCTGATGGGGAGGGTATTTCCTGAGAGTCATCTGGAGAAAATGAGGTCTCTGCCTCGGGCCCATAATTCAGCGAGGAATGTACGGCCAGGATGTAAGTCCCACCCTGTCCCCCTGCACTGGGCCCATCATGTTACAGCAAGAGCCTGCTTGGTTTGGGGTTTTCAGGTGCAGAAAAATACGTCAGAGCCACATTTGTGTTTTTTTCAGTGAACTACTTCTCAGGTTTCCAGAGTGAGTGGTGATTTTGGAGATACAGAAGGCTGCTACACTTCCAAAGGGAAATTTTGCCCCGAAGGGTCAGTGGATCATGGGGAGTCAGGCTGAAGAAAGGCAGATGTACAACAGGCACTATATGCAATATGCAACAGACAAATCAGTGTCCTACAGTCAATGTAGGATTGCTCTCACGTGCCATGTATCTGTTGCTGTGTCTCCATAGCACACACAGGATGGCTCCATGAGCAGGGGGGGCTGCACTCTCTGCTTGGAAAAATCCCTACTTTAAACAGGGACAAATGTACCAAGCCAAATATGCACTCTCAGCCAAAGGCTGCCATCCATAAGCTGGGTTTCTGGCTATACTGAATTCCCAGAAAGCTGCACAGTGATTAGAGCACACAGAGGAGCATGTGCAATTATTTTATACAAGCATTTCTTTGACTGATGTGTTCTTTGCTTTCCATGGAACCTTTTCTTGATTAAAATTGCTACAAGAGCAGGGATTATTCTTCTCAACAGTTATATATACATACATACACATGCATATACATACATGGGTAATATTTTCTATTTTCTTTTTTTCCTAGCAGAGAAATAAAATTAAAAGAAGCCACATGGCTTTTAAAACCTTGGATTTAGCTCTGGAAACACAGCAGTGGTGGGTAAGCTGAGGAGAGTTTTGTTAGCTTTATTCATGTGAACTGTGAGAAAGAGAAAATATTTTTGCAGATCTGTACCTGTAGAACTACAAAGAATGTAGAACAGTTCCAGCAACCTGCAGAACTCATTGCCACAGGATAGGAACCTGTCCACTGGCTGGGTAGGATTGATGTGGAGTATTTGGAGCTATGGGATGTTCTCTAAAATCACTGTTTGCTGCTGCAAATTAGCACACTTCTAACTTTACCAGAGAACTGTTGCCATCAGGCAAGGTTTTAGCTGCAAAGGTTCCTGTGGACACAGGGACACCAGGACTAAGAGGCCATCCTTGCACAATACAAAGCCATCAGCAGCAATGCTGGCTCAGACAATTAAAACTGCCCTCCCTTCTTGTCCCCTGAACCATCCCATCACACTACCCAGCACCATTGTCTGTGGGGCCACGTTTTGAACTGGCTTAGGAAATGGATCCAACAGAAAAGTATTCAAAAAAAAGCAGAACAAAACAAAACAAAAAAAACCCCTCACAGCAAAGAATCCTTGGGTTTTGACCCAGTTTAGGTGTCCCACTTGCTTGAGAGCACTGGCCAAAGCAGGTGGGCAGCACAAGAGAAGGCAGCTGAGCCCCTGTGCGAGGCAGAGGTGAAGAGTCGAGCGCATCCACTGCTGCAGGAGCTGCAAAGGATGCCACAGAGCAAAAGCACAGCCTGGCTGAGCTCCCCTGGCTCACCATGAATGGGGCAGCTGCATCTGATGCCTCTCCTGCATGCCCTTCCAGCCTACAACCACCTGTTCCTCAGGGATTTCCTGAGCCAGCTGCGATGTCCATAACCCTTCTGGTGATGCTCAGTGGATTTTCCTCCACAAACTTGTCTAAGATCCTCTAGGATCCACACAAGCTTCTTTAGCATCTACAATGCCCCCAATAAGGGAGAGAGCTGCTCCATAACCAGGTGATGGGAAAGAGCTGCTCCATGACCAGGTGATGGGATGGGACCACACAGTCGTGTGGCAGAGGAGGGTCCAGGCAGAACACGTGTTCCTCCTGCCAGGATTCAGCAAGGCATTGCTGAGGGCAATGTGACAGGACCATGGGTTGGGCACGATGGTGGAGGTTGTTGCAGGGCAGGAGAGGTGCTGCAGTGCCTTCTCCTGCCAGAGCATGAGGTAGTGGCCAAGGAATGTTTGGCAAAGGCCAAGGAATGTTTGGTGAAAGCCAAAGGGCCAGCTCATGCTCGAGTACAGATCAGAGCAAACAATGAGCTCAGGAAAAAGTGCTCCATCCCCCTCCTCCTCCCAAGAAAAGTACCTATTGCCCAGACTTCCAGCACTTTCCTTGAGAGCATCTGCTCTTCTGGAGACATGAGTCTGGCCTGTGGGTTGTGATCTTATTAGATACAGCTGCCACAGTCTCTTCACAGTCCCCACTGCAGTGGAAACAACCTGCCTGTGGAAGACACAGTTCTTGCTGTTTCTTCAGTGCTGATCAATTGCCCATTTTGGGTGGCAATGTCTGGATTGCTGCTGAAGTGAGTTATGGCAGAGTGTCAGGTTGTTAAGCATCCAGAAGGTTTCAACTCCTTGCACCTGCCACTTGAACAGCAAATCCTGGCATTTCACATTTCCACTGGACAAAACTTGAAGCCCTGTAGAGAAGCCAAATTTTCAAAGAGACCGAGTCCCCACCCATGACAAAACCAACAGCATTTCTATGTGCCCTTCAGTATGTCTCTCTTTGTTTGAAACTGCATCTACACCCTAGAGTGGCTGGAACTTTGGAGGTACAAATCAATTGACACTGAGTCACTGCGCTTGATAAAAGCAAACAGACGTCATCATAACGGGAATGAAGCCTCGCTTCAATCCTCAACCACCCTGCTGAGTTACAAGATTAATTAGAGGAATGTGTGAAACTAAAACGAATAAAGCAACCATTAAACACGTTACTAATATTTAAAGAAACTTGGCCAAAAACTAGCTAGTGGACTAACATTTACACTGTAAAGTGTAAATTTGTAGTGTTCACTTACTCCAGAATGACCAAACAAATATTTTAAGCAGGCAAGAAAAAATGCTCATACTTTCAGCAAACATTGACATCTTCTTACACTGGGGAAATTCTTGTCATGCTTAACCCAAGTGTGACACAATGCCTTGTAATAATTATCCATTCCTGAAGCTTATCTGGGCTTGCTGACAGCCTGATGTTGCTGTAGCACATAAAGAAGTGCATATTTCACCCCATTTATCTTGGACACCAAGCGTATTTAATCCACACACCGCCTTGGGAGGCCCAAGTGCCTGTGTGCTCAGCATAAACCAAGAAACACTCGGGTGCTTCGAGTGACTCACTTGCAGCTACACTCAGTTTTTGCAGAGCTGACAAACCTATTGACTCAGACACCTAAGGGAGGGCAGGGTGAGTATTCACTAAATATCCATCTCAGGAGCTGGGGGGTTGGTCCCCCACTTCCAGTTTCACCATGAGGAAAGCCACTGTGACTTTCCACAAGTACTCCAAAAATTATCCAGGTAGGAGTCAGGGTTTCTTTCAAATCTGTAAATCCTTGCTGCCTCACAAGCTTCAGCACTGCTGGAAAGTGTGTCCTGTGCTGAGACTGGGGAAGAGGAAGGGTGGATGGTGACAGGGAGGACAAAGCCTCTTATCTGGGGAATTGCAACACAATACCAGCTCCTGCTTTCATACACCCAGGGAAAAGCAGAGGTTTTATCTTGAGACCACCTTCACAGCCCATTAAGACTGTGCCAATGCCCACAGCATCTTTCCTAGTGGGGACACCCCACCTTTCTGGAAAGGACCAATATGGGCCACAGGAGAAGGTTTTACTGGCAAAATGATGCTGTGCACTGAACCTGTGGTGACACCACTGTTCTGACCCACAGAGATCCTCTTCAGGGCAGCTGGAAGACTTTTTCTGGATCAAATTAAAATACATCCGTGACCACACAGTACTTGGGACAAAGAGCCAGGCAGATGCTCATGTTGGTGGCCTCTCCCCATCACAACACATAGCAAATGCCCCCCGTGAGGCAGAGCTTACAGGACAGGGGGCTTACAGTCCCTCACTCACATTCCTCTTTTTCCTCCAATCTAGTCCATAGCACAGTGAGTCTCTACGTGTCTTTTTACTGATTTTCCTGTCCTAACACTTGTTTGTGGCCATGGGTTCAGGCTTACCTTCACAAGCAAATATGGAATTGTGGGGTAAGTGTAGTGATTGATGGAACAGACTTGACTCCAGTGATAAAAGCTTTACCTGTTTCTGCCCTTTTATTGTTCAGAGAGCTTTTACATCAGGTTGCGTTTTATACTGATGTGGAGAAGGGATAACGCTTCCCACTCACTACAGTTCCTTTTATTGGGAATAGCAGTTAGAAAGCATTATTTATCCTCAGAGCAAAAGTACTCTGTTATAAAATCCCAGCAGTAGAACCTGAAGGCCTTTAGTTATGCCTTGAGCCCTGGTCTGTAGTCGAAAAATTTAAGAATATTGTTGAACAAGTCAAACAACTGATGTGTGGGGAACAATGAGGAGAAAGGGAAGAGAATAGAGGAAGGAGAACAACGAGGAGATAAAGAAGAGAGTAGAGAAGATAAACAGCCATGTTACTTTCTTCTCACTTTCAACAGATCCACATTTTCAAGCCACAGAACGTCATTTTCATGTTGTCTCTAGACATAAGGATAGCTGCTCTTCAGGAGCTACTTTGTGTGTTAAACAAATATGACATTTACAGATTGGTTTCTCTCACTATTTGTTTGTTATGTCCTGAGCTAATGACCTTAAAATTTGCTCTCTCTGATGGCATTAGTGTGAGACGATTTCCAAAAAGCATGAAATTGCAATAAACTGTCAAGTTTGCACAGGTGCATTAGAGATTAAGAGATCAGCCACAGAGCCATTAAGATCTATGGCAAAACGCCCAGTGGGACCAAGATCAAACCTTGAGAGTGTTTTTAAAAATGTCATCATTAGGAAAGAGATGCCTTGCCTGGCAGGCCCAGGAGCTCAGCGTGATGCTGGATTTTAACCATACCCTTCTGCAGCTGCTGGAATTTCCCATTCATCTCAAAATAGATGAGGCAAATATTAATTCTGCTGGAGCAAGGAGCAGTGGCCCAACCCCAGTGATATGCTGCTGTACAGTACAGAAGCCTTCTAATTCTCCCTTACCTGCAGGAAAAGGGCACCTTACAGGTGCAAGAAACCCATTTTGCATTCATTGCACAGAGGTATATTTCTACCTACTATGAAAGACTCTGAGTGGTCAGGTCTTGGGGAAAATCACAGTGCCCACCAAAAGGTGGTTTTCACATCAGTAACTGCTTTCTCTGCAGTCACACAAGCTTCATTCTTATCTCACTGTCTTTCCACATGGAAGGACTCTGGCCCAGGGAACTTCTGCTAAAAGGTGTGGCCAAGGGGAATGCTCTGAGCTGCTGGTCTGCACAGAGGACGTGTGGAAAGAAATAAATCCTTGTTCAAAATCTCCCACTGCTTTCTCTGGATCTTTTCCTGGAAGGACAGGCAAGTTTCCTCTTAACTACCTGGGAAAGAGCTCCAGAGCATCCCAACCCCAGGAGCCTCCAGGCTTGCACAGGCACATGAAGAACCTTGGCACAGCAGGAATGCAGGCAGAGATTTGCTGAGCAGTGCTCACACGTGGGGTTGACTTTGAATAAGTGGTAGGTAAGGAGCAGAGCCTTTGTAATGGCTTGGGAATGCCTTTCAGTGCTTCTCATCTGGAAAATGACATCACTGATGATGAGGTTACATTTTGCTTCAGTTCTCTGTTGGCAAACTCCCGTTTCTGTCCTTTTGTGTGGTTGGTTTTGCTCTGTATCATAAATCTTTCCCCACAAAGGAGAACAAAGAGAAAAAGAATAAAGCCTAATCCAACTTCCCTCCCCTCTCCCAAATTTTCCATGTTGTTTTTCTCAAGAGAAAACCCGGGTGTTCACAGAAACTCACAACCTGTGACACGCTGTTGAGCACATACTTTCAGTTAGTTCTTCAAATATTTTTGTAAGATAGAAAAGCCAAGCAGGAGGCTTGGGAAATGACCAGACCTGAGGGCACACATGCTTAGCAAGCTGAGTCACCCCTGAATCGAGCCAGCTGCCTGCACACAGCTCCTCTGCTGCTCAACTGCAAATTAGTTCTGGCCTTGTGCAGAAAATCTGTTAAACAAGACGTAATAGGTGCTAATTCTGTAGCATTTCATTGTTACTGATGTTGTCTTCATCTCCTGCCACTGTGGCACAGGTACCTGAACCCCTGCAGTTGATAGTGTTATCTGCATGATACTGAACCTCTCATACCCATCACACAAGTCCGAATCAGAGCAGCATCAGCTCCAGCACTGCTGACAAGAGACAGCTCTATCCCAGCCAGCACAGCAGTTTTCAGCCTTTTGTCAAAACAAAGCCCGAAACACATTTTCTAGTGCTTAATGGCCAGCAAAGGAAAGAGCAGAACAGAGAGAGGTGCCTTTCGTTACAGAAAGGAGTGAGAAGGGCAAGAAATTGAAAGATTCCCATCATGAGGCAACTATGAGAACTTCTTCCTTGGCCCCTGTTGTTGCATCCTTGGCCTTGGCTGCTATTCTGAATTCAAGGACAGTGAGATTTTCAAGGTAAAAACAACAAAGCATCCCCTGCAGGGCAGAGGAAGGAAGGGAACCACAGTGAGCCCTTGGGAGAGGGTCTGGTTAAACAGAAACTCACAGCACCTACCTGTCTGCCTGCCTTCCTCCCTGCAGGCTGTGGCCATGGGGCACACAGCAGGCACCCTGCCACAACTGAGCAGCCCCTGGTGCCCTGACTCTGCTGCTCCAGACAGGCAGGGTAACTTTACACAGCACTCTGGTCAGTGTTACTGGTGCTCTTCCTTCCCATTCTGCTCTATCCCCTGCTGCAATCCCATGCTCATTGCTGATGCAGAGAAGCTCAAATATCAGCCTGCTTGGTTAGGACAGGATTTGCAGCACCTGCAATCAAGAGGAGCATCACTGCAGTTACCCTGCTGTCAATTTATCAGATTCACTGTCCAAAGGTACCAGCAGGCTCTTCAGGATGGGGAGGTTGCTCCAAGACATTGTGAAAAAAAGAAAGGAATTTTTTGAGACCTGACAGGGAGATGAGGGTTGCAGGGGCAGCACCAACACATGCTGTGCTTGATGAAGGTCTGAGAGATGCACTGATCCACAGGCAGAACAATGCTGTAGACTCAAGCAGCTTCTCCAGGCTCCTGCTAACAGCAGGAACAAAGCACATGGGACATTTTCCAGTTTCTAAGATACACTCCAAGTCTTAGGTTGCCTGCTTCCTGATCATATATTTTACTTCCCAAGGAAGTTGAACTCCTCAAGAATGAGCAGATTCAATATTCCAAAAGCATCCTGGGGAGGGAAGGGAGCCAGGTCTGCCTGTGCTGTGGCACAAACAAGGGGACACAAGAGCCCTTCAAAGCCTGGCCCACAAACAGCAGAGCACCCGTGCCACAGGCAGTGCAGCCACAGACAGTGTTTCAGACCAACCTCTCCTCCCTGCCCCAAAGGACGAGCTTTCCTTGGTGAACTGCTTCTTCCTCCCTCCTCTCACTTCCCTCCTCACTTCCTCTGTAAACAGATTCTCCCTCTTCCTACGTCACTGTGCTGAAGGGCTGAACCCTTGGAAGCAAATTTCTCTTCCTTTTGGTGCCAGAATGTCCTCTGTCCTTTTGTCTTCCCTCAAGACATCGAGAAAGGATTGCTTTGGTCTCATTTAGGATTTTAGCATCTCGTTTAGGAAGTGCCAAAAGGAGTGAGGATCTTAGGATCCAATCTGAGTTTGTGTGAACTCTCTTGGGCTCATGCCTAACGTGAGTGCCAAAAGGAGTGTGAGCCCAAGAGAGTTCACCCAAATTCAGACTGCTGTGTGCAAGTTGGGAGGCAGATGGGCAGGAACAGCATGCCCAGGGCTTTCTTTTCCACCGAGCTCTCTGTGACCTGGTGGGAGCAACATCTCCTGGGCTGGAGAGGACTTGCAGGACTTTGCAAAGATGGGTCCCCTTAGAAGCTTGCACAGATCTCACTCATTACCACTGGTGGACTGTGAGGTCAGTAGAGGTGATGTCACAGTTATACAAGCAGCTGAGCCCAGAACCAGCTGGAGGTTGGGAGCAGGAGCCCAGGGATCCTCAGTACCTCTGGTTTGCTCTTCTCCTTCCCTCTGCCACCCATTACTTGAAAAGCAGTAGTAGCCAAGCAAGATGGGAGGCTCCTCATGTCTACCAGACACTTCAGTCACTTACCCTGAAGACTTCTGCAATATAAGTAAAAGAGGTCAGATTAAGACAGAAAGGAGGAGAGTTATCAGGAGAAGAGAACCAAAGCAGGAATCTAATTTGGAGGAATGAACCTTTCAGCATGCTCCCTCTGAAACCAGGAATGCTCCAACAGAAACTCAGCCCCTGAGCAAATTTTGTCACTGTGGCTTACTGGGATACACAGGGAGTCTGTGACTACACAGGGAACTCAATCCACATCTCCTGAGTCCCCAACAAGCCCAGCAGCTATGCCCTCATCCTGCAGGGCTGCATCCCAGGCCCCAGCAGGAACCACAGAGACAGCATCTCCTGGCCACCAGTGGAGCACAAGCTATACAATCTTCTTGTGCCCACAGAAACTGAAGTGCAGGTCTTAAAAACTAAAATTCTGTAGCAGCAGAGCACTTCATTGGAAATACTTAGTTTGTGTAGAACTGCCTCCTTTATTGGTGGCATTATAGCAGTGCCTTAGAAACATTTTCCTGCCCTTTCCTCTGTGCTTCTTTTGTGGCAGTGAAAACCTTTTATCAGCGAGAAGGTCGCCAATGAGCCACCCCTGCTGCAGACAGCCTGTACAGTAGAAGCTCCCTATCACTTCAGAACACTCCATTATAATTAAAAATTAATGGCAAATGCACTTTCTCCCTTTCTCAGTCCTGAAAAATGTGTATCATTCCGGAGACAAAAGCTTGTGGGATACCAAACCCTTTCTGTTAGAGGCTCAGTGCATCACTCCGTAGCAGCTTCCAAATCAGTGTCACTGTGCTCTCATGCTTGTAATTTGCCCTTGAAACCTCCCTCTCCCTACGCCACTGACAGCAGCACTATTGTTTTTAGCAGCTCAGCTTTTCAGCTGACTGTAGGATCCCCAGAGGCCATCCCTTTTTTCCTGACTGTGCTCCAGGTTGCCATCAGTGCTCGTGAAACGACTCCAGCACCGTTTGGTCCCTTGGCATTTACAGCCAAGAGGGCACCTCCTTTCCCTTGGCTCCCTCACCCGAGATCTGTCTGCTGCCAGATTAGCTGCCTGTGCACTGGAGATGCTGGCTGAGCCTGACAAGCAATCTCTGAAGGTTTCCAGGGCAGTATTACACGCTGTCAGCATTGTCAGGGCTGAAGAGCTCGGCAATGAATCAGGGCTGCACAGGACATCATTGCTAGAGAGGCTTCCTGAAGGGGCTTCCTTACTGGAACACGGGTGACTCACCACACTCAGTGCCTCTTGTCTCGAAGAAATTAAAGCTTCTGCTTTACCAAGGTAGTGATGATGTTCATGAAAATCATCCTGAAGGAAAAAGAACACAGTTCCTGCGATACAAAGAGGAGGAAGGATGTTTGGGAAGAAGAGCAATCGCTATGGGTAGCTTCTTGCTGCTGAACAATTTCCGAGTGCATGGAGAGCTCTCCGTGTTCCTGTGCGTCAGGCATGGGAAGAAGCATCCCCTGCATTCTCCAGAATGAAGCTGCACCTAACCAGGCTGTGGAATGCAAAATACAGTCACAAGAGCACTTGTATTTCTGTAAGTGCACGCTGGGGAGCCTGCAAGCACTGTGGGAAGCCTACACACAAAAAACACTGCCCACCAGTGTTGTGACTTTCGGCCCATTATGTGTTACAGATCCCACAGAAGTCCCCTGTGTTCCCTGTGAGCAGCTCTGCCCGCACACCTCCACAAGGCAAGGGCTGCCAGGGTGGGCAGGGGACCTGTGGGGAGGTCAGCAGGAGTTCACAGTGTCTGTCTGCCCTTCAGGTTGGCCATCTTGTCCTTGGCTCCAGGTTCAGTACCCAGAAAAGCCATCCTGTATAGTGGGGGATAATAATAGTACCACTTTCTGGCACAAACAAGACCCTGGTGCTTTTGATCACCCCTACAAAGTAAGGCAGCTCAGGACACTCATTCAGGACCACATATCCCCATGCCTTCCAGCCCGAGCAGAAACATGCTGCCCCACTGCTGGTCAAAGAGCCTGGAACACTGCTCAAATCCCAAGCATGTCTGCCCCCAGCTCTCCAGTCATGTCCTCAGAGACTTCACTCCTCTCACCACTGGCTCCCAGCCTGCTCTAAGGCAGCAGGGTCCCCACAGCCTGGTGTCAGGAGTGCCTGGCTGTGGCTGTGGGTTTCCCAGTGCTCTGCTGAGCTGATTATGGCCATCTAACCCTCTTTCATGGCACCTCATGCAGTGGAAGTAAGGTATGCTTGGCTTGAAAAGCTCCAGACAGCCCACATGTGACGTGGTTCCCTTGCCAGAAAACCTGCCTGATGTTCCTTCCAGTGCCGACAGCTGTGTGGAGGAGCTGCCCTTGGTGTGCCAAAGCTGTGGGCACCTGCTCAGCCCAGTCATATTTCAGAGCAGCTGAGGAGGCAGATGAAGGCAGAGAGAGGCTCAGTGGGTTCACAGAGCCGCATGTGCCAGTTCCTTGTTGCCATCCCACAGCTCCCTCCAGACCCAGCCTGCTGCAGGGCTGAGGCACCAGATCAGCTCTCCCTGCCCCACCACCAGTTCTGTGGAAATTCCCCTTCCACCAGAAGCTGCCTTCCACCCACCCCAAATCAGTCCCTTCCTCATTCACTGCACTCCTGATGCTGGGAAGCCCCACTGGGAGCTCCACAGCCCCGTTGGCAGGAATAGCACCACCTCGAAGGGCCCCCAGCACCCCAGTGATCTGCTCCCTGCTTAGACTGGCCCAAGGACACTGCCCCCATGTTTCTCTTCCCTTGCCATCACTGTGGCATCACCTCACAGACCTTCCACCTCTAATTCAATGTTCTGGCACATGCCTTAGAGCACTGACACAGATCCAGGCTCCCACCACAGTTTCTTGGAAGACTCTCCTTGGGCGTTGAATGCCCATCACCCTCTTCCCCAAGCCAGCAGCTCCTGGAAACCTACAGCCTGAAGAAGTGCTCCTGAAGACCCTGTGCTGCACCAACAGCCCCAGCCAGCCCTACAACAGCTGTAAAAACACCAGGAACCACAGCAGCAAATCCTCTGGTAACGCTGCAGCACGTGGGTGAGCAGACAGGGGCTGGTTGCATTCACCAGCTTTTGCACATGCCCTTGTGGATGCCCCATCCCTGGGAGTGTTCAAAACCAGGTTGGATGGGGCTCTGAGCAGCCTGGTCTAGTGGAAGGTGTCCCTGCCCATGGCAGTGGGATTGGAACAAGACGATCTCTAAGGTCCCTTCCACCCCAAGCCATTCAGTGATTCTATGAAATTTATTCCTGCTCAGGAGGAAGGGGTGCAGATCCAGTAACTGGGCTTTTTTCTGCCCCTGCATTCTCCATTTTCTGTTTTGTGCCAGCACAGGGTGACTGCTGCACTTTATTTGACCCCAGGGGTGATATAACCACAGAACCAAGGATGTATTATCTCTGCAAAGAGCTTCAAGCAGCTCACTTGCTCTCTTAACACCCTACCCGTTCCCCTGACTCAGTTCAAAGCAAGTCTCAGGTGGCATGAAAGCCTCTTAGGCAGCTCAGTCAGACCTGACCTTCTCCATCCACCTGGCAGAACGCCCCAGGTCACACAACACCTTGCCCTTCCTCATCCCATGGTGAGGCTCACACCAGCCTTGCCCTCAGGGATTGCTGCCTCTCCTGAGTGCAGCCCCACAGCACAGAAAATGAAATACATGTGCATTCAAAAAGACTCAGCACCTGGCATTTGAAGTGCTTTAACTGCAGTCGCACCCACAGTAAAAATTATGGTCCCATAAATTACATGTGTAACTACAGTTTGGTCAAAGTCTTTTCAAGGTTTCCGACTGAACAAGTTATAGGTTGTAAAGGTCATCATAAAGCACTGGAGAAGTTAAAATCCATATTACCTCAGGAGTTCTCTAATGACTTTTTATCAGCTATAACTTGTAACTCACGTATACGAGAAGCAACTCCCAGTTGCAAAAGTTCCTGCACTGAAACCAAGAAAATTACAGAACACAGACATGGCCAGATGGAGCTGCAAATGAGATGGTGCGAAGAGAAAGGAAGGGGCAGCCATGCTTTGCATATCTCTTAACTTGTAGTACAAGCCTTGGGCAGGGAAAACAGAGAAAACAGAGGTTCCTTATTCCCCAGTAAAACTCTTTTCTCCTGCATCTTTGCAGCACTGAAGGCCATAGCAGAGATGAATCATACAATATTGCAAGACTTGTAAAACCTTATCAGTTCTGAAGTCCAATTTGTGCTAATCAGTGCATATCACAAGTGCAAATGATAACTCAAGGAGCAGTTAAATGAATGGTGCAACCAACTGAAATTTGAAGTTCACTTGTGGCCATAGGACCAAATTGCCACCACCATTCTTCCTCCAATTCTTCCTTAAGAGGGACTTACTGCTGTCTCTTAAAAAACCATAACAGGATGATGTGTCTTGCACTCTAGTTCACCACCTTTGCCATGAGTGATGGGAGTGGACCGGTGTCAGGGTGCAACCAAACACCACCTTCCCTCAGGAACTGGGCAGCTGATTGCTGTTGCCATCCAGGATCTTACAGTGCCCTTTGGAGATGTCAGGCCACTCCTGCACAGGGCACAGAGCCACCAAGGGAGCTCTGCCTTCACACTGGGCCTTCCTTTCTTCTACTGAGCTTTTCCAGTTTCTTTTTAGCCAGCTCATAATCCAGGCCAAACACGGACCTGAGATACCACATGAGGATCTAGTGAGGCAGTACATTACATAGATAAATTTCTTATGTTACAGGAAATAAGTTTAGGGGATCCTTATTTATTTTTTCATCTATCTGATCATCAGCATCAAATATGAAGAGCCAGTATCTCCCAGGAGCATCGGCAGGGACATCATTTCAGTGCTCTGTACACTGTATATAGACTGAAAGGAGCCAAGTTCCATTTTAATTATGCAGCTCATAGTGTGAGTAAACCCTTTCTTATAAGAGTTTTCAAAACACATTTTTCGTCTTTTGAGTCAGCTTAACAAAAGAATCAAACTTTACTTTTAGTTATATGGGTGTAATCTGGAGTAACTCCGATAATCTCAAAGCAACACCAAACTCATGTTTTCTCCTTCACTCTGAGATTGTGCAACAGAGGGAACAGCAACATTGGATTAACTCTGGACTCTGAACCCAGCCACTGAAACAGTGCTTTGCCTGTGTGAATCCCCTTTACTCCCGTGAGATAGTAATGCAGTTAATCAATTACTACACAGAAGAATCCCAACTTTTCAACAGGATCCAGGAAAAAACAACGCTCCAAAGCCAGTGTTTCCCAGAGCACAGGCTGAACTCTTGATTTTGAACTGGTAAAGCAGTTCCTAATTGTCCACAGTTTCAGACTGAAGTAAAGAGCTGAGATTTACAAGGCATATGTTGACCAGTCTTTAACTGCAGCAGACCTTTGTAGTGCCATACTGTGTCCTGTGTGCCACCCATTGTTCAACTCCATACATACAGCTTTGCCATGCTCTGAGTTTTCAGAGTTTCTGTTATTTAGGGATGTTCTTTTATTCATAACCTGTCAAAAAAAAAGTCTTTCAGCACAGAGGGAGACTCAAAGGAGATCCACAGTTACTTAACAGACTAATTTCTAGCACTAACCACATGAAGACAAAATAAGCCTTTAAATACTCTTCTCTGAACAGGGATTTCTCAGGCTTATCAGCACAAAAGATAATAGCTCAGAGTGCAATCTGCAACTAGTAATGTCCATCTTATTTCACTAAAATATTTAAATATGAGACACCTTGATGATATTTCAAGACTCTGAAATGCTAAGGTTTAATTAAGGCTTATCCCTGGCTTCTATCTACTCACCTTACTTCAGCACAATTTGCCTCCAGTGAAACTTTTTTCTCCCAAACCAAAAGGTATTATGAATTTGCTTCTGTGTAATAACAAGTGCCCCCAAAATGTTGTCTTTTTTCTTTTTCATAAAGCCACATAAAAATTCTAACATTAATTGTGAACACCTGGACAAAGTAAGTTTAGGGAAAACACAGAGGCTTTCCTAGAGAACTGTCACAGGTTCTCTCTGCTGCTTCTGGTATTTTTGCCCGAAATATACACTGTATTTCACAGATGAGGCAAGTTTTTCTTATTTATCAGTCCTGAATTAGGAAACACATGGTACAGAAAAAATACTTTCTCCAGGTTGGTGGATCATTGATGGCTTGGCTCTGAAGAAACAGGTCTGGCAAGCCACACATGCAAACAGGGTCAGTCACCTGGGAGACACTGAAAGATTCATCATCACGCCTGAGCAGCTTGTTGGGAAAAAACTGTGGTGTCTGAAATCACCTATTTCAGCACAGCTTTAAGTGCTGACCATGCCAGTGGGCACACAATTAAAATGAACAGTCATGATGGTTTTGTTTCCTGATTTCACATGGAAATGAGGTCCAATTGCACTGCCACTCCCTCTCATAATATTGGATTTGTCAGTGGCCCATTGCCACAGTTTACTAACCTTGTGTGGACTCGGTTTCAGCTTGGGAAGGACAGGGAGGTTTTCGAGAAGTATCTCTAGTCCACAAGACATGAGGCTTCATCAGCTCTTCTGCTCTCAGAACGACTTTTTTCTTTTTCTGTTACTGGCTTCCAAAAGTTTGATGAAAGACCTTTGTGAGCACATAGCAATTAAATGGGAAATGGATGCCCTTCAGTGTTTCTTAAAATTGAACACTTTCATGAGGTGATATTCTAGGAAATTACCAATTATCATTTTGATCCCTTTAGGATTAAACTCTAGGAGGATTAACTAGGATAGCAAGATAAGAAAATAAATCCAAGGAAATCACACTTTACAGAAGATTTAAAGGCTTCCAAAAACCTGCACTTGGTAAGTTCAATGTAGTGTTGAATCAGACATGGCAGAACCCCAAGCAACCCGCTCACGTGTGTGAGATCTCTATCTTATTCTTCATTCTGCAGCCCCAAATCAGACTGTTACTCTCTGTAGCATTTGAGCCAAGTAATTTTAAGCTGATTTATTAAATTTCTAACTCTGAACATTCAACATTCTGCAAACAGCCTAATGGGAGATGCCCTATACCTTAGGGCATGTTTTACATTGGTCTCCCTCTAAAGCTGTCTGTCAATCACAATATTTAAATCCTATGAAGTTTACTTTGTGTTTTCTACACATTTGGATTGGAAGTCCACACCGTATTTTGTTAAGACATTGGGTTCCCAGCTGAGGTGAAGTAACTTTAATGTGAGAAAAGGTGCTACCAACAGCACTGCCCATCTCATTTGCTGTTCCCTTGAAAAGCCCTTTAACTGCCTCTGTTTCTGCCATCACAGAAGTGGATGCTATGTTTTTCTTAAAAACCTGTCAATTCTACTAATACCAAGCACACAAGTATTTGCATTTACCCCTGAGGTAAGTAAGCTGTACTCAGAGGCTCTGACAAACACCACTGTTGAGAGGGGAAGTGATGCTGCTCACGACAGAGGAGCAGTTCATTTCAGCCTCTTCAGCACACAACTACTATGGACAAGAGCAATTTGTTTCCTTTCTCAGGGCTTTTCTAAAAGTAATAGCTCAGTCTCTAGCATGCCTGGCAGCCACAGACTGAGTTGACTTGCAGTTAAGTATGAAACTGAATACAAATTTTGAAAGCAGAATCCATTATATGCCACAGAATTTCAGTTTTCCTTTATTAGAATGGAAAAAGAGAGGTGAGAAATAACAACAATAAAACTGGAAGTGGGGTTCTTCCTGACACAGAAGAGTTATGAAAGGCAACAAAGCTTTCCTCACAGTACAGTAATTCTTAAGGATGGACCTAAAGGATTTTTACCACTGCAATAAACTATGTATTATCAATGAATGAGAAGACTGCTTTACTCCCTGCAGACAGCAAACAGGCAACATAACCTGGACTATTTTGGAAACCCATTACCAACAAAATTCTACTCCAAGCAATTACGTGTGTCCCATCTCTACTAGATCCCCTAAGATTATGTTTGGGCAGCTAAAACCCAACACGTTTTCCCAAGTATTATTTTAGTTGGGTTACCTAATTTCCTAAAAGGATTTGGTCAGAGATACTTAGGCAGTGGTTTTCTTTCAGTCAAGCCCACCTCCATCAACTCTTCCAGCATAAAAATACAGGAAAGACAAAACCAGTTGGTGTAATAAAGCTCTTCTATGTTTCATACTCAAATATTTTAAGATCTTCAAGTAGTTCTTTTGCAAGTGCTTGCAGATCTGCATTGCGGCTCTTTGACAGGGCTAGGATGCGCTGGAATGGCAAAGTATCCCTCATCTCAGGAGCTGTCCTGGCCAAGACCTCTGGCTCCAGGATCACTGACTGCAGGAGCCGCAGAGCATGAAGGCAAACTTCTGTGTCTGGGTCTGAAAGTGGGAAAGAAAAATATCCAGTGCTTATTATGAGTCAAAAAAGGCAGCATTAGAGTTCTACAGTGCCATTCCTCATGATCCAGACAGGGAATAACCCAAGTGTCGTAATTCCCAGCTGGCATTTGGTGCTGGTTGGCTCTAGGAGGAACCTGAAAACAGCATATTTGTCCTCTCTCAGCAGCCTCTGCTCACAGTGTTTGGGAGGGAGAGATAACCAGGAGCCTTTCTCTTGTTTTTCAGATGTTGAAAATGCTGTAAGGCAGGGAATTTATCAACTTGAATGTATCCAGTCAGTAGCCAGGATGCACTGTTGGATGCAATCCGATTTAAGAG
This sequence comes from Campylorhamphus procurvoides, assembly GCA_013396655.1. Taxonomy (NCBI): domain Eukaryota; kingdom Metazoa; phylum Chordata; class Aves; order Passeriformes; family Dendrocolaptidae; genus Campylorhamphus; species Campylorhamphus procurvoides. Next base: position 161,003 of record WBMV01003916.1, read on the forward strand.
CAGAACAAGCTATATCCCATGATTATTCAGACTTAAAAAACAAACAGACCAACAAATCAAATCTGCAGTAAATCATCAGGCTTTTCCCTCATTCTTTTTTCTATGAGCCTTCTGATTTCTACGAAGCTCAATAAATCATTAATCTTCATAAAATTCTCTAGTAACCACGTATCAACCTTCCAAGTGTTTAATTCAGTCTACACAAAATTGAAATGGGTACTGGAGCTAAGCACTGCTGCTCAGGAATGCAGCAAAGACCTTTGACTGACTTAAGCCAGGAAGACATGCAATAACTCCACAGCTAAGAACACAGAATGGATTTTTAATTAACTGAAACATTAGGAGCATTATATTTTAATCATTCACAACCATCCATTTGCATTTAGTGGTTTACAGCTTTATCAAAAGCACGTGGTAGAAAGATTTCTCTGTTCTGTCTATTCCAAATGAAAACGGCTAATATATTTTTATGGCTGAAGCAGTTATTTGTCCCATGTGCCATGCATTGTTAATGTGTTTTTCATTAGCATACCTAGTCTTCAGCAAACTTTGGGTACAGCATTATGCTGAGAAAATTAATTCAGATCACTTTGTGCACAAAAACACTAGAGAGACCAAAATCTCACTGAAGGAGCATAAATGCAGTGCAGTGATAAATCACACTGTACTGAGTTTGCAGGAAGCATTTGGTGGGCTGAGGTGAGTTCTGTCCTTTCCTGGCTTATTTAATACCTAACCTCAATACCTAACACTGGTGACCTGAAAAATGACTGAGGAGAATTACTCATTAAAGGACAGGGGTTGAAAGCACCCAGGGGGGCAGAGAACAGAATGTGATGGACAGTGAAGAAGACTATGGCTTTAGGCATGAAACTGACTGCTGAGATGGGGGGTTTTTAAGTAATTCCCAGTAGCACATGGCTGAAGTACAATATTAACGATTGTGACATCTCTCTCTTCCTCCACCTTCCATCATAAATGGAAATAATCAACCTCTTCAGTAAGGAATTCTACTTTCTATTGGAAAACCAGCAGAGTGGGGTATAATCTGATGACACACATTGTCCAAAACCAAAAAATAATGTGCATTTTCTCATCTTCTGTGCAACAAGAATCTTAGCTATTGGGTATGCTGGACAGTTTTAGACACATCAGATCAATAAACTCCCAATGATTAATTAGTGCTGCCCACCCCACAGAAGTGGGCACAGCCATGGTACTACCACCTCTATCACTGATCCTTGGGCTGAAGGCTCTAAGGAATCTCTTTCCATCTTCATCTCCAGCAGCAGCTGCAGGTACAACTTTCTAGGTGGTAAGCAGCCACAACCCATGGAGAAAAGCTGCAGCTCAGCCCCACAGACAGCAAGAATTCATGTCCAATTTCCTGGGCAGTAACACTTCAGTGGATCTTTTAAAAAAAATCTTGGGCGCAAGTTTTGGGTTTCAGATTTATTCTGACCTAATCAAAATATGACTAAAAGCCTTGAATTAATCCTCTAATTCTTTCCATTTTGGTCTCATACGTGCCACAGGTTTAGAGTTTTTTAATGCCTGTTTTTTTGCCACATATAATGTTCAAACTCTGCACACATCACTTGCCCTCTTCTTCTATACTTAGTATTCTATGTTTATTCACCAGAAATGGCAGCCACAAACTATAGCCCAAATAGGGAAGAAAGAAGCTTTGGGGAGTGAAATCTATGTAGTTCATTACAATCTTCCTCCCTGTGACATTATTCCACCATGAAATAAAGCCATTAATACTTGTAATGGCTTGCAGTTCTGCTGGGAAGCTTCATATATGTAAGATGAAAAGAGCTTTGTTATTAATATTGTTACAGGCATAAGTGCTACTGTTGTTTAAATGCTGTAGAAAGTAAAGAATTGATGAGGGGAGAAGCGTTAGCAGGGAAGCCAACAAAATGAGGATCTGTAGGAGATCAGGAAATGATTTCCAGCTTGACAAGCAAGGAGGTTTTCCAGTAAGAGCAAAGAGGTTCTAGGAAGAATTTTCAGCAGCAGCCAGGGAAGCTCGATGGCTTGAGTCACTCAAATGAAGAACAGATTAGGCACGCGGGCACACAGCAAAGGAAGGAAATGATCCTGCACCAGAAGATGACTTAATACACATTTAACCTCAGATTGCCATTGTTTTGAATGTATTCTGAGATGTTCTGAGTTAAATAAATACATATGCCTTAAAATACACTCCCTTAGGATTACATGTGGTTTTGAGAATACTACTTATTACGGATAATCATGTTTCCTAAGAGGATTTTAAAAAAAACCAAACCATTGAATCCTTTCTCTTGTCTCCAATATCATTAGGGACTTTTTCTAAAAGCCCTGTCTACAGAGCACTCAGAGAAATGCAAGGAATCTTCATTATTCAGCATTATATTTATTTCAATAGCTTCCAGATTTAGTCATTTCTACACTAGCTGAGTAACATTTTGTTTGTACAGGATCAAAAAAAATCCTTTAGCTGTAATCAAATCACTGCATCATATCCTCCTAACAACCAACACACCCATCTCCAGCTAAAATTTCAAAACTATAACCATTATTTCTGGGGAAGAGGGGAAGAAATCAAGCTGCTTGCCTCAGCCAGGGATCACAAGCATAGCACAAACCTACCACCATCATAAGATACTGATGTAATTTTACCAAGGTGTTGAAACTGCTGGAGTTTGCTGACGTCCTGCCAGCTGCCAGCTCCACCGTTTGATGTCACTGGCTGTCACTCACTGACAAAAGCAACTGATAAACGTGGACAGATTTTAGTCACATCTGTCATTAGCACCAAGCTCTCAGATGAACTGTTCCCTGCAGCAGGGTTTAGGTAATTGCATTACATCAGTGCTGAACAGCTTATCCACAATTGGCTCTGAGTCGTGTGAACTCAATTTACACATGGCCACGCCACTCCCCGGCCACCTGAATGCAAGATTTATTGCTAGCAGGCTGTTTACAGCTATGTCTATGCACAAGAGCAGAGAAATTCACAAAGCTGAGGGCAAGGTCCTGCACACAGGTCGGGGCAATCTCGACCACAAATCCAGGCTGGGGGATGAATGTATTGAGAGCAGCCTTGAGGAGAAGGACTTGGGGGTGCTGGTGGGTGAGAGGCTGGACACACCTCAGTCATGTGTGCTGGGCTGCATCCAAAGCAGAGAGGGCAGGAGAGGAGGGGGGAATTCTGTCCCTCTGCTCTGCTCTGGGGAGACCTTACCTGGAGTGCTGCATCCAGCTCTGGGGTCCCCAGTATAAGGAGGATATGGACCTGTTGAAGTGAGAGCAGAGGAGGGACACAAAGACAGTCAGAGGGCTGGAGCACCTCTGATTGTGGAGACAGGCTGAGCTGGGGCTGTTCAGCCTGCAGAAGGGAAGGCTCTGGGGAAACCTTACAGCACCTGAAGGGGATCCAAGAGAGATGCAGAAGGACTTTGTACAAGGACATGTAGTGACAGGACAAATAGCAATGGCTTTAAACTGAAAGAGGGTAGGATTCAATTAGATATTAGGAAGAAATTCTCTACTGTGAGGGTGGTGAGGTACTGGTACAGGTTGCCCAGAGAAGCTGTGGCTGCCCCATCCCTGGAAGTGTCCAAGGTCAGGTTGGATGGGGCTTTGATCAACCTGCTCTAGTGGAAAGTGTTGCTGCCCATGGCAGGGGAATTGGAACTGGATGTTCTTTAAGATCCCTTCCAACCCAAACCATTCTGTGATTTTACAATTTCAAAAGCTTCCCACCACTGCTNTGCTCTGGGGAGACCTTACCTGGAGTGCTGCATCCAGCTCTGGGGTCCCCAGTATAAGGAGGATATGGACCTGTTGAAGTGAGAGCAGAGGAGGGACACAAAGACAGTCAGAGGGCTGGAGCACCTCTGATTGTGGAGACAGGCTGAGCTGGGGCTGTTCAGCCTGCAGAAGGGAAGGCTCTGGGGAAACCTTACAGCACCTGAAGGGGATCCAAGAGAGATGCAGAAGGACTTTGTACAAGGACATGTAGTGACAGGACAAATAGCAATGGCTTTAAACTGAAAGAGGGTAGGATTCAATTAGATATTAGGAAGAAATTCTCTACTGTGAGGGTGGTGAGGTACTGGTACAGGTTGCCCAGAGAAGCTGTGGCTGCCCCATCCCTGGAAGTGTCCAAGGTCAGGTTGGATGGGGCTTTGATCAACCTGCTCTAGTGGAAAGTGTTGCTGCCCATGGCAGGGGAATTGGAACTGGATGTTCTTTAAGATCCCTTCCAACCCAAACCATTCTGTGATTTTACAATTTCAAAAGCTTCCCACCACTGCTGTAGATGTCATTCAATTCAATTATTGTCTGATTCCAGGAGGAAGGGAGGGGGAGTGGGATCTGTCACTCAGCCTTTCCTTTATATGAGCCTGTCAAGACTACCTGTGTTCACAGCACCTCTAACAGAGCCAGCCAAGGCCACGGCTTCCCCCATATAAGATCCCTTTGCTTCGCCAATGCTGGTGGAGCTGAAGCAGCATCTGCTGCAGCAGAGAGTTTTTCAGGCATTTCTGTACTGCTGATAGGTCTGAGGAGATAAGAAATGCTGCAGTAAAGATACTCTGTGGGGAAGGAGCAGGGAGAACATCACAGCATAAAAAAACAGACTGAGCTTTGCTGCTGCAATTCCTACAGACACAAATGCACTTTCCCTCTGCAAAGCACTTGCCCCAGCTTCTGTGTGACAGCTGGGTTTCCTTCAGTCTCCTCCCTGGCCAGGTGGCTGCTCTCATGTGGAGTTCAGTTCACAAGAATTCTCCTATAAGGGCAGACATGCTGCATCCAGCTGGAGCTCCATCCACGCAAGTAGCCGAGAATGGAAAAGGGTGAGTATGGAAAAGGACAAGCGTTCAATGAGACTTCCCCTGGCCTCTCTTCCAGCCTCTCAGCTCACTGTGGCTCAGGGCCTTCCTGCCTCACAGCTGACATCTCTGCATTCACAAAAATGGATGTGTTCTTAAAGGGCAACAACGGCAATCCACTTCTTAAGATTCATTGCATAGTCTGAAGAGCATGAAAGTGTTGAGCATTTGAAAGACTGAGGTTTGGATTTATGAATAAAAATTTGTTGTAATACAGACATCAGTTTATAAATATGAGGGTTCTGTTTGTCCAGATGTCTTTTAAATAACATGCTGCCATGCAAATAATCTGAATTTTCAAAAACTCTCACAGAATTCAGACAGAAGAGCAAGCATTAGAAACCTTCAGGGTTAGTCATGAAAAGCAAATATTGAAGGGTGCAGGCAGCAAAGTGAGAATGTGCTTCATACAACATTTATAATAGAAACCATCATTTGAAAACAATTTGGATAAACAAGGTTAGATTTCCATGTGGAACTGTGGTGTAGGAAACTGAAGGGCAAGATCTAAAATTAGTCATACTTTTCTGTCTTCTGTTTAATGAAGTACCTGGAGCAATTTCCCAGCTGTAGACCAGAAATGTCACTGACATAGTGTCTCTGAATTCCATGCGTCCTCATGTATCCAAAGATTTTTTTAAACTGCATTAAAAGGAAAGAAAGTGGGGAAAAAAACAAAGATGCACAATAATAAAAAAGTCCCCCAGTCAACGAAAAAAGACCCCACCCAAACAAACAGAGCAGAGAAGAGCCTACACTCTTTTTCTCCAGAACTCATTTGTTTGCCAGATGTTCTGCATGATTAAAAATGAAAAACATACATCTAGTCTTTAATATCTGAGTTGACTGTGTCTTCTTAATCTTCAAAAGATCCTTGGCAGAGAAAAGTCCCAATCTACCTCTTTTGGAATTAGAGAATGGAAGTCTTATTGCATCTATAGATTGAAAGCACCAGAAAAAAAATATTGACAAGTCTCAGGTGAATTTCTACCCAGAATAATAAAGCTTCTTTTCCTCTGGCTGGGGAGAGGGCTTCTTTAAACCTGAAAGTTATGTAAAACCCTCAGCCAAGACACCAACACAGGGACAGCAGCTGATGGAGGGAACTAAAGTTGTCTATTTTCTCCAAGATGGGAACAGCTGCTCTGCAAACAAATGGTGCTCCACAAGAAGAGAACTCTATTGACCCCTCAAGCTGCTCCAAGGGCAGAAATCTGAGTCATCACTGATGTGTTTGATGCTGGCACTAGGCTGGGAAGGTGTAGGTAGGCATAGCTGATACCTACACAGAGGATATTCTTCAGCGATCAGTGTTGCTTATTAAAGGGTGCCCATCTTTTAGACAATTTTAAAAAGGCAGAAAACAAAAAAAAAAGAAGAAAAAGCCCACCTCATGAAGTGCTAAAACTACACAGATCTGCATTACCTTCTAAAAGTATGTCAAACGTTTGGTTTTCTTCTATGATCAGTACAGTCTCCAGCTGTAAGAATTCTTGTTAGTGAACATGAAGCCACACCAGCTCATCCAAATTTTCCAAAGACAGTACGACAGTTTGCTGTTAACATTCTTATTTCACTAGAAACTTTTATTAGATTTTTTCTTCCTTTCTCTCCAAATCTGTGTATTTGACGTCAAGGCACGTTTCTGTCTCTTCAAAAAGCCTGCAAGACAACTTGAAGCAAATCCCACTTTGTTTCAGACACAACAAAGGGAAACAAAGAAAATCGAGTCAATTATTTGCTCTCTTCACTTAACCGGAAGGACATTCTTCTTCAGAGGACAAGGATGGGCAGAGACTGAGAATTCAGAGAAGGAATTTGAGGGATTTATCAGCCGCATACCAGGCTGCAGGAGAAAAATGGACCTGATGCATATGGTGAGGTCACGGACAGTTGTAGCCTGATGATGGAAAAGCAAACAGGATGATTCTCTGAAAATGAAAGAAAAAAAATCACAGGATGATTTCTGGGGCCTCTCTTAGTGGGACTGCTGATAAAAGTGCACAAAACTGTGGAAAGCTGAGTCATCCCATAAGCCTTAATCAAAACACTCTTTGAAGAAGCTTCCTGCAGGCAGGCAGCACATACGGGATACTCTGCCAGCACAGCGTAGTGCTCTACACTTGCATGGAAAAAACAAGACCTTATGCTGTAGCAGCTCCAGGTGTTTATAAGCTAAATCATGGACAGCAGAGGCTGAAGATGCTGTCCAGAGAAACAAGAGTGGGACGGAGCTACTGAATTTTGCATATTGAAACATTCAGAAATAGAATAAATGTAGAGAAAACTATGAAGACATCATACAAAATGACAGGAACAACATTGGGTCTTGGATCTGGCCTCTTATCTGATAGACAAACCAATCACCTCTCTCTCCCTTGACAGTAAAGCAGACCTCCTCCTAAGTCAGGAATCTGAACCAGCAAAGTGCTTTATCTGAGACTCTTCCTCCTTTGCTGTAAGCACAGAACTTATTGTCAAAAAGTGAAGAAATTTGCCATTCCCGTCCTTCCTTCTGCAACTCAGCTATGCCCAATTAACACTTCCAAATTGCAGAGTAGCCTTTCCATTTCTTATTTCCATTACTAGCTGCAAATTAACTACAACTGTGCCCCAACTCATCCTCCAGTGTGACCCAGGAGCCTTTTTCAGACAACAGACTACATGAAATGATTATCTTCTTTATTTTATCACAACATTTAGAAGGGCATGTTTGGGAACTCAGACACGATTCTAAAGGGTGTTTGGGATTGGTGTTTTTTGCTAGAGCAGCTTATGTATATATTAGCCAACATATAATAAAAGGAAAACCTGGACTAATATATGCTAAATTTCTAAGCACATCTGAGGACCATGTATTATGTTCTCTAAGGATACAATTTTTCTCAAAATATATTTAAAAATTCTATAGAACTGGTGTTTTCCCTTACAAAGATTACTTAATTCCCCAAGACCTCACAAGAGAGAGCCTGTGGCATTCCACAGCAGGAAATTATTTGATGAAAAGCACAAGTAGTGGCATTTTCTGTAAAATAGAGAAGGGAACTGTGAGCAATACAAATAGCTTCCACTTTACCAACCCAAACCAAATCTTTTCCAAAGCTTCAGTATCAAAATAATTTCTTGAAAAGGCAGATGCAACCCCTCTCCCTTCAGCTGCTGTTAATATTCACCAGCTGGATTTTAGCAGCGTTTTGCATTGCACACAGAGGGATAAATAACCTCCCCAGCCCTATGATCTGCACACCAAAATCTTCTCACAAAAACCTGAGAAAGCCAAGACAGAGTAACCCCAGCAGCAGCTCACAGGCAGGACAGTGTCACAGCTCTGTCCTCACTGCTGTCCTTGCTGCCTCTCATGAGCTGGGCACACACTGGCGACGTCAATCTCTGCTGGCTCCTACTCAGGGATTTCCAGGCTCCAAAAGAGCAGAGCCTTGATGTCACTGATGTATCTCACAGAGGCAACGCAAGTCCTTGACGTCCTTGAAGTCCTGCACTGGCCAAAGACAGCTGGGAATAGCACTCAAGCCCTGCAAACCCAAATCCTATTAGAGCACAAGGCCTCTCTTCAGCTGTAAAAGGGTCACTTGTGCAATGGGTCAGTGTAGTTATACAGTTGGTTTCTTTCCCCAAAATGTGTCTGTTTTCCTTTGTTCAATGGCAGTGAACTGACATGTAGCTCTCCTCAGGGTTTATTTTAAAGTTGGTAAGTGAAGGTACAGGTAACTTTTTTTTTTAACCCACTTCATCAAATTTCTCCATTCCCTATTTTTAATTCTACTACCCACAAATTTTATATTAATGGAATATTACACACAATGCCAAAAATGTTGTGGGAAGTGCACATCTCCCTCCAACTATTTGTCTTTTATGTTTACCTTTAATCTGTCAAAAGTTAATTAAGTTACAGACATGAATTTCTGTTTTTTTGTTTGCAACACCTATTGCCAATTCACGATCCCAAAAATCACAATTTACAAAGTTCTTAGAGCAACTTACCATTCAACAGCCACCAAAGCAAGGGAATAAACCCTGGACTTTCACTGATGTACTTCAAGCCTTTCAAGTTGATACTCACATTGTAAAGTGACATTAGCATGAGCCTAGAATTGAAAGAAAAAAAGATGTGAAGGCCTTTGATTTCTTTGCATGATTGAGCATCTTTTGCACTTGTGTCAGGCATGTATTGACGCAGAAGCCTGTGCTAATAATTTATATTTTGGTAAAAGAGATGTCTCAAATTATATCTAAGCCATGTTGTGCAAACTCTTCTTTCTACTGTTAAAACACGTATTCCAAACACATGGGAAAATATGCTTTTCATACAGCCCCTGCAGCTCTTGGCTCCCAGAACACAAGCCCTGACAAAGGAGCACAGTCATACTCCCTATAATCAGCCAGAATGGAAATGATCAATAAACCAGTATCTTATAATGGCAATGTTAACATTTCTTGAGAAGGTCTTTCACCCTTAATCTGTTTGACATTTGCAGTTAGAAATAAAGTGACGTAAAAAGGTACTGCTATGTTTGTATTTTTTTATCACTTGTTTGCTTTGTGCAGACAGAAGGGACTGGTGGTGGTGACCCAGGGAAGTGCTGAGGTTTTGGAGTGTTGGAAGATGACATAACCCACCCTACCAGCCAATGCAGTAGCAAATTAATATGTAATAGCATATCTAATCAAACACATTCACAACACAGAAGTATTTCCAGGCCCTTCATGCCACCTTCACTTCTAGTACCTGGACATTTTAGTAAGGTTTTTTTGCAATAATTATTGCAAAAGTGCTTACTGAAGCAAACCTGACTCATAAAATTATGGGATAAACAATATTTGGTTTGGTTTGGTTTTTAACATGGAGGGAGTCTTAATTATGCATTTCACAACAGTCCCATTTAGGCAAGCCAAATTTAATTAACATCTTGTACTACTGTATCTGTCAATGCTTTCTTTAAAATCTGGAACTAAAAGCACAGCTAAAGCTTCTTCTTGTCTGCTTAATACATGGGATTAGTATATAAAATGTGCTAATATGTACTAAAGTACTTATTTCTACTGGCTACTTTCAACTGCTACATAAGCAAAGTTAAATATTCCTAACAACTTCATTATAGCTATGAATAATTATGTAAATGTTTATTGACTAACAATCACAAATGTTAAACAAATCCTACACCAGTGAGAAGAAAACCTAAAGCCTCACATCACTGCTATTTCAGAAAGGCAAGGACATCCATGAGATTTCAGTCCCAGCACTCATGTTGATGCCTTGGATATATTTATTACATACTCACAGACAACAACAGATATCATAGCAGCTTTGGAATAAATTACAGGTCCTCCCTGTAATTTTTTTATTTATATACTTGTACAAGTAAAACACAGGACTGCTAGAACTATGTACCAGAATTCCTCTTTATCAGCTTGCTTTGATACCACCTACAGTTTCCCCTACTTTGTCATGCAGCAATGAAAAACAGTTTTGAAAATAAAACCTAGAATTGTAAAACCTCAAAACTAAGCAACATACCCTTTAAAATAATAAGCCAAATTTTCTCTTTAACTGATTAAATTCTAAGTTGATGTCTTCCCATGTAACACCATGGTGATTTTTGAGAAAAATACATTGCATTTCCAAAATAATGAATGAACAGACACTTTCAGCTGCAAGGTGTAGTTTTAAAAACGTGTCTGTGTGCGTGTATGTATACAAGTGTGTGTGTAAACATTACTTATGATGATTCCAGAGTCCATTCTTACATATCTTAGAAATTGCACTACAATTTATGGCAATTATCACATCCTTATCTCACAAATATCTTTCATTTTGTCCTGCCTTATGTCCCTTATGGTAGGAAGAAAAGGGAATTCTACCCATAGATCTGCTAATGAAAAGGTTGATTAAGGTGAACAAGCAGCTAAAAAACCTTACATGAAGAGAACAAGTTAAAACCAAATCAACCAACTCCTCCCTAAACCCTTCTTTGCTGGCTGTGAGACTGTAAAATTCCCCAAAAGGACAAGAAAAAAAATCTAGCGTAACAGGTTTTCAGAACTGAACAGTGACAAGACACAGAGGGAGCTCAAAGGGAAAAAAAGGAGCCTGATCATGGATATGAAAGACAAACACAAGGGAAACATTTTGTACTAAAGGATTTGAGCAAACGAGGCTCTCTCGTTCCATGACAAGGCCATGAAGAAATGTCCTTTCTGGCATTTGCTCTAATGTTAGAATACAGCAATTTTTTTATCAAATGACAAGTTCAGAGTAAGAAAAAAAAAAGTTGGTTCTGTGGAACATCAGAGAACTTTATCACCACACTGAATTCAACCTATTGTAACATATGCTTAACATTTCTCACTTATCAACTACCTTGTGCAACCTCTTTTCCAAGCTTCCCTCAATCTGTTGGCCTACAAGGCTGGCCCCTGTTGAATTCCTAGACACTCCATGGGATTGTTCTATGTATATTTTACCAGCAGTGCTGTATGGCAGCCAAATTCATATCACCATGTGTAATTCTTCGGCAAGGCTGGCAGATTTTGAAATAGAATTGAAAATGACCCAACAAATAAATTCAAAAGAAAGGCCCTCAAAATCCAATTACATTGTCCAATTACATTAATACAGACCGAAATGATCAACAATAGTTTAACTGGACCCACAGGCACATATTCACTTGAAATTCTCTGTGTGTGTGTGTGTGTTTCTGTAGGAACATTTTCCTCTCCTGCCTCCTCTCAAAGTTCTTTTTTTTTCCTCATTTACAGGTTCTGAAACAGTATAGCTTCTCTTTTCATGGTTGTTTGTTTGTTTTCTTTTGTTTTGTTATAGACATAAAGGCACAAATTACTTTTTCTTTTTTAAGCTGAGGTTCTCACACAAATCTTTCCATTGGGGCTTAAAAAAAACCCCTACAGCTGACCTTCAAGCCCAGTGCTTGGGAAACATAGTAATTAACTAATCTAGCCACTACCTACAGTACAGGCTGTTCAGCTTGTCCCTCACTACCCAACAGGGAAAGACAAACACCTTCAGAGGGGGACTTGTCCCCCCTCACACAAGCAATCACCTGACAGCACCATCTCCTTCCACTGCCTGTGGGAAGAAACCTAGGCAGTCAGCAGATGTTTGACATATCCCTTTCTGATAGCTGGGGTTAGGCAAGATAAAACCTCTCCAAAGTGAAGACTGAGACTGATTCCATGCCTGTCCCACACAACCTGCCTAAATGTGTGCAAGGACGTGGTCAAGTTACTGTGGCTGCTGTTTGTCAGCCGAGCTGTGACAGCTGGCTGGAGTATGAACTGTGTGTGTGTGTGTGTCCCATTTGTGAAAAAAAACCCACCAAAGTTGCTTCAAACACCTTCATGACCAAATGAACCAGGTGTACAGGACCATAGCCCACAGTTTACCAGATAAGCCATGCATTAAGACACTGTAATTTGCTCTGTCAAGGCCATATATCCTCAGCTTGTAGCATCTCTGAGGAAAAGGCAAAGACAATAATTTATTTAAACTCTCCACCAGCAGAAAAGTAGTTTCCAGTATCTGAACTGTGCAACATGGCCTTGCCTTTAATGTTGTATCATAAGATCCCTTTATAGGAATTACCTCTAAGAAGCTGAAGTGTGTGGTGAGTCTGGCTACTAAGTAGTCTAAACTAATTTAATTTTTTCTCTTAGCAGATCCATAACTCACTTTCTCCACTAAGCAGATGTGGCATTTTACAGTCTTCATACTGCATGGGAATAAATATGAGTCCACACTTCCCACATTCTCTCTGTTTTAAAACTTACACCTTCCTTATCTGACACACAACTCGGGACCACCTCCCACGGTAGAAAGGGGCATTCCTGCTTACCTTTACAATATTATGGTACTTAAGAGACTTCCAAAGAGACGGAAAACCTGCATAAAGCCTTGTAGCCAACCTAGTACAGCTGCAAGGAATGCTACTGGAAAAGAGTTTCCAAAAATAGTATTTCCTCTTCAGGAAAGGGATGATGGGAGAGTGGGAAAACTACTTTCATTACTTTGAGCTACACTGCAAGATAATGCATTTAATTTGAAAGGGAAAAAAAAAGAAGTCATCATACACTTTAAATTTGTTACAGAGTCCTGGCTTCATGTCTCCCAGGAGGTGCATCATCGTGTCCAGTAATTCACGACTTGAGCTAACCAAGAACTCACGGCCACACGCCAGCGCAGCCACATCTGTGAGAGAGCACAAAACAGCACCAAAAAAATCAGGTTTCAAACAAAAGTTTATGGTAATTGTCAGGACCTCTAATAGATATGCTGCTGTGAAGAATGAACTATGTCATTTATATAAACTTCAAACTACATTCATCTATATAGCAAATACTGAAGCAGCAAAGTTACTAATTCTACTTTGGCCATTAAAACATTTATTCAGAGCGGCCAGTGTCCTAATAGCAACCCAGTGAATTATGAAACAAAAGGCTGTATTCACCTGCAAATGATGTGGAACTGAAGCAAAGCTGACCATTATAGGTTCCGCTTTAAAGAAACGAGATTGCAGATTGTTTTACAATTGCTCAATTCAATATACCCGGCACATTACACATACAACTCTCATGAACATCTACTCAAAAGCTCTTTTCCTACCTCTCTGCAAGTGTGGCATTATTCAAGCACAAACCCAAACCAAAATTATTCCTAAAGACTACTGCTCCAAGGCAGATTTTCCTTTAGGATTTTTCCCTTTCACCTGCCCCATACTTTAGGGCATCCTTATATGCAAGACATGTCTTCCAGCAACTCAAGCTCCTTTGTACTTGTGCAAGTGGTCAAGCCTCCTCCAAAAACATGAAAGCAGGTACCTAGTGACAGAACCTGGTGACCAGGTACCTGGTACAGGAGATTAAACAGGTACCTTCCTGTTCCTGATTCCTCCACAGCTAGAACCCCAGCTTGCCCCTCCCACCCTGTCAGCCTTTAAATATTTATTTTTCTCAGACTTTGCTTTTGCTATGCCCTTCTGTTTTGTTTTTTTTCCCCCCAGTGAAGCAATTTGAGAGAATTGGATTCCTCCTCGGTACAGTGGCATAATGCATCACATATTGATTTTATTACAATCTTTAATGGCACTGCAACAGCTAAAAATCACACATTCAGAAAAGCTGTTCATGCAGGATTCACTTATTTGTATAAATACCTCCTGCTTCATCTATCTTGCATCATGCCATTAGTGTCATTTCGACACTTACGCAGTTTCACAAAAATGCAGATGATGTATCAGCCCTGTTTCTCACAGCCTGCCAAGCCAAGGGCAGTCATACTGTGGCTTTCTACTTATTTTCTGGCCCTAAAAAGAAGTATTTAGCATGGAAGTCAGGTTTATTACCTCTTACTTCTCTTAGGACAGCAAAGGTATGGTCCATCTGACAGCAACAAAATATTTAAGGAGTTGCAAAATACTTGGTCCATACCATATCCTGGGGCTGATCTACTCACACCATCTGCAATTCATAACATCTTGAGGATGGTGGCATTAATGGCAATTCAGAAAGTAAACTGTATGACATTTACAAATGAAGGTGAACATGGAAGACGACCAGAATGGTCCCTGTTTTGCTCCAAACTGAACAAATGTGTTAGGGAATTCCAGAACTCAATGGCTCTCACCCATCTGATCCTTAAGGATGTCACAGACAGCACAGTGCCTCACAGAAGTGTCAGTAACAAAATTTGCTAGGACTTTAAAAGACCAGGAAGTACCCAAGAGATCAACATCGACTGAAAACTTTGAAAAGCTCTATTTACTGCAGCTTCTACAAGGCAATACAGATTCCCAGTACACATGGAATGCTATTCTGAGGGATAACATTAACTTACTTGTTACAATCCCTGCCAAAGCTAATACAAACTGATTTTCATCAGAATCCAAATCCTGCTGTTTCATGTCTTCACTTAATGACTTCACAAAGCTCTCCATGGTCTGGGCAGTGATTGTGAAAAACTTCACTGCTTTACTCTGCAAGCGTGGAGGAGAAAAAAAGATTACACACACTACAGCAACTGTAATTACTAGATGCTACAGTAAAACTAGACAATCTTCCAATCATTAAAACATCCAGTTACTTCAAGAAAACAACAGAAAATACCAGGTATTCACTAAGTGACATGTTTTATCTCCTAATATCTGAAACCACTGCCTCAGAAGAAAATGGGAAACTACTCAATGCTAGATTTTTTTTATTAAAAAAAAACAACCAAAAACAAATAGTATAGCAGAGAGGCCACAATGCTGGATTCCCCAGTGTCTTTAACAATTTTTCCAGTTGTTTCATGAGGCAGCTGAAACTTTTAGTCATTCCCATCAGTGACCCAATGGAACAGCTCAAGAAATGCCTGAACTTTTATTCATTTTGCAAAGCAACTGAAATTTTTAATATCTTTTTAAAATTACTGCTTTGCAATATGTGCAAAACTAGTGGCAACATTTATTCATTCCTCCAGTGCTGCACATTTACCACATCAAAGGTGTACAGTTGTTGTGAGGTGACTCCAGGAGAAAGAGAGCACAAAACGCAGGCTCAGTCCACACTCAGTATCTTCAAAAGTGATGCTGTGGTCCCAGAATAACAGGAATGAAGGGATCATGGGCAAAGAGGATGGAAATCACTGCACTTCTGCACGTGCTGGATGTAGTTTTTATACTGATATGGACACCACACCTCAAAGATGGCAATTCTAACATAAGCAGTGACCACAGTTCAAGAAACAGAAGGTGCAAGAGAAAATGAAGGGAGTCTGCTATGAAAATACATATTCACATGGGAACATAAGAGTAGTAAGCACACTAAGTAGTTGTTATTTTGCACAGAAAATATGGAAAACCTTCTCTGCCAATCTCCTGAGGTGTCACTGGTGTCCTGTGTGATGAACCTCCTCTCTAACAGCCATTACTTCACTAGTGCTGAGGTCCAAGGAGCTGCAGCAGAGACCCATCAGGTTTATAAATAGCAAACATTACACACTCTGCACAGTGTCTTACTAGCTTGACAGCATTTTCATGGGACTGAAGAATGTCTCACCCACAGACACTGAGATAAGGGCAGTTCTGAGAGCAGCCATTAAGGTGTTTGAGCTCAGATGGTGCCATGAGCCCTTTGCTGTCCATGTAACTCCTATGTGAAAGCACCAGTTAATGTGAAAAATTGCTGCCATAAAATACAGTAATTTGTCACCATAGCAGACAACTTAAGTAGCAGAATACTTTGTACGATCCCAAATCTCTCAAGCTGAAGCAGGCCCTGATGTCATTCTGAAATCAAACCTTCAGGCTGCATTTCCATACAAGAACTTGTCATATCTGGTTGAAGCTTTTTGAAAGACATTTTAAACACTCTCACGGGAATTAATTTACTTCTTTTTTGGCACATGCAGGTAGGAAACCTTAAAAACTCTCTCATGTTGCTTCTCTAGATGTTCCTTTGAGTTCTCTCTGGGAACATTACATATGGGCAGAAAGAACCCCACTGCCTTGAAAACCACTTGTGTCACATTTCAAATCTGCTGCTTGAGTTTTGATTTCCCCAACCCTTATGGACACAAATGGTGCACTGGTCATTGACATCATTTCAGTCCATTTGCATTATAGGACTGTAAGAAAGGCCTACATCTGTATCACTGAAAAAAGCTTGGGCATTGTTCCCTAAGGCATGAAATTACTGAAATGAAGCCCCCTTCCCCATGTGCTTAAACATCAGCATCAGTTTCAAAGCACTCTTGATGTTCTCATCCATTTCTGTAGATTGTGGCACCTTCTCAGGGGAGGGGGAAAGATACTACAGGCTGTACAGCTTGTTCCAAAATAAGCCAAACCAAAAACTTTGTATTACAAATCTCCACCATCTTTTAATGTCTGTCCATTGCCAGTTGTAATCTGTGGTTGACATAATGCCACACAATCCATTTCTGTTTTTCCTAGCAGCCTTGCTCAAACCCAGGAACGTTTCTTATCATGTTATGTGCACCATCACAAGAAAATGAAGACCCAAAATGTTGATATGAGCTTCACCAGAAGTACAGCAGTTCAACAAACTCTAATGATTGCTGGAAATTACTATAGAAGCAGCATTTTGCATTTCAAGCCAACCCAAGGCCCAAAGCATTGCATCTTCACGGTTATGCTTTTTACCTTTATACAAATCTTCAGGTAACAGTTTTGGTTTTACCTAATTCTACTGAATTTTGATACCCAAGACTGCTTTCAACAACCTGTCTTTTGTTTTAAAATTTATCTGCTTTATACAGTGTTTTCGGAGACTTTTTTTTCCTTAGCAACTGCTGCTGCTTCTTGGATCTTGAGTCATAAGGGGTTATCACCACAAGGCATCATTGTACAGCTTTCTAATAGCCAGTATTAATTTGTAATTGTATTTTGATGCACCCAAGTTAGAACAACTCTTACACTAGTTTACCATTTACTATAATGAACTAATCCTATTCACTCAGTTGCTCATCATGCTGCTGAAAAACCAAGCCAGAAGAAATTGTGGCATCAGTTCACCCAGATTAAATACAGCAATTCCTTCTCATGTTGGCTGTGTCAAGAATGAAAATCATACTTTTATCAGCCTGTTTCTCTGATCCCTCCTAATTCTACCAGCTGCACTTGGCAGTGAAACTGTGCTAGTTGTAATATTACCACTGTCATCAACTGTTGTTGTTTTGGGGGTTGCTTTTTTTGTTTTTTTTTCAAATAATCTATCTGTCCATGTTTAACATTGAGGATTTAATCAGATCCACTAGCAGCTACGCTCCCTTAAACTTCCAAGAGTCACGCAAGTATGAAGGTAGGACAAAGACTTAAAGAAGATGAAAATCAATGGATCTGTCTTTCTTCCATGGAAATAACTCCTCCAAGCTCTCTAAAGGCATGGGAACTGCTGCATGCACCCAGAAATTTTTTTACTTCTTGTGTTATCTCATGAAGATATTTACACTGTGCTGGCTCTAGCCTTGCTTCCAGTTTAACTGTGTGTGGTGGAAAACAGATAACCCTTGTTTGGAAATGTAAGAATTAATTACTGAATTTATTTCTAACACTTCATAACTCCAACAATTCCTAAATGAGAATGGGTGAACATGCAAACAAGAAAACATTCTTGCTGTCCAAACAGTTTCTGACAAAATATCCTTCAAGCATGACACACAGCTAGGTCCTCATTTTAAAGGCCTGACAGCATTACCAGGGGTCAGTATTCACCTGCCATACTTACTCCTCCTAGAATGGTTTTCACAGCCTCCTCATTGCTGGATACCCCCCACAGCAAGGTGCACACAGCTGCCCCCATCTCTGTGCAATACTCTGCCTGCTGCAGGAGCTGCTGCTTGGCCTCCGTCAGCTGCTGGCGCAGGTCTAGTTTCTCCTGGAAGAGCACAAGAAAATTTTGGGTGCACTTCGGATCTGCCACAACAGGTTTCTAGGCTAAGGGACAGAACAAGAAACACAATCATGGCCATATAGAAAGACGAGGGAAACTTAGAGCAGTGGCAGACATCTGCCTTGTCCCCTGAGCTGTGTCTAAGCAGCCAGGACATTGTGCAGGCTGACAGTAACCAGAAGCCTGTCCACAAGGTCAAAGCAAGTGACCCACTGAGACTGAGTGGCACCTAGAGAAGCCTGATAGGAGAGCCATCTCCCCCTGAGCAAAGAGATCCATGTCTCTTCAGGAGAGAGGGAATTTCAGCATCAGGGGCCAGTCTTCCCTCACACCTTACAAAAGATACTGGAAACATCTTACAGGAAGGGAGGGTTGCTTTGTTTTTCAAAACTGCTTTAGCCAACATGGCTGGATATCTAGGATAAATACTGTTGCCTCCTCCAACTCTTTCCTCTTAGCATATTCCTGATCAGCAGTGGCAAAGTAACACAGAGTTCCTGGAAAAATATATCTAAGGTTTGAAGTTTGGAGGGCCTTTCATACCAGGAAAGCTGAGGCACTGCTGTACATCCACCAGGTTGGATGTGGCTCTGAGCCACCTGGTCTAGAGGAAAGTGGTAGGAGGACTAGAACAGGATGATCTTAAAGGTCCCTTCCAACCCAAACCATTCTGTGATTTTATGATTCTATCATCACCTAAGTGAACTGCTCAGTGGTTCTTGCCACAAAACATAAAAGAGAACTCATCTACCCTACAGGATCAGAGCACAATTTGTTTGGCAGTACTTTTCTCCAATCACATGGGAAGCTGGTTAGAAGAATATCCTGAGAGTGGGTATGATCCTAGGTCTCACTGGCTTCCAACCAGCTGCCACAGGGGTAGCGAAGCTGCTGCACTTCTTAGCTTAGAGCCAGCACAGATAGTGAGAGCAAGGCAGTGACACGGCAGTCTCTGGTCTCTCAGGGTGGGTGGGAGCTCCCTGCTAACTCCAAGTGGGGTGGTATTAGACAGTGCTGCAGGGAAAGACAAAGGCCAGTCAAGAAAAATTATGCTAATGCACATATTAGGAGAGAGAGGGAGAGAGAGAGAGAGAGAGAGAGATTGAGAGATTCACAGATTACACAATGTCAAAAGAACAGAAGGATCTTACTCTGCCCATTTTACAGACATGGGATTTTCAGATTCACTACAGAAAAAACCTTTCTCTGCTCAGCCTCCCCAGCATGTCTGGACGGCAGGATGAAGTATGGGAAAATGAGAAGGAACCTTTCCTGTGAAAATTTTGAAAGCATCTAAGCAGAACAAGACTTTCACTCATATATTGTCATCAATATTTTAAAATCAGTATCTTGTAAGTTTTGGGGTTCACCTTAATGTTTCATATTGAGGGTCTTGAAAGAATAGAAATGCAAACTCATCTGAAAATTTATGTAATGTGATACCAACCAGCACAAAGCTGCCTGTACTCTGTCATCAATTACCTACTGAGCCTCCTGATCACACCTGACAGCCTGATTTGTGCTGCTTTTTCATGCTGCTAATGGAACACACAGACAAGGATTTGTAAAGTTCAAATTAAATTTATCAAGTAGACTTCTGTGCATATTTACTCTCTGGAGTTTCTTTCACCTAATAGATTAATACATGCAAAAGACTGACACTTGCTGCTGTCTCCATAGGCAGTCTCCCAGGAAAAGTCTATTATTTCTTAATATTTGATTGTTTTAAAGCAAATTGGCCAAATTCTATGACTCACTGCCAGGCCTATCAGCTTTCCTGCCACCATGTGCAACAACAAAATGTCCACAGGCATCTTCCTATCTGATCCCAATATTCACCCTGTCTTTCCTGCATTGTCCTTGTCTTAGGGAAATGTATCTTTAATACATTTTACTTGAATTTTGCATTTGGATGCTAACACTGAATAACCCCCAGTACATACCAAATCTAGATCCCCCAACAAGGATGCAAAGCCAGCACAAGAAAAGCCAGAATTTTTAATAGATCAAAAGCAAAATCAGAACAAAGATATGAGGCAAGGGAAACAAAATAGTACATTCAAGAGCCAGGAAAATAAACGAAGCCTGAAAAAGCAAACAACCAACTGGAAGCAACACTCCTGAGAGTTCACATCCCGATGCAATCCCTGTGCTATGCAACACCACCACCTTCAGGAAAGGGTCAAGGCACAGGAACACAGCAGTGCCCAAGTATGGAACTACTAAAGGACAGACACAGAAGATATGAGCCAAGAATAACATGTGGACTTCAAGTTTTGCTCAGGTTCAGAAACCACAGCAATTCCCTGATCAGTGATACAGCTCTGCACAGAGGTTTTGGAATGCAAAATGCTGATTTATGACGACCTAGAAAAGGACACTGCTCAACCAGAAAATGCATTTACTTTATGTTTGTTTCAGTGAATCATTTCTTCTTCCTTCAGAAGATAAATATGTAGCAAATAATTCAGAAACTATATGCAAGGATGCCTATAGCAGAACAAAAACCAAATGAAAAACACCAGTTGAGTGATTAACAGGAACAAAAATCACATATATACACACACTATCTTCTTGTATCCCAAAATGCTAAAGGGCTTCATAATATCATAAGCACAATCCACTCAGACAAATACACCCTCCTGGCATATAACAGAACCCATTTAGATAATGTCATATACTGCACAACAACAAAGACCCAAAGAGCTTTGATCGGGAACACCAAACCAACTCCTCTTATTAAACTATACATGCTTTAAGTAGAACTCATCCAAAAGAAAACACCAACTACGTGCCACTTATTTTGCAGTATTAACAAGAATAATGGGTGGGACCCACTTCAGTAATATCTAAAGCAACAATATTAAATCTTACAGGGATTTTACCCTGGGTGCTTACACAACTAAAGACCTGGGTGCACAGCAAAACAACTGTGTACCTATTGCTGAACTGCAATAGCTATTCCTGTTTTGAAGGAATATCCAGACAGATAACTATTCCATCAAACCAAATTTCATTCCAGAACAACTTGTCTACACAGAAGTGCACTAAAATTGCATGTCCAAACTCTTCATTTATTCCTTTCCAAAAATTAAGTAATTTCTGTAGATTCATCTGTCTCTATGTAATCCCAAGGCTGGCAAATGCCAGCTACAGAACTCCAACAGCATGAGCTTCTGCTGGCTACTGAAGATGGCTCTAAAGAAATGCACTTTTGCAGGAAATAATCATCACTGGTTCTCACACAATGCTATGCGAACCCCAATTGCTTCACAGAAGACCCACAATCTGAGAAGTCACAGTCTTTGCCATTCCTTCATTGTTAAGGATCTCCCCTCTCATAATCACTAAATACACTATTGACAGAGCAAAAGGAGCCCTGTAATTGCTCTTTGATTCACAGCTGTACATGGCAATTGGATCAATATGTGCATTGAGAAAGACTATTAACACTACAAAAAAAAGGTACACAGCTCACAGAAAGCCAAAAGAAAGGCTGGTTTCATTCTGTACATTGCATTGCTTAAATTATCTTCTATTGCCCTCTTTGAAAATACCTTATAGTTACATCAAATTCAAAAGAAGTGATTCTGTGAAGGACCTTTTGATACCAGTTATACCACAATCTTCCCAAATACCTGATTTTTACTTCAACATGTGCATATAAACAAAATGCTTGATTTTTAACAACATATACACCAAAACAAACCATGCCAAGAACCTGTATTTCAACACCATATAAACCACACCCCACCCAGTACAGAATGTGAGAGATCCATGCAGATTTGCATAAGTTTTGTACCTCATTGGAGTGTCAGAGAGTTCCCCTGTTTGTATACTTTGACTACTTTTTGGGACTGCATCCTACAATATTTTGCCTAGTTACAATATTGACTCTTTTACTGTGAAAAGACCAAGATGGAAAAAATCACATAAATTACGAATTTCCAGATTATAATTTCCTCACTATCTTACTGTATGGATAGAAATCCCAGACTGTTCTTCAGACTGAGGATTTATTTTGTGACATGAACATGAACAAACGATCATTACTGCTTTTGTCATTAAAACTCAAGCATGGATACCAATATTCTGGCAGCAAATCTACCTTCTTTTCTCTCATGCAATCTGCCTGGGCCGTTTCCAGACGGGCTTTGAAGTGTTCACAATCAATTCTCAGCTGTTCTACTTCCTCGTCCTTTTTCTCCAGGTCTGTGATAGGATAAATCAGACAAACCAAGTGACATGTTATGACCAACGGGACTGCACTAAGGAAAAGAGAATCCACCAAGTGCAACTTTACTGAGGTGCTGCAGCTCTTTGCTTGTGCGAGATCCCCTCCCAGTGGCTAAACTGGGATCTCACAACCTGCCACACCACAGCAGTTCTGAGAAAGCAAACGAACATGTTTCTGGTTTAAAACTGGGAAAAAATGAAAGAATCACATCTAGCTGTGAAATATTGTGTCCTGACAAGATTTATCAAAATTTATTCAATTTTCTGCCGGTTTTTTTTAATGACGGTTTTCATGAAAATTCAGTGAGTGCAATTTCACTCAATTCAGTATACTGAGTATATTGAAAACCTAAGAAAAATACCAGGATCAGTCAAAAGTGTGTGTTTCAATATATAATGCACAACTTTTATAAATAGCAAGAATGAAATGCAACTATCCCAAGTATTTTAAATTAATGTTTATAAAGTATTATAAGTAACCTGGTCTAGTGAAAGATGTCCCTGCCAACAGCAGGGGGTTTAGAAGATATTTAAGACCCTTCCAACCCAAACTATTCTGTGTTCTTATAATTATAAACTATTTAAATATCACATGAATTACAAGCAAATTTTATTATTCCCTTAAAAAATTAATTTTTTATGTTATCTGAAATACATTCCCATTTTGACACTTTAGTGAATAGAATCAAGTTAAAAGTATTCCATTTCACCATCTTCATGCCTGTTTTAAAAATTTTCACTTTGAGAGATATTTTTAACAACAGTTGTATATTGTATTTTACTTTGAATTCCATAGTCCTGGATGATTAGTATTTATACTGAAAAAAGGAAATATGCTTAAGTAGTTCCAAAAAGTAATGTCCAAAGAGTATCCACTGTAATTTTGATTAGCTTTAAAAAAAAGGGAACAAATTACAGCCTATTTTGAGCACCATACACTTGATCCCGACATTTTGATATATAGCTTAACACACCTCAAATACTAGCCTTTATATGTGGTCCATATTTTTAATGTAATTACCAAAAATCATATCTAATTCAATCATAAAAAAGACAACATTTATAAAATTATCAAAAAATTCAGCCCCATGCACTCTGACTGTGTGGGTATGAGTCTTAAGTAGTGGACAGATGATCCTGAGCCTGAATAGATCAAGTTCTGCTTACCAACAGCAGCAAAGAACCTGTTTATTCTGGCCAGGCAAGTACATCCAGTGAAAATCTCTGTCACTGCAAGGAAACAAGCTCTCCTGAATGTGCAGAATCCCTTCCAACCTGAATTCAGTCAGCAGACACACAAAGATGCCACATCCTTCACTGTCAGACTTAAAAGGTTCTGGAACAAAACCCGAGCCAGAAGAGGAACAATATCAACTACTGAGTGTTAACACAATGTAACCTGTATTGTAAAAAGTCCTCGAGATTAAAAAGAACCCTTTAAGGTATCATGATGCTTTATGTTGAAGGAAAAGGATGATAACAGAAGCTGCTGAAAAGAGCCCTCTGTCTGTGCCTCATTCCTGGAAACTCCCTTACTATACCCAGTCAGCTCTCCCAGCTGTGCCTTTGCTCTGAAGAGAGAGAAGCAGCTTTTTCACTATTGACTTGGGTGAGCAAACAGATATGAAATGGAATTCTTACACAAAGAGGAAATATGGACTTCACCACTGCAGTGGTAAATCAGACTCTGGGAAGAAGTGGCATCTTCTGCTGAGACAGAGACTCAATAGCAGAACAAGGCACTGGGCACAAGAAAGAAGAGGAGTGCCCCATTTCAGGTGTGAGGTAGACTGATTCTCATCCATGCTATAGGTCCCATCAGGAGATTTTCTGGACCAGACATTCAATCTCAAAGCTCTCAGAGGTGGAGAACTGAGTAGAACTAGGATGAATCCAGACAAGCGATGGAATTCCAATTCTACTGATCGAGAAGCTGGATCTATGTTAAATGCAATTTTTAACACTTCCCCAGGGGACTGAGTTCACAGAATGACAGAACAGTCAGGGCTGGAAGGTTCCTCAGAAGATCATCCAGTCCAACCCCCTGCCAAGGCAGAGTGACCTGGAGCAGCTGACACAGGAACAGGTCCAGGTTGGTTTAGAATGTCTCCACAGAGGGAGACAATCCATAACCTCCCTGGACAACCTGTTCCAGTGCTCTGCCCCCCTCAACATAAAGAAGTTCTTCCTCATATTGAGGTGGAACTTCTTGTGTTTTAGCTTATGACCTTTGCTCCTCATCCTGTTGCCGGGCACCACCAAAAAGGCTTTGGCACCATTCTTATCTTATTATGTTCCATTAAACATAATTTTTGCAGCTATTTTTCTAAGATTTCTGGAGCCAAACTCTCTCCCTGAGAAGGGAAGTTAGAACAAAACAGACTTTTCTTTTCAAAATGAACAATTACCCTGGTAGAAGCCTTAATGATGACCCTGACACCTGCCTGAAAACTAGTGTTGGCTGCACTGAGCACTGCCAGCTCAGATCTCAGACACCACCCAAGGGAAGCTCCCCTAGGAAATGGGTATCCTACCGACCTAGACACACCAGTGAAACATGCAGAGATCTCAAGGTCTCTCAAAGCTATTCAAGACTCCATGAGTCTCACAATCAAATGGGCCGCAGGTGTTGAAAGTCTCTGACTATAATCTGTAATTCTTGAGGAACATGAGACTCTGCCAACCACTTCTTCACAGGACTTAGAAAACTGCAACAGCTGATCAAAGTCTAGAGAGATGTACAAATCACACATTAGGCTTCTGCAAGAACAGTGTGAAAAAACACCTCTAGGAGCTGCAAGGACTCCTGTAAACTTCATAGGCCACACCAGTAGACTATGTGTAATAAACAGCACCATTCTGACATTGAAGGTTGCTTGTGTCCCTGTGATATCCAGCCTTTTGTGATCTGCATGATCCAAAGCCTTCTTTTGCCTTATTTTGTGCTGCAGAGGTAGGAATGGATTGGAGCAGCAAAAATCACCACTTGACTTGTCCAGCTGTAGGGGCAAATAATGGCCAGAGCTTGAACAAATGTTAAATGACCTCATCAATGACAAAAGAAAATTCCACTGCAGGATATGCTCAAGAGAATTCAAAGGCTCACTCAGCTTCAGATCCTTCCCTGATGGACCCAGAGGATGCTGGGCAGCCATGAGAACATTTAAAGGAGTCTTAAAATCCTTGTGTTGATGCCACAAACCTGCTGCTGGAAAGCCCTGACAGTGTCTCCTTGATGTCTGGCACAAGGAGTGTGAAAAGGAGCAGTGAGAGAAGGCACTTAATGCAACTGGAAACAAGTCCTTGATGGCTTATAACAGCATAAAGAGAGCATTTCCAGATCCTACATCTCTGCTTGTGACATGGATGACATCTCAGCTACAAGCAGGAGAGATGGTACAGTCTTCCCATCTCTGCTGGGATTTGAAGGCATGGAAGAATCTTTCCAGGGTGGATCACTGAGGCTGCCAGAAGCTCTGCCCCAATATGTCCCTTGGTCAGAGATAGGCCTTGAATATCTATCCAACTCTTTCCTAGCTAGCTGTGGCAAATTAATTTTCCATTTATCACTTAATATTCTAGAAGAGATACACTCTCTGTTATCTGTCTCAGTGCTTGTTCCTTGTCTTTTCAGGCAAAATCAATTCCTAGGAGAAGAGGTGAACTGTACAACTGCATGTAAGCTCCAGGCCAGGGATGGAGCTGACTCCAGCTGGGTCCTGATGGCACCTTGGGAGTGGTGTAATTGTCGAAAAAATAATGCACAGAGAAACATAACACTGAAAAACTGGATTTCGGGGACAGCGGTAAAAACACTTTTATAACAGTCTTCATATTTTTTTATTAATAATAGTCATGGTAATAAAAGCATGCAAAGTAAAAGACAAGGCAGGCCAAATAAAACAATGTTGTCTCTAACCATTTACCCACTGTTACTTACCATACATTTTTATTTTTCAGTGCAAAGTGACCATTTGAAAACCAGAATGCCTTTTCTCAAAGGGAAAACACTTCTTTCCTGACACAGCTTCCCTCACTGCCTGAACTAAGTATGTTTTTATCTGCAGGAAAATATTTTTATTTTGACATGTCTGATTATTTCTAATGCAGTCTGTCATTTTCTTCACTACAAACACGTTAATTTGCTGAAACAGTCACTGAGTACCACAGTTTAATCTGGAATATATCCACAAACTCTACAACTATTTGTAGGGGCACTACAGTTTGTTCTAAGTAGCTTTAGCAGAAACTGTAAGAGCTTGTAACGTGGTACTACTCACTTGATTCAATAATACTCAGTTTCTGGAATGTCCCCAGGATATCTCCATTTACAATTTTGGGTAAGAAATCCCGCAATTGCATAACCTCAGTTGTCAGCCTTTCCAAATCCCTTCTTCTCACTTTAACAAATTCTTCTTTGGTCTCAGCCTTCTGAAATAAAACAACAGAACAAAACAAAAACAAACAAACCACAGTGCTTTTCTGCTTGAATCTTTTTCTTGGACAAAAATATTCCTCTGTATGACATAATTTCAGAAATTCATAACCTTTTAAAAGGGAACTGTCCAGTAATTAAATCCAAAGGTCTCTGAGATGGGCCCTTTGCTGTAATCTAATTTTTGCCTTTCTGCCCTAAAGCAAGTCATATTACCTCTCTCTGTGTCTGTCTCTTCCCCCAATATGTGTGCAATGTACCCCAGAATGCTTCAAAAATTAACACTCAGATTTTAAACTGTGAGCAGCCATGCAAGTGCCAAGCTGTTGTTTCATGGCTGTTGCAAAAGATATGATAACTCAGTTTTTTTAGTTAGTTCAAATATTTGCAAGATGCTCAGTGTTAAATTACAATTCTTTGGAAGGAAATTGTACTTTGTCAAATGAATTTATCTTTTGTGAAGAGCAAAAATTATTTGTAGCAATTTGCAACGAAATCCCACATAAATAATTTATACCCCAAGGAAGACAGAAAATGTTTACTGGTTACTTCTGCCAAGATATTGCTAAAAAATTACTTTAATTCCACATTCCAATACAATGTGTGTTAGTTTTTAAATTTTAGAGCAATTTTTGTACCAAAAACCCCCTAAACTTTACTTTCTGATGTACGTACATGTGCACACCGACGGATCTTAAAAATGCTTCCACACACACACTGACATAAAAAAAGTTTTAACGTGTTTTGACTCAAACTTCAAACACAACATAAACTTTCACAAAGCAAGATATCTTAACATATCTTCATACTGCTTTGCACTGCATTGAGAATAAGACAAATGGAGGTCATCATTTCCAACCATTCCCTACAGTTCTTTCTTTCTAGTTCCTTACTTCCTCAGGTTAAACTTTTCCTTTCAGTTTTGCTTCCTGCTCTGTTTCTTTCCCAGCTGTCTTTCAAACCCAGACAGTTTTGGGACATCACAGGTCAATCCCACCTTTCCTGCTTCAGAGCTATCAGAGCTGCAATGAAGGAATGGAAGATTTTGCTTTTAACTGGAATTACATGCTCTAAGTTTCACTTAGGAAGTGCTTATGGCAAAGTTAGTATGTTCAAGTACCACCACATGACAGAATTGGAGAAAAATGCAACTCATTTGTGTCTTGAGGAAGCATGGAATAAACATATGGCAACGGGACTCTACAGAGGAATACCATGTGCATGTCAGCAACCAGGAAGGAGTGAGACAATTCAGCATTGCTCAGATTTAGGGAGCATAATTTGATGCTTAAAAGCATGGAAACAGCTCTGCTCACTAGCAGAAGCCAAATTCAAATAAAATACATTGTGAAGTACTGGGATGGAGATATGAAATATATAGTAAGGAGGAAATCCTCACTTATAGTTCCCACTGTAAGCAAAGATCTTTGCAGTGCTGCAGTTCCAATGGGCAAGTTTTATTTTCTCTGCTTAAGCAGCTACTCAGCATCTCCCTGCACTACAACAACTTTAAAAACAAATACAACTGAGGACTGTTCTGTCCAGCCCTTACAGTAACAGCAGGTGCTGGATGTAGATTTGACTCCAGTCCTCACAGAGATCTTCCGCAGGGGTCAAGTTACCCAGTTAAGTACCTGAGCTCATGACCTGGGTGGTGTGAATGCAGAGAAGGGAATCCTCCTTCCCTGCCTGGCAGTGGGATCAGAATAGGACAGAGATTCCAGTGAAGGGAATCTTCCATTCCCCACCTGGCAGTGGGATCTGAACAGGGCACAGATTCCAGTGATGCGAATTCCCTTTCACCAGCTGGCAGTGGGATCTGAACAGGGCAGAGATTCCAGTGAAGGGAATACCCCTTTCCCCACCTGGTAGTGGGATCTGAACAGGGAACAGATTCCAGTGAAGGGAATTCCCTTTCCCCACCTGGCAGTGGGATCTGAACAGGGCAGAGCTCCCAGTGAAGGGGGGAATCTCCTTTCCCCACCTGGCAGTGGGATCTGAACAGGGCACAGATTCCAGTGAAGGGAGCAATCCTCTTTCCCCACTCGCCTCCCACNCCCGGGACACTGAGGGCGGGGCGGGTGGGTCCGAGGCCACGCCCCCGGAATATCCTAATATGGAGAGTGGGCGGGACATGTGCGCTGAGTGGGCGTGGTCTTTGGTCAGGCCCCGCCCACAAATCCCGCCCGGAGCGGCCCCGGGAAAACACAGGGGTAGCACGGGGACAGTACTGGAAAAACACAGGGGTAGCACCGGGATAACACAGGGATAGCACTGGGATCACATCAGGAAAACTCTGGGATAACACTGGGAAAACACCAGGATAGCACTGGGATAGCACTGGGAAAACACAGGGGTAACACCCGGAAAACACTGGGACCACACCGGGAAAACACCAGGATAACACTGGGATCACACCAGGAAAACACCAGGATAACACAAGGATAACACCAAGAAAACACCAGGATAACACCGGGAAAACACCAGGATAACACTGGGATAACACCAGGAAAACACTGGGAAAACACCAGGATAACACTGGGACAACACCAGGGATAACAACAGGAAAACACAGGCATAACAGCGGGATCACACTGGGGTAACACTGGGGAAACACAGGGGTAACACTGGGACAACACCTGGAAAACACTGGGATAACACCGGGAAAACATTGGGATAATACCGGGACAACACCAGGGTACGGCCAGGGCAGGCAGTGGGGAGCATCCCGGAGCTCGGCCCTGCTGCGCTGTCACTGTCGGCTCCACGGGTGACATTACCACCTGCACCCGCAGTAAATTCATGGACAACACCAGGGTTTGGGTGGGAATGTTGATCTGCTGGAGGGTGGGAAGGCTCTGCAGTGGGATCTGGACAGGCTGGATCGATGGGCTGGTGATGATGGTGAGGGGTTCAACAAGGCTGGCTCCTGCCCTTGGGTCTCAGCAAAGCCCCTGGAGCACAGCAGGCAGAGAGGACGGAAACCTGCCCAGTGGGAAAGGATCTGGTGCTGGTCAGCAGGGGATGAGCAGGAGCCAGAGTGGCCAGGAAGGCCAATGGAATCCTGGACTGTGTCAGGAACAGGACAAGGGAAATGCTTGCCCACCTGTACTGGGCACTGGTGAGGCCACACCTCAAATCCTATGTCCAGTTCTGGGCTCCTCAATTCAGGGGGACATGGAGGTGCTGGGGAAGGGTCTGGAATGCACATCATCCGAGGAGCAGCCGAGGAAGCCCGGGGTGTTTATCCCGGAGAAAAGGAGGCTCAAGGGAGACTTTGTGCTCTCCACAACCCGGTGACAGGAGGTTCTATCCAGGTGGGAGTCGGGCTCTGCTCCCAGGTAACAGGAGACAGGATGGGAGCTGTGCCAGGGGGGGTTTGCACTCCACATCAGGGAGGATTTCTCCACTGAAAGGGGTGGTGGGGCATTGGAAGGGGCTGGCCAGGGAGGGGATGGAATCCCTATCCCTGGAGAGGTTCAAGAACCAACTGGACATGGCAGTCAGTGCTGATCAGTCCCAGGATGGATTGGATGATCTCTGAGTTCTTTTCCCAGCCTAGGTGATCCTGTGGGGTCCCTGCGGCAGGCAAGGGACTCCCGGCACCTTCCTGTGTGCCCACCCATCCCGGTTTCCATCCCAGTGCTCATTCCAGCGCCCATCCCAGTTTCCATCCCAGTGCTCATCCCAGTTTCCATCCCAGTGCCCATCCCAGCACCCATCCCAGTTCCCATCCCGGTTCCCATCCTGGTGTCCATCCCAGCACCCATCCCGGTTCCTATCCCAGCTCCCATCGCTGTTCCCGCCGCGGTTCCCACCCCTGTTCCCATCCCAGCATCCCTCCCTGTTCCCCCATCCCTGTTCCCACCCCAGTGCCCATCCTTGTCGCCCCCCTGTTCCCATCCCTGTCGCCCCTCCGCTCCCATATCCGTTCCCATCCCTGTCCCCACTCCTCTTCCCACCCCTTTTCCCCCCCCCCTGTTCCCACCCCTATTCCCTCCCCATTCCCACCCCTCTCTGACGGCACTGCTCCGTGCCCATTACGCCATCCAACAGAGCCCGGCGCGGCGCGGCGCGGGCAGGACGGGCCCGGGGATCGGGACAGGGATAAGGACCAGGACCAGGGGCAGGGAGAGGAGCAGGGCCATGGTCCCCGCGGCCGTGCAGCCCCCCGAGGTGCAGTTCGCACAGCGCCTGGCCGCCAACGAGAAGCGCACCCGGGACCGCGCCCTGCGCAAGCTGCGCGGCTACATCGGGGTGCGCACACAGCGCCCCGACGGTACGGACCGGGACTGGGATGGGGTGGGGGCGACTGGGAGTGGGACAGGGGACTGGGACGGGGGACTGGGACTGGGTCTGGGGCAGGACAGGGGTCTGGGAGCGGCCCCGGTGCCGTCGGGGCGCGGGGGATGCGGATGGATAGATGGATGGACGGATGGATGGAGAGGGAACCACGTGTGTGTGCCGGGACCCGCCTCCCGTGGGTCCTTATCGTTGCTTTCTCTTTACCCTCCCCCCCCGCCCCGAGTTTTCCCAAAAAATCCTACTCGACGCTGTGTGCCGGCACTTTAGAGTTCAGTGGTGTCCCTGGCGATAAAGTTTGAGTCTGGCAGTGCCAGCCTTAAAGTGCCTCGTGTGCGCTCTTCCCACGTGGGTGCAGGTTATTCCTGTAACCTTACATTAGGATAGATAGGAGGGATAGATAGGATGGATAGATAGATAATGCGTGTGTATGAATTGTATATAATATATAAATCATTACATATTTCCCTTTGGAAAATATATATTTATAAACCATTTTATACATAATTTGAATATATTTTATATTATTACACTGTATGTCTATATGTATTAATACATGTTATATTGCATTATATACATTATATTACATATACATTATATATGTTATATTGCATTATGTACGTTATATTTCATTATAATACATATAAATTGCATATTTATCTATTATTGTATTATTTGCTTTATTTTTATTAATTTATATTTTATAAAAATACAAGCTTATGAGGTCCGTCATAGCACTGTGTGGATTCATGCACCCAGCTCAGTAAACCTTCCTGTTGGAGGGATCAGGAGGACAGTGCAGGATCTTGGGCATCTCTTATGTTTCTGGACTGCTTTTTCCAGCACACTGTGGTGTGAGCTTGGACACAGCATGGATGGGAATCTGGTCATGAGCGTTTTCAGAGCACTGAGCCTCACCTCATAAAGCTCTCTGCAGCATTTGGGAATCTGGTGCAGAGATTTATGCACCCACAGCCCTTTGGCTTTGGGGAACTAGCCTTGACCTGAGTCCAAGAACTGAACTGCAGCTGGAATGCTGGTTGGAGCTGAGCCAATTCCTTGAAAAGGCATTGAGGGGTAGATGTTGTTTCTTCCCTTTCCAAATAGTATTTGGTCCATTAGCCACATCTTGACAGAAGAAAGGCATAGAACATCCTTACAGGGTCAGGCCAGGGAACCAAATAGCCCATTATCCCATTTCTGACAATTAGCATAGATCTAGGGATTGCCTCTGGCCTAGTACAAGTGAGTATACCTCATCATATACCTCCCAAATACTTCTTTACCCTCTAGTCATTTTTAGCACTGGAGACTTCCTGAGCTGTTCATGGCTTCTCTGTGTTCAGAAGTGCTCTGTGCATCCTTTTGCAAAGTGCAGATTCCTTTGAGTTTGTGAAAGTAGGCACAAGATGGACAGGAGTGCCCTAACTGAGGGAAAAGGTTGCAGGTGCAGCTACTGCCTTCAGACATTATGAAACCACCACTGGGAAACTGCTCAGTAGGTATCTGAACCTTTTGCATGTTAAAATTCAGCACACCATGACATGCAAATGAGTAGGAAACAAGGGTGACTAATTTCCAGAGCTTTTGGATTTACTTACTGTTAGGTACTGTTTAGGTTGATAGTACTGAAACAAAGGGTATCTTCTTTGGGCTTGGAAAGAAAGCATGTTCAGGAGAGAGAATTTTAAAATCTTATTTATTAATTAGCAGCCTTATATCCATCTAGTGTTCTGAGAGGGATGAGACTCACACATTAGGCAAGCCAGGTAAGATGTTCTAACTTGAGAAGCTGAGAACATGCTGAGTTTCAAAGGAGGTGCACCTTATTCCTTGGAAGGAATCCTTTTTGTGGTTTTTTTTTTTTGATTTTCAGCTGATTTCAAAGAGAAGAGCATGCTCTACTGTGCCAATAAAAATAGAAGGGTGTGTTTATAGAGACATCATTAAATGAATAGATGAACTAAAAGTAAAGAGGAATAACTTAGAGGAAAGATTGCTGAGTGGTCTTCTGTCTGACAGAGCTGCTTTTACCTGGGCCCAGATCTATAAAGGATTTATGGAATTTCCACTGAAATGTGCCTGGGTGGATCTCATCCTTGGAGACTATCTAGAATAGGAAAAATTTCAACCATTTTAATGGTAGCAATCTCAAAGCAGCCAAAGTCCCAGACAGAAATGCTGACAAGACTTGCATATCAGTGAGAGGTTGTACCATTACTAATCCAAGCCCCAACACTCTGCACAGAGTTACAATTCAAGCCAAAATCTTTCTCAAGGTACCTTTGAGGTGAAAAAGACCTTCAGTTTTGTGCATTGTGGTTGCTAATACAATACATACAGGTTTTAAAATAACCTCTCTTGAAACTACTTTTTGAGTGAGTAGGATAAGAAACTTGCTCTAAAACCTTTTGTTTGGAATCCCATACCAAATGGATGCAGGACTGCCCAGGACACTTTAAAAAGCCCTGTATGTATGAAAAGCAACCCCATTGAAAGTCTGTTTTCTTCCCCAAAAGGGTGGTCAAGCACTGGCACATCCCTGGAGTGATTTAAAAGATGTGTAGATGTGGCACCTGGGCACATGGTTTAGTGGTGGCCTTGGTAGTGCTGGGTTAACAGTCAGACTTGATGATTTTAGAGGTCTTTTCCAACTTAAATTAGTATATGATTCGATTCTGTGAACTCCTGAGCCATCTTTATTGGCAGCCACCTACTGTGTGATGCCCTGGTAAGGTTAATGCTGCGTGTGAGGTTGAGCCTGCTTCTTACCAAAAGGTATATAAAGCATGTAATTCTGTTAGGAAATGTTATTAATTTTAATATTTCAATGAATATTAAATCAGTGAATTGAATTGTTTCATGCTTAATCTTCACATTACTGTCAAATCTAAGTTAAATTTATAATTAATACTTAATATTCTTGGACATACTCCTTCCTACACAGCATTTTGCATATCTTCCTCTCTCTCTGCTCTTACTTCCTTTCTTTTCAACAAAGCACGACTGCAGTCAATTCAACTAATGTGTTTGCAGCTTTTTTGTCTAAGTGATGCAGTAATAATAATTGCTTTCAAAGGACTTGGTCCAAGGTGGAGGTGCCCAATTTAGATCTAGCACTGGGTTTCTGGCTTTTTGACTGGCAGACCCCTGAAATGGTGATCTTTTTGGAGCAAATTTGAGCTTACTGAAGATGATTACCTTTTTAAAGTGATTTTTCTTGCAACTGCTTGGGGAGTATTTAATAGGCCATAGTTTGGAAATAGCTGTAGTAGGTCATTGCAGCTGCCTTGTAGCATTATACTGTTATAGAAATGTACCTTCCAGAAATGTAGTTGATGTTGTGAAAGATCCAGTTTTTCAGCAACTCTTACTGACAGTAAAATTTTATTTTTCATGTAATACTTTCCTTCAGTGTGAATTTGACGAGAATTTTCATACTGTTAGTAGTGAAAAACTTATTTGCTAAATATTTTTATTATAATTCTGGTGTTAGTATATCTCAGGCTAACTGTATTGGACATATTTTCATTGCGGTTCCTCAGGGTCTTTGATTATACATTTCTGTACAGAAGTAACTGTGTGATTACTGGAAGTTTATTCTAGCAAAACAAGCCCCTAGTAAGGAATTAAAACTATTGGTCAAGTGGGACTTTACTTAAAGAAACAAATCCAAAAACCCCCAACCCCCAAAAAACAAAACAATAGCAGAAAGCAGGGAACTGCTTGAAAATATTTTGGTGGAAATGTGTTTCGTTTTCTTTTTTTTTTCATTTCATTCAGACTTTTTCTGTACCGTAGGTGGCTTCAGCCAGGAAGAACTGCTGAAAATATGGAAGGGCCTGTTCTATTGTATGTGGATGCAGGATAAACCTCTGCTACAGGTATAGTAACTTTTTATATTTGGTTGAGTGTGTCTGGTTTTGGAGTACCAGATCTCAGTAACTTCACTTAATCAGTTTGCAGATCACTTGTCGGCATGAACAAGGTTTATCTCACATAGCCCAGACAGCCCCAGAGAGACCTATATGTGCCCTTAAAGTTTCACATCATTGGTTAATTCCAATATGTGGGATTTTTCTCCTCTTAACATAATTTTTTCTCCTGTCAAAAAGATGATTTGTGCAGAGATCTGGTGCAATGAACACGTTTTGATACCATTGAAACTTCTCTTCCAACTGTCCTAATCCCAGTGGAAGGATAACTGCAGTACTAAGTCAGCTGTTAAGAGAATATTTTTCATTTTGAGAGATGTTTCATGAAGTTCACACTTCCTGCTTTTTCTGGTTGTGTGTTTAGTGAGAAAACCAAGCTCTGAAATGTGCTACACTGTTTGTTTACTTTTAGGAGGAACTTGCAGCCAATATCTCACAGCTTATCCACGTGTTTCAGAATACAGGGGCTCGTAAGTACTATGTTATCTAATGCTTTGTAAGGTACTTTGGTGATTTTGAGGCCACTATCACAGTGCCAGAATAGAGACAGAGAGATGGGATTGCTACTTTGGTTTTTTTTTTTCCTTTCTGTCAAATTGGTTTGTGTGATCACATTAAAGGGGGCCTGAACTGCAGTTTGTGGCTGTTGCAGAGGAACAAATGGGATGAAGGGGAGACTTTGCAGGATGGGTAGCAAAACAAACCTGTTCACTTAACTTCTCCTTTCTGCACAGACTGCTCTGTGTATTTCCTGCTCAAAACCAGCCTTGTTTCATGACTGTTAGGCCCTTAATATTCAAAGTGCACATGAAATACAGTGCTCAGTCAATGCCAAAACTTGCATGAGTAGAAAAAGTGCAGAATGGATATTTTGCTCTCACCTGTGTGTATATAACACAAAATAGATACAAAGCTGTCCCTGTAATTGAACTTTATAAGTAGATGTGTGTCTTTTCTTGTGTTGTTCTCAAGTTAGATTGACTTCTTGTACCAGTCTCAAGCATGTCTTCCCATAGCTCTGTCCTGTCACTGGGCAAATCCCTAGGGAACTGCATTCCTTTCTCACACAGAAGGGATTTCTTGGGATTCTATCAGGGTAGCAAGATAACCCCTTGTGCCAAACATGCAGGTATTTTTTCTAACCCTCTTACAGGACACCTGTTCCTCCAGACATTTTGGCAAACGATGAACCGTGAATGGAATGGGATAGACAACTTGCGCCTCGATAAGTACTACATGGTAATGATAAATCTGAAATACAAACCTTCACTTTTATTTCGTAATATAAATTTTTCTCCTAGAAAGGATGTGGTGGTGGTGGTGTGCTGGAAGGCAGCTTTGGTCTGCACTTGCATTTATGTATATTGTAAGAGGAAGAGGAGACAAGGGACCATCTTCCTGACCCACTGCAAGAGATATTTGTTTTTAAGCCTTTCAGTGACCACTGCAAATCTAAAAGCCATTATAGTTTATATAAGTCTCAAGTGCTTTCTTGTTTGCCTTTAAAACAGTGATTTTTCTCATTGATTTCTATATGGAATATAAATACTATCTGAAAGGACAGTGTATCAACATGAGTTATTTAGATCAGGCTGTTTAAAGACTTTTTTATGACTGAGTATAAAGTAGTTGTAAGTAGAGCTTCAATTTTCCACTGTAGTACATTCAGCTGTCTGATTTTTTTCTATGGGAAAAAGAGGATTGAAACAAGCAGAAAAATCAGTGAGAGAAGAATCTTAAAAGACCTACTTTTGTAAGGAACAAAATCCCATTAATCTTCGAAAGAAGTTAAATTGCAGGCACATTCATGGTTGATTTTTATTTCCCAGTATTAGCAGATACCAGTTATTTCAATAAGTGTTTTGAGCCAGTTGAATGTAGCTATTTTACATATGACTGTCTCTTAGTGCAAGTTGCAAGTTAATTAAATTATTATTGTTATCGTCTGTCCCATATTGTTGTCTCCAGTTTAAGCTGTGAGTTTTCTTAGATTTGGCAGCACTTAATGGAGAAATCAGGGTGATGGAGCAAGAGAAAGCTGCACAGTAGAAGTGGTGATGGATTTTTCTGTGCTTAGCATATGAAAATAGTTTGCTGTTTTTTGAGCTTCACAGCATCCTTCTGTTGCCTTCCATGGTAGACAAGCCTGTCAAAATGTTGACATGAGGCAGCTTCCACCTTCTTGCTACAAAGATGTTTACTAAGAAGTGTGTTCCTATTTCAGTCACAGTGACTCCTTTACCTGTTTTCATGAACGACATGAATAACAACCTTTGTCCTTTGCAGCTGATGCGACTCATTTTGAGACAATCCTTTGAAGTGCTGAAAAGAAATGAATGGGATGAAAGGTAAGAAGATTTCTGAATGGAGTTGCATCATAAAGAAGTCACCCAATGTACTTTTGTCAAATGTATTTTCATCTAATAGATCCTTTTTTCCATAGATGGCACTGTCATGAAGCCTTAACCTTAAGGTTTATTTGTTCTTCAGATCACTTATGTAGTTTGGAAACATGGGCAAGTGTTACACTTCTTCTAGTTAAATACAGTATTTGATGGATTTAATTTTCTGAGCCAGAGAACTATCAATGAAGTATCACCTACACAGAGATTAGACAAGGAAAATGCATCCCAGAAAATATGGAAAAGGAATTTGTTTATGTTGTTTTTCTGATTGGTCGTGACTTCTTTTAAAAAAATTTACTTTACTGTGTTTAATCATGGTGACTTTTGACAAGGCAGGACTCATTAATTGTAAATTATCTTCCTGTTTGTTCTATACATCAGTGGGTTTGGTTGTATTTCTTTCATATTCTATCAAAAGGCAAATAATTGCCATCATTTGCTCGGTCCTGAGCTCTTGCACCACTTGTAAGCTTGCTGTCTCTAAACTGATGGAGAGATTTAAGCCTTTCTATTGGAAGTGCTTGATAATCCCCTATTAAGGTTATCCTTTCTCTCTCTTGCCTTCTGAAATGTGGAATGCATACAGACATGCTTTTGTGGAAACAATACAATGCAAAGCTAAAGTGCACCCCATCCCTCTTGTTCCACCTTAATTTTGTCCTGGGTAAGTGCCTACGGATTGAAGAGGTGAAAATAAAATGTTCCCTGACAGGAGCAGGAGTGGGAGGAGGTTTGATAAAGCCAGAGCCCTTCCTCCCCACACACATTCCCATGGCAGAGACATGGTCACCCAAACTGATCTCTGCCAAGGTTTCTTCTGGCTTTGGCTCCCATTTTTCCAGTCCCAGGGGAAGGGTGGCCTGAAGGCCCTTCACCACCAGTGGAGACAGTGCAGGAAGGGAAGCTCATGATTCCTTTCTTTGCAGAGTGAGGGAGCTCAAGAACTGCCTTTCCCTCCTAAGTGGAGCCTAAAAGCTGCCCAGCATGTCTTTCTCCCCTCTTTTAAAATGCTTTTGAAGAAAGGTTTATTGAAGTAAAATGAAAGAATGTTTATGTGTTTTGAATGCTTTGAATTCTCTTCGGGACTGGAAATGTTTGTTCTGGGCAAAATTATAGGAAGTACCAAAGAACACCATGGGAGAAAGCTTGGACTATAAAAAGCTTTACTTTTCTGAAAGATAGCAATGATAGGCCTTGAGGCAAAAAAACAAACCAAAAAGAAAGGGGAAAAAAGTTCCAATTGCTGCTCAGTTGCAGCAATCAGAGCATGGTTCTGAGCCATGTCACCCCATAAGTGAATAACTGAGCCACAGACCTACTCATACATATCTCACCGAGTTCTGGCTTGAACTATTGGAATGGTGATATTTTATGCCTAGTTCATCCCTCAGTCTTTTCAATGTAATTATTTTGCTCTAAGGGACAATGAATGACATGATTTAATAAAAGCAAAGTCTGCACAGTTTAAAAGGGTTTGAGAAGATCAGTATTAAATCTGATGCTTG
Source organism: Campylorhamphus procurvoides (assembly GCA_013396655.1). NCBI lineage: Eukaryota > Metazoa > Chordata > Aves > Passeriformes > Dendrocolaptidae > Campylorhamphus > Campylorhamphus procurvoides. The sequence goes on from WBMV01003916.1 coordinate 200,138, forward strand.
GTTGTTCACCAAAGTGGAAATTGTCTCACAGACTTCTCTTCCTTTCCCATCATCATGTCTAATTATATGAGGACTTTACTGGCATCTCTGTCTGTGTAGAAGTCCTGGATCTAGACACTGGGTGTAGTTTGTGCCTGTATGGGTAGATTGTAGAAAAGGAAAATCGAGGTGTGTTACTTTGAATTTCACTGCACTGACTCAGTGTCCTTCCCCTCAAAGACCCAAGTGAATGAATTCTCATTATTGTTACTTCTTTTGTTCACTCCCCTCTATTTCCCACCATTGGCAACTTCAGTCTAAACAAGTTATGTTCTTCTTCCACATTCTCTTTCCTTTCTCTCCAGATACCTTTTTTAGTCCTTTATCTCTGTTCACTTAAACTTCTCACCTACAGCTTTCTTTTATTCATCATTAACAAAGGCAATTTTAGTTATTCACAGTAATGCCAGGCCCTGCTTGTACAGTGGCAGAGAGTTCCATCTTCAAATGCAAGGGTACAAGGTCTTGCCCATCAAGGATGGATCCATGTGACAGTTGTGTCTTTGGAATGCCCTGCTCAAATGGCAGAATTCCTCCTCCTATCCATCAATAAATGGCATAATAAGCTTCAGCCCAAATTAAGTTGAGAATTCCAAAACAGTGATCTTCATTGTAGCAAACTGTGTCAAGTGGATTGCCTGATGCTGCAAAACCATCTCGACTGTAAGGAGTTCTGATCATGGATCTTTTTTAAAGTTGGCTTTAAGATGTGAGAATTGATCTCTGGATTTATTTCTCATGAGTGTTGGATATTTGCAGAACTGTAAAGAACTGGTAAAGCTCTGTGACTGGTTTGCTTTCAAAGCAAATAAAACATGAGGAATTGAATATCTTGTTCGTTCTTTCTCTTTTCATTTCTGTTTTTTAGTCTAGTTGAACCCTTGCTGCAGCTACTAATGAAAGAAGTTATGGAGCCAGACAGCAATGCTCCCAGTGGGATAAAGTTACATTTCATTGATATCTACCTGGATGAGTTGGCTAAAGTTGGTGCAAAGGAGGTTAGAAAACATGTTTTCATTTCCTTCCTGATTCATGTTAACTGTAGCATGCAACACTGTAGAAGAAACGTGATTTTTAGATTATGTATTTTTTGATGATTTTAAATGTAACATAACCACACCGAGTAAGCATGAAGAAAGTGACTTACTACAAGTTATGCTTTTACTTTTATTGATGTCTTTGACAGTGAGAATACAGTAGTTTCTGTCAAGTTCCTGAGTACTGCTATGCTGCTCCAAATTGAGGTTGAAAATAGTGATAGAAAAGTTAGACCAGTCTCATCTGTTTGTTTCAACAGAAGGGACTTAGTGTCTTTTCCCATGTGTGAACATGTTTTTCAGTCTTTGCTTTTGCAAAAACTGATGTCAAGCCTGCTCTTGTTTCATTGTTTAACACCTAAATAGAGAAAGAAGGTGAGCTCTCAAAGCTGTGTAATATTGACTTACTGTTGTCTGTGTGTTGTGCAGTTTATCCTCCACATCCAGTTGTTGGTTTTGCTGGTGACATCTCTCTTGTTCTGCTCTATGTTGCTGTTGCAATTGCCCTTAAATTTGGCTGATGTTCTAGTTTTGCAGCAACTGGAAGTTTGTTACTGCAGCTCTCACTGCTGAGCTTCTTCCAAAGAGCACTTCTGTTCTTCCACTCTCCCTGCAGCCCCACACTCATCCCAGGCTCCTGCTCAGTTACTTCCCCTTGTCTCTGGCCTCTGATACTACTCCTGGCAGTGGACAAAGCTGTTAGCAATTCCCCATTTGTATTCCTTGCAGTGCTGGAAGCAATCCTGCCTGCAGCTTTTGTGCCTCTGGATTCTGGAGCGTGAGAGAAAAAGATCTCTGCACCAGAGAACTGCCTGTACTTGGAGCCCAAATCATTTCTGCAGCTCCACAGACACAAAACTGTAGCTAAGCCACTCACAGGAAGCCTGAGGAGTTAGTCCCTTAGACTGTTTGAAATCAAAGATGATGCTCAGAAATTGAATTCAGGCAAGGATTTTTAGCACCACTGGAGCTGACAGTGTTTTGGTTCAAACAATCCAGTTAAGAGAAACCCAGATCTTATTCTTGTTTGCTACAGACTTTCGCTATGAAAGTGCACAAAATTACTGAGGCTTTCTCTGCCTCTTGTTTCCATATCCCAAATAAAAAGCTTTGTTATATTTCTGTACTCAGCAGAGTAAAGTCAGTGTTTTTATACTGCTTCCAGAGAATATCTGGGAGTTAATGGTAACAAAAAGTCTAAATACTCCTCTCAGTTGGAATTACTATGCTGAAAGACTTTGAAGAAGGTCCCCCAACACCAAATATTCAAGGAATTTGAGTGTACACATACAATATTTACTGTACTCACTGTTGTGTTTCTCTTTCTAATCATACAGCTCACAGCTGACCAGAATCTCAAGTTCATTGAACCTTTCTGCAAAATTGCTGCCAAATCAAAGGAGTAAGTTTAATGAAAGGATAAATGTTTTCTAAGAATGAATAAATTCTGAATTTAGCAATCCACTTGATAATAAATGTATTGAAGAAGAATTGTAACTTCAGCATGTAGAGAAAGAAGGGTATTTTACCAGCAATGTGGAGTCATTTAAAGATAACTTGTGTTTATCAAAGCTGTAGATAATCATGGATTTATAAGAACTTTATCAACCTCTGTTGGTTAATTTGTTCTTCCACTTCTTTCTCCATGTCCCTCAAATTTGCACTTTTTTCAATGTGAGAAGGGAGGGTGTTCACACCTGTGCCTTTCAGCTCTCTCCCTGCTCTCTCCCAACACAGTCGGGGTGTGCTGAGCTCTGTAACCACTGGGATCTTTGAGCTGATTGTGGATCAGTCCCCCTTCGCCATTGAGGACCTGATGAAAGAGCTGGGCAACAACAGTGATGAGGAGGATGTTTCTGAAGAAGGAAACCAGGAGAAGGAAGAGGTGCCTAAATCCAAAGGTGAGGAGGAAGTTTTGCCCTGGTAAGACTTGCTAGGATTAAAAAATCTGTTTCTTAAAAATACATTTCTGCACTGTTCAGAGTGTTGGGAGGATAACTGTGTTTTGCTGTCTTCCCTTCAAATGTGCTTAACAAAGCTTGCTTTTTTGGAATTACCATCTCAAACGAACTATGAATTAATATTCAGTCTTTTTTCTATAATAACAGACAGATGTTTTTCAAGAAAATCAGTGCAGAGCTCTGAAAAAACAGAGGGTATTGATGAAAATGCCGATTATGGGATCGGGACTGTTCTCCAGGTTTGTGGCTTCTTTGCTCTATTATTGATACTCCTTCTCTTTTCTTTTTCCCATCCCTTTCAAGAGGTACAAAAGTAAAGGGATAAATATTACAAAATTTTAATTTTCTTCTGATTCAATGTGAGGTGATGTTAGTGTAATGTGTACTCTGAGAGTAGAAGTAAAATAAATCCAGGTCTAAATTCTTCTTTCCTCTCTCCTATACCTTCTGTTTTTCACTCCTCCCTTCCTGTTTCAAGAGTTAAAAAATGTGTGCTAAAAGCCAAGTTACTGTGGGTGGTGAAGCAATCAGCTTAAGTTTCATTGACAATAAGGGCAAAAGTAATGGATGATGGGATACGTAGGAGAGAGAGGAGAATGCTACAATTTGGGTTCTCTAGACCCAGTGCAGAGTAGTGTTTTTGACAGATCCACCCATCAAACACATGCAGGTAGATACACTTCATGCATCTGTGGCTTTCAAGCAAGAATTAGGGCATGACACACTTTGAATTTGATACTTAGCTAAATATTTGTGGGAGTTTTTAAGTGGGTTGACTTCTCTTGAGTAAGAAATAAGAACATTTGAGAAAGTGATCCTGAGTTCAGCTGTTCTGTTAATGAACCAACAATCTGGAAAACTCAGTATGGGTGTGTGAAGGGGGTGTAAACTTCAACAGAGAAAAAGACTTTGGGTTTAAAGGAAGTGGCTGTTTAAAGATGTATATTTTTACTTGAAGTATGGGTAACATGAGTTGCACTGGGTTATCTTGCATGAATAAACTAAGAAAAGCTGTGTTGTACTTTCCTTCTGACAGTTTGATTACAAGGCTGTTGCTGACAAGCTCTTTGAGTTGGCAAGCAAGAAGAATACACCTTCCCTGAACAGAAAGCGTCTGTACAAGCTGGTCAAAAAGTGAGTTCCCTTCAAATACACCTTGCATGTGCCACCTTGTCCTAAACAACTTTCACTTTGCCTTCTGTCCACCCTCATTTGTCCCAATGACAATGTCACTAGAGAGGGTCACAGCCCTGAGTTTATCTGCACAGGGTGGGTTTGTAGTGCAGGATGTGACATCAGGTTGTGTGTTAAATTGCTGTTTCCTCAATCCTTTCAGTGGTTTGGTTTGAGTTTGGGGGATTTCTGAGGCAGGTCTCTTCTGGAATGAGCTCTTTGTAACGTCCTGTTCAAAGCATGTTGTTCGTATTTTGACAAAATCTTAGTAAGTGTGGTGATACTGTCCTAGTGTTATTATTGGTACTAACCAGTAATGCTGTTCTGTTTTTTCTTTTCTCCCTTCCTCCCCACCTTCAGGTTCCAGGACTTAGCAGAAGGTAAGGACAGAGTCAGTAATTACGCAGCAAATAGAGACTAATTTCTTTCCGTTAAAGAATATATAATGTTCCCGTACAATGTATATTGGAAATATTTTTTTTAATTTTTTTTTCAATGTGAATTTCAAGAATACTATTTTAAGGGTTTGTTGGGGGTGTTAAATCTCATTAAGACACATGACATGTTTTTGGTGAGATGGCCAAATCCCCTTCACAATTTGAGCAACCCTGTACTTTATCCTTAATTGAAAGATGATTCTTTTTACTTAAATAGGAATCAGTTGTGCAATTTTCTTTCAGGTTGAGTGGAGGGAAAGGGGTCGCTTTTTCTGTCTGTGGGAATTCTGCTGTATATGAACATCATAACTGTTCATAGAAATTAAACTATTTGTTTTCTTATCTTTCCTCAACAGGAATCTTCCCTCAAGATATCCCTGAAGATGTTTCTACGGATGAAGAAGATGATGATGATGAATTTGGCAGGCGAAAGCGAAAGAAAAAAGCTGTCAAGCCCTGGGAGAAAAACGAGTTGGAAAGAGTAAAAGGTAAGGCAAGATCAGCATTTGGAAGAGAGACAATCTGCAGAGACTTGTGGTTTGGCAAAGTGTCAGATAGAAGCTGTTCTGAAGAAGGCAACGCTGTTCAAGGTGTGCTGATTTGCATCACCTTGTGGTGAAGGTTAAATGTGAAATCAAGTTCTCTTTGAAAGTGGTGGGAATTCTGTTACCAATTTTGAGCAAGCATCACCTCAAAAATTTCTGTCAAAAGGAGAACTGGAAGCAGTTCTTTGCATTGCTCCCTTGAGCAGCTGCATTTACTGTAGGAAAACAGAAATGTCAGTCCTAAAGCAGGATGACTGTTAGAATATGAGAATTTGGGGGTGTTTCTTGAAAGGTGAGGAGAACCACTTGCTGTATCTGTAGCATCATGACTGGTATTGATGTGGCACATGCCAAATCATGCCCAAAAATATCTCACTGAACCCCTGAGTTGCCCTTCTGAAGGGCTCAACAGGTGGGTAACAACAACTCTTTTTAGGAATATTGCTATAAAAGATTGGGTTTCCACAGGGAGTAGTTTAGATGTTAGCTGTGGCAAGGCAAGATTGGCAAAATATTAATTAGTACAGACATCAGAGGATTGCAGTGTCCTGACCAGCTGTAACAGCCAAACTGTCGTGCAGGCTGATAGCAGAAAAATGGTACACCTGTTTTAAAAGAAAAGAACAAAAATAGGGTAGAATTCAATTGTTGTAAGTACCTTCATGTTTCACATCTATGTTATGTGGCATTCTTTTTGTGATGGTTTCAGAGGATGAAGAAGAGCTGTCAAGTGCGAAGGTGCCATCAGTTCCCCAGAAGAAGAGGAAAAAAAGGAAGAAGAGGGACAGCTCAAATGCTGATCCTGGAGCAGCTGATGGAAACTGTGAGGAGGGAATAGCTGAGACATCTGGATGTAATGTTTCTAGCCAGGAAAAGGTGCCAGAAAATATCAAGGAGAGGAAGAAAAAGAAATTGCTACTAAATGAGGCCAATGAGACCACAAATGTAGCAACTGACACCAGAGAAAATCACAGCATCTCTGCACAGAGCAGTCTGACTGACACAGAGCAGAGTAAAAAGAGTCAGTTGAAGAAAATTAATCCAAAAGTGCAGAATGTTCCTGCAAAACCAGTGTGTCAGAATGGACCAGCCAATGCCAGTGCAGCAGAGGATGTCAGCCCATCTGTCACACCCTTAACTCCTAAGGCTGTGAAGAAGAAACAGAAAGCAGGGGCTGTCCTGGTGAATGGGGATCCCCTTCTGCAGCAATCTGAGAGGAAACCCAACCAGGAGGGATTGCTGGGGACCCTGCCAAGAAATGCAGGGTCTGAATCTGCGCCCCCTGGAAAGGTCACATTGAAGACCAAGACAAAGCTCGTTGGTTTGGAGGGGATGAAAGTCTCCAGTCAGAATGCAGCCACCTTGAAAAAGAAGAGAAAAGTGAAAGAGGTGCTGAACTCTGTCGAAGCCAATGGGATTCTGGAGACTGCTTGCAAGAAAAGCAGGAAGGGGGTATGTACATGTCATTCCTTGCTCTGCCTTCTTCATGAGCTGCCAGGTTCAGTTTCAGATTTGGCTTTGGCTTTCTGAGTGTGGGGCTCTGTGGGCTGAATTCATGCACTGGCACCAAAAAGAACTTGATTCCCTGGAATTCCCACACTGCTTGTCTCACACCCTCCTGTGCCACAACACCCAAAGCTGATACTCAGCTGGAAGAACCCACCTAGCTGAAAATGTTACAGGATGGGGTTCTCTTTTTTTTTTTGTTTTGTTTTGGCCCTGTGTTAATTCTCCTTTTGCATTGGGTCTGGGGTTAAGCTTACATCATGTTCACAGAGGGCATATTTTGGCAAAAGGAGGAAAATGGGAAGATGGAGCATCCCTTTTGCAGCAGCAGCAGCACCACACACTTAAATCAGTCCAAGCTCCTTGTGAAATTGCCCACAGCAGTTCCAGGAGTGTCTTCTCTTGCTTTTCTCCATCTTAAACAAATTGATAGGGCTGTCTGGGGAAAGTATTTGAGGTAGGAGGGAACAGAGAATATGGCACTGTGACCTTTCATGTCATTAAATTATGTTCATAGTGCCTGTGTGATCACATTTATGAGTGGCCCAGTTTCTTACAAAGACAATACTGTGCTTTTTCACTAGGAGGATCTGATTGTAGTCTTGTTCAAAAATGTATGCATTGCAGTTTGGAAACAAACTATTCCCCCACCATATGTCCCATCCCCGTTTTCTTCTTGGCAATAAGTACAATAGGGTAGATTTTGCTCAACAACTTGGGAGTCAAGAAGCATTTTGCACTGTATATTTTTGACAGTGTGGCTTCAGGGGTTCTTCTCTCTCCTGCCACTGAAACTCTTTTTAACTGCTCATTTCCCATGTGCATGTTCATTCTAACACTTTTAGGAGTTCAGTTATATTCTTCAAAGTCTTGCTGACAGTATCACTTAGGTGGAAAGAAAATCCATAAAGCATAAATGAGATTCTGAGTACAAAGCAACATCTGCCTCTGACTTAAAGGTGCATATTATTAGCCTAGTAGCTCACTTCTTTTTGACTTAAGTTTAAAACTGTAGGATTAGCTAAGTAATGCAGCCTTGTATATGAACTTGGTATAACTCCTCAGTCCATGAAGGGAGAAAAAATGCATTTTGAAACATTGCTTAATTGGCATTTTCTATTTTTTTATGGGAAAGTACTGAGAGGGAAGAACCAAAGCATTTCTCTCCCTCCAGAATTATGCAAACTGCATTTCTTTCACTGCAGGGCTTCCAAAGTAGGAACCATTGGTTTTGTCTCCTATTGCCTAAATATTCCATGTTGCATACCTTGTCTGTCTTTGTCTATAAAAACTTAGTTTCTAAGAAAATATGATTATGCCACCCCAATCTATTGCTGTAAAACTTTGCTGCAACTGACCAACATGTTCCAAGGCCTGAAATAGATTAAAGATGAGAAATTCCTGCACACTTCATGGAAATGAGTTTTTGGCACAAACTGAGGTAGGCACTGAGGGAAAAGCAGCAGCACAACCTGAGTCCAGGTAGTTGTGTGTGTTTGAGTGGGAGCACAGGGATGGAGACAAAGAGAGGTATTTGGGACTTGAGTCAGAAGAGTGAGAGTATTGGGATAAGAAAGAGGAGGGCAGGATAAAGCTAAAAAGCACAAATGCAAAGGAAATAAAGCTTGGCTAATTTTGTTTTCATTGCTTGAAAAATAACATGTTTTAGTTACGTAATCCTGGCCTTGTGCCCAGAAATGAGGGGCATGTTTTGATTCTTGATTTCAAGGACAACACACACCTCCAAAGAATTAGCTTCAGATATTGAGAGTAAGGAGGAGGAGAAGGGGAAAAAACAGACAAGATCAGCATTACTTCACAGTCGTACAATTCAGGAAGCTAAAAGACTTATTTTTCACTTTATTTAAAGCACAAATGATTTCCAGATCAAAAGAGGCCATATCCCCTGGACATTTTCCACAGCTTATCAGTGAACTGCTTTTGGAATTTCACATCTGTAGGCTGATGTAAAGCATAATTGTGGACAGTAGTCCACAGGTATCTGACTGGTTCACAGTCTGTAGACAGCAGATTGGAAAGCTCTGCCAGTACAGGTGGTAAGAATTGCCTTCTGCTGGAGGGAAGAATTGCTTTAAATGCCACAAAAGTATGGATTTGAGGCAGCAAACTAGGAACAATACATAAGAGTGTAAACAGTCTTCATACTCCACTTTATTTTTGCGCCAAAGTCTCTATCTTAGCCCAAAGCTGGGTTTGTTCATTAGTTGCGTCCCTTGTGCATCCAGAGGTACCACAGAATAGTTTTTGCTTCTGGTCAGGATAAAAAAATCATCACTTGTGTGCAGGAGAGCTGGGTCAGTTGCAAGGCAACCTCCTGCACATGGAGAAAACCTGTTTGTCTGCACTCTGATGGGCCTGGCAAATCTATTACAAGTTCCTCCTCCTGTGCTTTGCACTGACAGTTTCCTGTTTCTGTGCAGAGCTTGCCTTAAACTTCTGCTTTCAGTCATGCTAACTGCAAAATTATGTCTTAAGAGTTAACCATGATGATGAGCTTATGTACTAAGTATAGTTAATTATAGTGCTGTTTTACTGGAGCATTTTCCCCTTTCCCTCCTTCACAGGAAAGCAGTGCTGCCCTGTCACCATTAAAGAAAAAGAAAGCAAAACCAGGAAGTGATTTTGTAAAATTTGAAAAAACTAGTTTACCAAAGGCAGTGTTCTTCAGGAAGGCCAGAAGCGCCATCTCCTCCCCCAGGACATCCTTGCAGGTAAGGTGATCCCACAGAGGGATGGGAACAAGTCTCTTCCCAAGTGACCTACCCCAGCCAAGGGTGTGACCTCACTCATGCTGTCTTTCCCACTCTGTGTTAGTCTCTTAACAGGAGCAGATAAAACTGGAAATGCTGTTGCATTTCCCTATAGACAGAGTCACACATGGATCCAGAGTTTCAGCAAATGAGTTGTAGGCATCTCTAAAATCTCTTCTTTCCTCCCCTCTGCTTTCAAAAGTACCTTCTTGCTGAACTCAAACCATTCTGAATTCGCTCATTTCACAAGAAAGCAAAAGCACAAACTGAATTTTTCTTGCAAAGGAACTTTGATCTTCCATTTCTTCCCATTTGTGGAGATTTTAAGAGTACAGGGCTTCAAAAAACTGCCCTCTTCTAAGCCTTTTTAACATGTCAAGCTTTTCAAGTCCTCTCAGCACTTTGAGGCCTGAGTGAAGCGGGCCACTAATACACAAATATCTTGTTTGTTGTAGAATTATGTAATTACATTAAGGAGAGTATGTAATTTCTCCACAAATGGAGATGTTTGCTTTTGGCTAGTAAAACAGTTCTGTCTTAGCAGGGGTCAGTTCTAGAGGATTGGGGCAGCTCTAAGTCAAATGAAGAAAACAGGCTGCTTTACATTGGTGGGATGCAGGTAGAAGAACTCATAGCACTGCCTCAGAAATCTCATTTTATTTCATGTCTCCATTTTGTTTTATAGCTGAACAAGCTGCAGTCACCCAGCTCCAAAAAAGTCACGTTTGGCTTGAATAAAAACATGACTGCTGGTGAGTCTGATACATCTGTGTGTGTCCACAGTCTTTCTTGTAGCTGAGGGAGGGGGAAGCTTTATGCACTCACACACACCTATAGAATACCTCTAGAACAGGGTGATTCTGATCCTTTTTGTTGCAATGATTCTATATAATTTACAAACCCTCCCCAAATTCCTTTCCAGAGGAGATAGTAATGTTTAGGACATTCAGCCCAACAGCTAGACTTGAGCAATTCCAGGGTCCTGCATTAGTGACCTGCAGAAGGGGCCTCATAGATGGAAAGGTGCAGCAGTGATGGACTCGCCTTCCTGACCTACCTGTTTGCAGGGCACCTCTGAGGGAAACGGGGCTTTCACAGCCATCACTGCTCACTTCTGTTTCCCAGGACCAGGGTGCTGATATGCTGGCAAGATCAGACTTCATAATAGCAAAGTTTCCTTTTTATCTTGGTTGCCTGTGGTTTGCTGATGGCCATGAGTAGATAAATGTTACTTCCTTCCTGTAAAGAGGCATTGTTTTCCCTGTTAAATAAATGTCTTGCTTCATAGCATAGAATTGTATTCCATGTATTCATTTAGCTATTTTTTAACTCTGAGGTGTGCAGTAGGTCAAATAAAAATTGAGAACAGTGTATTTAGATATGTCTTTATGTTGATATGACATGACTGCACAAAATGAAAAACAAATGCCTCTCTGCTGGCAGAAGGGATGACCAAGACTCTCTGGAGCAGTGCTGTTCAACAGTCAGAGCAGAGACATTTCTTAGCCATCATCATACTTTAAACTCCAGGATGGTTTTCTTTAGGATAATTGGAGCACTCATGTCTCAGAGGATTGTCTCCCTGTTCTCCAAGGGGCTCTACTAAGAGAGGTGCTTCTCAACCATCTGTTTTCTCTGCAAAGTCTTAGGCTTTTGATCCTTAGTGCAGTTAAGGATCTAAGGCAAACTTCCAGGGCTGGGCAATTCCACAGCTGAGTGACAGGCCCAGTTATTCCAGGAGTTGCATGTCTTTTAACTTATGGGCTTGTTTTTCAACAGAATTTAAAAAGACTGACAAGAGTATATTAGTGAGCCCAGAAGGACCGTCCCGTGTGGCTTTCAATCCTGAACAGAAACCCCGTCATGGGGTGCTGAAGTCACCCACAGTTACCCCAGCAAGAGAGCCCCAGATGAAGAAACCATTTACTATGTCAGCTAAGAAGAGACCAGCTGCTGTGGACTTCTTTTAAACCAATAGATGTGGCCTACTTTTGTACAGGACATTTTGCTAACCTAGAATGTTCTCTGGAGGTATTTTGAACTTCTTTATTTTTTTAAGTTATATACAAGTTGTATATACAAAATTCTGATTGTGACCCGGGTCATTGCTATTTTGAAACCACTTCAGCTGTATCTTGAAATACTTGTTTTGCCTATTTACAGAAAAGAAACAAAATCCAATCTCTGCTCAGGTTTGGTCTGCAAAAAGTATGGTCTCTGTCCATGTCATTCCCAAGAGACTTGTCCATTTAATTAAGGAATGTTCAGGGTTTGATTGTTCCAGTGATTTCTTTATTTTTTGAGCCAGTGTAAGACAACTTGCACTTCATGCTGTTGAACTGTATTTCATTGGATAGGGCTTAAAAAGGAAAAAAGGCAGTCTAGATGTTAAGCCTAATTGTTCACGTATTTTAAAATTTTACTGTCATTTTTCGTGTGCCACCATTGACATCCTCTTAATTCTTCTGGAAATAATGATTACCTCATGTCTCTGTTTAAAAACAGCTGGGCTTGGGTAGCTTTACAGGTAGCAAGCAAGCTTTCCCTGGGCTAAGAAATGCCTCGCTGCTTAGGTGGTCACTGTTGCAAATAAACCTTCGCAGCTGGTTGCCTGCTGAGCCGGGGACAGTCACCACATTATTTTCAGTAGCACAAGTGCCAAAGCTGGCTTGTGCCTGTCACACTGTAAGCTGGCTTCTCCTCTCCACTGTAACTGACACCATGCTCTTGTGCAGGAGAAATCGTTTGATATTTCCAGGTCTTTCCCCCCACCCCCAGTGTTGCCTTTCCTCAAGGTCTGACAAGACTCCTGGTTTTCTGCTTTGGCAGCTGGTTTGTCACCACATCGTGCCAGAACTCAGATCTCACTCAGTGAATGAACCTCTGGTGGTGCTGAAGCGTGCTAGATCCATGTAGTGCATCTTTGGGTAGGACACACATCTCTGAAAGCTTTAGTGCCTGTCAGTGCAGGGCAAAACTTTACAGTCCAGGCAGCTTGGTTTTGGTTTTGATGTAGAACCAGAAGAACTCTGTCTGCAGCATTTCTTGGTGTTCTTGTTTGGATATTTTATCACTACTCTGCATGTTTTGTTTTTACCCAGCTTCTTTGGTAAAGAATGAGGTGCATTTCTCTGAGAGACCATTTATGTATTCCGAGGGGGAGCTGTGAGGAAGGGGAGAGCAAATGAAAATAAAGACTTTTTTGATACGATTGGAATATTTGAAATTTTTTTTGAGTTTTGCTTATGTGAGTGAGGCAAAGGCTTTGCAGCAGATCTCTACATTAGAGGTCAGCTTAAGAGCACAGTCTAGTGCCAGGGCAAAGCTGTTCCTGAAGCTTCTCACCAGTTACCTCTGGGATTCTCTAAGAGAGAGGGTGGACCTGCTTCATTACCTAGTCTTAAGATAACTGGATTATCAGTTAAATAAACTGATGTTTATTTAGCTACTTCAGCCAGCAGAATTACATTTTGTACATATTTGCCTACTTCAATACTGCATTTTACCAGTCCTTGATTTTGACTGTCCTCTGCCAGATTACTCCTCCTAAGCAACTGGATTGAAACTGTTCTCCTGTAGCTCATCTAGAATTGCTTCAAAATACTGGTGTACTTGCAGGTTGTTGGTTGGTCTCAGCTGCTTCATTCTCATCCGTCCCAATTCTTGCACTGTTTGCAACAGTCCATGGTTTGTGGTATGCCAGAAAGTCATTTTGCTCTTGTCTTTTCTCATTTACAGTGAAGGACTGAATTTCATTTGGATTTGGTTTTGTTTTAGGCTGTATTTGTTTGATCAATAAAGAACTCTGGAGAATACATTGATAAAATTAATGATACTTGTTTGAGCAAGTGTTGTTCATTTATGTTTTAAAAAAATCTCGTAATTATGGATAATGGTTTTTTTGGGTTTTTTTACAAGGTGATGGTAAGTAGGGTGTAACAGCCTGTTCAATATGTTGTACTGTTATTTTGTACTGTTGGTGAAAAGTCTGTTGTGGAATATGCATAAAAGCATTTGTATGTGCATGGTTGTCAGTGCCTTAGATTGAAGATGCCACGTTTCTACAAGGATATAGATGGAAACAATCAGTCAGTGGATCTGGTATGTGCAGAAAAATCCAGGATCAGCACACACTGGGGTTTGGTTTGCTTTTAATACATGAAACCTGTTGTGGAAATGTATTTAAATGGTTGTCTGGATCTTTTTCTGTTGATTGTGGATCCATTGAATCTGTTGCTTGTACAAATATTTTGTTGCCCACAGTGTTAAGTGGAGAGGGCAGAAATGGCAGTCAGGTTTTGATCTGTAATTTTAGTGATGTGATTGCTCGTTGGGATTCATCCGTAATCCATCTGTGCCATGAAACTGGTGGAATGTTTTGTAAATATTGCATACATAGTGTGTATTGTCTTCAATGGTGTCTGGAATTTCATTCAGAACGACTTTACAAACAAACCCACTGTCAATGCAGTTTCATCAGCATTGGTTGGGTTAAACTGAATACATTATCCAAAATATTTGCATAGTGACAATTCCAATAAACAATGAAGACAAAAAAGAAGGAGGAATAAATGTAACATCTGGGATATCGTCATTGCACAGACACAATGGTACTGTAAGGAGAGATGTATTGATAGGGAACAAGAAAAGAAAAACTCATCTGCCCTGTTTGATGTCACTTCATAGATTTCTTTCATAGTGTTATTCCATCTTCCCAGCTGCCAGCCATGCTCTGAGTCGAAACTAATGTGACATAACTTTTAAAGGACAGTATTTTGTAATGATTGTCTCTACATTTTTTGTTACAAATCTGATCGCCTTTGTACTTCTCAAACTCTAGTAGTTGATAATTCTTTATAGCTTCAAGAGAACTCAAAAGCACAACATGAATTCAGCAAGGCAAAAAATTGAAGTTATATTTAAATTATTGGATAAGCAAGATCTCTTTATAGTCTGTGAAAGCTATCTGATGTGGAAAGCATCAAATACCCGTTCTCTTTTATTACCTGTGCTTAGATATAATTACAGGCAGGAAAAAACTGTCATTTTAAGTACCTCTGCAAGAGCATTGTTAATACAAATACAGTTTCTAAGCATTGCATCATTTAATCTAGACCAATAAACCATATTTTTTGTGGACATTTTATGTTGGGTAAATCTGTAAATTTGGGAGATGGGGAGAGGAGCATCTGGGGGACACTTCAAAGTACCTGCATGCACCTGCTCTCCCTATTTTTGCTTTTATGATATAAAAAGCCAAAACTGATGAAGACTGACATTAGGAGTAGGTTTCCAGTAGGATATACCTGTTCATACCCCTTGAGCTTCTCACCTTTGTAACTGGGCCATAGAGGAGGGAGCAGCACCTAAAAGATTGTCCAGGAGAAGCAAGTAAATCACACCCTGTCATTGCATTATGATGAAAATTGGTAATTGAAATGACAACTTTGCAAGATGTATCCTGCAGAGTGCCAAGGATGATAGACACTGTTACGAGCAGTGTACCCCATAAACTTTATGTGTATAGAGAAGAATCCCACGGAGTGCTGCATCCCCACCTCAGGCACTACTCAGGATCAATAGAAAAAATAAATCAGGGTCTTGTTGCCTTAAGGAAGGGGAAAAAACCTTTCCAAGACAACTTTATATGGGTAAAGCAGAGAAGAGTTCTTT